>LPNX010733688.1:0-175964 GCA_001517045.1 Pseudotsuga menziesii | reverse complement strand
CAAAACCCTTGGGTCCCCCCCCCCCCCGGGTGACCTTTGGGGTTCCCCCAATCGTTAAATCTCACCATTTTGTCTTTTCCGTGAGTAGTCATGATTCACTTCATGCGTTACGTTTTCAGATTTCAACTTATGAGTGCTTAACAAAGCGGGATCTGCTCGGTAACTGACGGATCTTTCCAAGCCTGGGATTTTGTCACCATCGATTCTGCCCTGTCTTTCGTGTGTCCTCCTTGAGATTCCGTTGATTTCATTACGAACTCTGTCTAACACTACTCAGCCAACTTTCTGCGGCCTTGTTTCCCAGCTATGTCTTCTCGTAGTAAAAACAAAAGTCTCTTGAGTCCGTTTGCAATCAAATGACATTTATCATTCATTAGGACTGTATCTTTTCAATCAAACTACATCAACAAAATGAATAGTCATCAAAAGAGGCCTTGTATTGCGCTCTCGTCATGAAAACCTTAACAAGTACCAAAACCACTGTCGCTCACATAGAGGTTTACAAACTCACAACACGACGGGAAGAGAAAACTTATCGGTGGCTTAAAACATTGAAACATCAGTCGTGTAGTCACCCTCACAACAGCGTCAGCGGGTCCCAAACAAGCAACGGGATCCACGAGACCATTAAGTCTATTGGAGTTGGAAAAGCTAAACTCAAAATCTGGGCGGAAAATTTCCCAGTCAGGGGCGGAAAGACATCAACGTCAGACAATTAGTTCGTTACACAACCGCAAAGGCAGGGGAGGAAAGACTACAAACTCCGATCCAAAAACAAAGCGACGAAAACCCGACAGAGCATCAACGAGCGGAGCAGTTATATGGCGGACGTTTAGTTCACTTGGCAGCCGCAACGGCGGAAACGGCATAGGCTAAGGGTTCCATAGTCAACATAAAACATCGGTGGTCGACAACTCTATAAGTCGGATAGTTAGTGCATTATGGAGCCACAACGACGGAAGACAAAAGAACTACGGCTTCTGCTTTCAAATGAAAACTACAACAATCAGAAGTTTCAATGACTAAATTCCTGCGATGATGAGCTCAATGCAATTGCCATGTCGGTGACACAAGAAACTAGCCCTCCGATCACGCAAATCAATAACACCACGGCGTCGGAAAAGAAAAAGCTATCCGTCAGAAAATTCATCGTTTAGCTTCCGCAACGGAAGCTCCATAGGGAACTACGGTCCCGATTCATTGTTTAAATGACCTCCGAACAACCAAACTAGAAATGTTAAGTTCCAAAAGACTTTTGGCTGGGCAGCGATGAAAAACGTTTGTTTCACCTTCGAAACAGTGGCGAAAATGAGAAATAGACTTCTAATATCAATGAAAGAAATCATTGAGATCAAAGGACAAAATTTTCAAATCAAACTTTAAATTCCACAACCCAAAGCAGTTGCAGACATAAGCAATTTTCCGAAAAGCATGGAAACAGTTGACCTCAAAACAATCTAAACTTGTAGCAAAGGGAAAACAAAAACAGAGTTCATGGTTCCAAACAATTTTAGTCAAGATAAAAATTAAAAGGAGGGTCCAAAATTTTAAAAAAATTGGGAAAATTGTTGCAGCTGCAACAAGTTGTTGTTTTTTTTTCAAAAATTACTAAAAAATTTTCAGTGGTTGCAAGCTACGGAGGGATAAGGGTACTCCAGAGGAGCTGACCCCTGGCCCTTTCTGCCAAATTCCAGGGTAAGGGTTTATCCCATCTTTAAAAGATATGCATTTCATCTTGTTTTAACTTTCCCGTCATAGTATTGACTATAACTTGCAAAAATGTGCAAGATGAAGGCACTGGAAAGGAAGGCGACAAGGTCACCGCCTCCCAGGCCTGCGTTTTAAAACGCCCATGTAACCATTCGCATATTTTAACAAGAAATCCTTTTAATTGGTTTTAAGGTTTGTTTACTGCATACAATCTAACCCTTACCTATGTGTTGTAGGTAAAAACTAGGCAACAAATTGGGTCGTGAGGGTAGCCACTTATGCAAAAAGATAAGTATCTTAACGTTGATGCTCTGCGTTTATAAACACAACCCTTGAGGTTCACCCAACCATAGCCTCGGCAATGCGTTGAGTAACTTGCAGTGATTTTTATTAAATCTTATGTAGGGTTTTTGGGTATCATCTCGGACGGACTTATTCCCATTCCAATTTACTGTTTGTTTTAGTGTTTTTTAATTAACGAACTGTGGCAGCCATCCGTGATGGAATTACGACCACTTCTGTACCAATTATTGGTTTTAAATAAAGAAAAGCAATGGACCATCCTTGGATCCATGGGACTTTGTTAAAGGTTTATGCTTAGGGTTTTAGTCTGTATAATGTTGTTTAAAATCAATGGCAGCCATCCTTGATGGTCTTACGGCTGGGAATATAGTAGATGACGCAATATATAAATCGTTCTTTTATTTGGGTATCACCGTGGTGATGAATCCCATCTGTAATATGGGTTTTAAACTCTGCATAATAGATGGTAGCCATTTTAAATGGTCATATGGCCATCTTATACTTGTCCAAAGTAATTATTCGATTTATTATTCCCGTAGGGTCTGCAACTGTGAGAAACATTTGTTGTAATGTAGTGGCGGCCATGTGGCATGGACTTATAACCATAACGTTTAAGCAATTATTTAACATATGTGTTATGTAATATGATTTATAGTTGTATCGGCAATTTGATTTGCATTCGATTAACTTGGTTTATCATAGAACTATAATTTCATTTATTACTCTTTAAGAGATTTGATCCCACGATCTCTATAGTGTATAGTTTAGCATGTGAATGTATCTTTATTAGACATGCCATTTGTTTAGATTCGATTGTAATCATGCATTTATAATTTGGCTATGTTAATTATGAGCTCTATTCAAGGGTTAATTTGATTACTTCTGTGCATGAGAACAATATTGTAATTATTACATAATTTTTGGGATATACAGTCATGGATGTTCGATTTGTAGCAAAACTTATAACTTCGAACAACGAGTGATTTCATAGTTGAATTACTATAAAACTATGATTTATTTTATCATAGGAATGTTACGTAATTACCTTAAAGAGATTAGATTCCACGATCTATGTAATCTTACTAGGTGGATTAAGGGATCTATTTAGGAGTTAATTTGATTTATTATGTATATGTAAACAAATGATAGCAACATTGTACTTTCACGCTTAGTTATGTAAACCTTGTTTGTTTCGACTAATTTAATTTAGATCCTATGAGTTGTATAATGCTAATATTATTTAAGTGGGATCCATTCACATATATATATTTAATAATATAGATCTAAACTATGAACAAGGATTAGATATTCAGTCGACATTTAACTTCGTAAATACAGACTAAGGAAAAACATAGAAAAATCAATACAAACATGAAATATACGGTTAAATGGAGGAATACATGATACAATTTAGAAATAGACGATTTCAAAATCATTATGTGCATAATTCAAATTTCGATAGGAATCAAAATTCTAAACATTCAAGATGGCAACATTAGGCTAACTGATACATGCTAGGTTCTACATTAATCTTCTTCAAATCTAGAATTTAAAACACATTCTGCAAACATTTAAACATAAATTATGAACCTGGCACCAACGCTGGGAAAACAAAAGTGAAGAAGGTGTTCCTCCCAACCAACTCCCAGAGAAGCCAAGTTACTTGCTCCAAAACCCCCGAGCCTATTTGCTGAACCACAAGAGCAAAATCCTTCAATGCACCATCTCTTGCATTCACATATTTTAATCCCCGTCCATTGCTAGCCTCCTACTGCTAATGGACACACTAATATATAGTATTTTTCCTAAGACTTGGTCATTTATGATCCTCCTGCTCTTTAGTACTCAACTAGTAGTCATGACATGATTTTGGGGATGATGCCTCCTGCATATTGAGTTCTCACTCAGTGGCTTTCACCACATGTATTTTCCTCTTATGGGTCAGCAAACACTCTTTAACAACTATATCCTCTTTCCCCCCCCTTCAATATATTTTATTAAATAAAAAATATCTTATTACAAAATGTTTTATTCTTGACTTTTTTGTCAAAATTAATAAAAATAATTATTAAAGTATTTTTCCAATAAAATTAATAATAAATTATTATTTTAGGGGGTATTACATTTCACAATAGTTCAAAATATGCTAAATAATGTTTGTAAATTGCACAATATTTGTTTATCAAGTGAGAGGGGCATTGTCACCTCATGGCTCTTGTTTGTTTTTTGAATTCATTAGGCATTAGCATACCTTTCTTCGTACTCATTGTCCTTTACCATACCTTTTGTCGTACTCATTGTCCTTTCCCATCCATCATAGCTTAATAGAACTAACTTCATAAAACCTCGAAATAATGAAAGAAATCGACTTCAACATTAGGATGATTTTATCGAGACAACATCTTGCTTCTACATATCAAGGAGAGAAAGTAGTCACGTTGACGAAGGTGCTACATGTTCTATGGTGAGTTGCTAGCCATAAAATGGATGTTAGAATGGACAACAAAGGAATTTTTTTATACACAAAATGGAGTGAAAATATATATTATTCAAGACATGGTGGGTGCCTAAGAAGTTCCTTCCAATATGAATGGAATATAAGGTTAATGTTACTCTCTTGTGATGTCCCACAGACATATATTTTTCTAAGGCATAACTTTATAGAAAATCCATCGAGTACCTATCCATGATTCATGGATGGTAAACAGGGTAAACTATCAACTTTATTTATGAATCTAACACTGAGGGGATCAACAAAGTCAAACATATAACCTCCCCAACTTTAAGGGAAGTGATCTCACATCTCGCTCATAACCATTTGAGCTAACCCTCGATATATATATATATATATATAAGTGTATTCAATTTCCTTTCCAAAATTTAAGTATCAAGATGTGTTGTATTTGTTTGTTTATACCAATCATGATGCACAAAATCATGTGATACCTCTATATAATATATTATTTTTTATTCATTTAACTTAGCAAAAATGACCCCGAATGCGGGCGACGCGTCAAGATATCACATGGAGAAACCATTGCGGGGGACACCTAGGGAGGGTGTTACGTATGATGCAGAGGAGAGGCCGCATGGGTCTCGGTCCGTGTGGGAGTTAGGTGCCCAGGGTGGCAGGCATTAACCAACCCCTATGGTAGTTATTATGTCTTATCGTCGTGGTGATCCATAGAGCCGAAGGTTAATGGTGCCTAAGCCATATTTAATGAACAGATCCCACTCACGTGTGCATGTACAAGATTTAAGGAGGCTGACCAGGGACAAAATGGAACTCGTCTACCTCAAGGAAATTAGCTTGATTATTTTCCTAATGCTGTTGGTTTTCTCCTCTGTCAACCAGGTTGTCGAAGAGGATGCATACATGCTAAGGTAGAGAGACACATCGAGGCGAGGTAGCACCGGGTGTGGTGGTGCTAGGCGAAAGATAAACTTGGGAGCTACATATGGTTATGTTGCACAAGTCTCAATGCCAGTGAGGTATATTATAGAAGATTCGGTGTTATCTTCGAGCACCTAGCCTCAGGGAGAAATGGGGGAAAAATCAACCACTACTGGATGATCAAGAACATGATGGGTATGCTAATGGAGGATCTTACCAATAAATGGAGTGGATCTAGGGAGATGGTACATATTATAAGGACTTTCTTGACTCGGACTAACAAGAAATTGCACAACCTAGAGGCTAATTTCAATTGGCGGCACTACACCATTACTCGCGGTGTTGAGGAGGCAATTGGTGGTGGAAACGCAGAGCAACAGGGTATGGTTGGCGAGACGTCCGTAGTGACTGAGAGGTTTGTGGCCCCCAAGCGGGAGAATCAAGACAACATTCGGCTCACAGCTAGCCCCCACTAGCGAAAAGGGTGTGTGAGGAACCTGGGAGTGAGAGATCTTCACGAGCTCTTCCAGAGCTGCAGTTGGCCAACCAAGCCCACCATGCACACAATGATGAATCTGGACCCTGCCCCATTCTAGAGGAAACGCCATAAGCAACAAATGGGGACGCTACCACCTAAACTCTCCGTGGTCGTCTCTGGTTCTCTCTGTGTCTTTCAGTTTTTTTGGCTTTCACTGATCTATAGATACTTTGTATTTATGTCAATTAACCGTTTAAATTTTTTATTTTGTAATATGTCAGTCATAGGGTACAACTCTAGGAAGGGTTCAGGCTGTTATTTTTTTAAAATATGAACAGGAATTCTGGTTTTTTTTAACAACTAGGTGGGTGGCCAAATAGTCTCAGAACCCCGTAAAATGACACATATGCTTATGTATCTTGTATTTGGTTACCTCTGTTAATATGAAATTATTCCTGCAGCTTACCAAAAAAAAAAATAGCAAAAATGTATTTGAGATCTTTAAATAGTTAGAATTGATTATTGGAGTTGATTATATATATCATTAATATTTTCCACCATAATTTAGAAAACAATTTGATAAAACCAACTTGAAGTATATCTATGTCTCTCCATGTTTTATAGCTCTAATCAAAATGCCAAAGTGTTATCCATTTGGCGCACACAATATCAAAGAGAAATGAATTCATGTTGTATATGTTTTCTGTGCCTTCATGTTTAGTTTGGATTTTCTATAGACACATATAACCTATGTAACTCTGAACACAATGCTGTCCACTTTGAGTTAGCATTAGGACAACCAAGTCAAAGACCAAGTTGGTGTACGAGACTCCCTTGTTTGTGAGGCAAATGACCCCCTTATACGCAATGATTTAACTGTTACTGCAAAAGTCTACAGAGGTGTACATTCCCTACCCCCTCCGGATTTGGAGTTAAGACCTCCTAAAAAGAAACTCATGTTCTTAAACTAGACCCACTTACATTGTGCTTCACATTAAAGAAAAAAAATTATACACAATATATCATTAACATCTCTTTTACATTTTTTTTCTTCTTCACACATCCACAATATTTAAATCTTAAAAAGTGCATCCATTTATAAAAGTTCTCTATTTAATATGTTATTTTTCTCTAAAATTTAATATTTAAACCTATTTAATAAAAAAAAAAATTAATATTGATAAAATTCCATTCTTCACTTTCATTTTACATTTCTATTTCAACCCATTCTAAAACTATAACTTTGCACTTCTTAAAACAAATAATGACAAATCATGGTACTCATTTAAATTAACTATAACTTTGCACTTCTTAAAACAAATAACGGTACTCATTTAAATAAATGTTATAGTGTTATTAGTGAGGTTGCATGCACCTCCTTGGTTTATAATATACACAATCTAAGAGTTCATGGATTACTGAGTTTAACTTTTGACAGAAAATGAATATCGTGATCTTTTGGATTTTATTAACAACTTCAATTATAAATATTCGATAATGAGTATTGTATTTTTTTATAAAATTATTTGTTTTATTTACTTTTAAAAATAATATTTATTTATTTTTAATTTATTTATTAAATTTATATCTTTATATAAATAATTAGATTTATTATCTAAAAAGTTTTGATAAAAGATATCAACTAATGTTTTTTAAAATAATGTCATTTAGGCAAACTACTTCATTTACCTTTTTCTCTCTCTATCATTTGAAACCTTTGTCCTTTGCTATTTTTTTTCAAATTTTTTATCATCTTTCATACATAATAGTATATTCATAACATACAATTTACATTTTCTCTCTCTATCATTTGAAACATTTTTCCTTATAATTTTTTCCAAATCTTTTATCATCTTTCTTAAATAATAATATATTCATAACCTACAATCTAATTTATGATAAATCAAATATGTTGCATTATTTTATACATTTTTTTTATGAATAACATTGAATAATCATATGTTAAATTGTATATATATATATATATATATATATATATATATATATATTAACTATTAATAATAATCATAATTTATAATTTATATAAATAATTTAAATCTTCAACTATAACATTTTCTACAATCTAAATAGCATAATATTTAGCATAATTTGTATTCTTAATATATATAAATAATTTAGTTGTCATAAACCTCCTCTAACATATTCTTAGCCATCACTAATAAGGAATGTGAGCCATAGTACCTAGGCTTTAATATAGGTGATCTAACATACACCATTCTCTTGGAAATTTAACATAATATATATATGTTTTTACTATATTTTTTTAATTAAATTATTATTATTATTAAAATTTATTTATAATATATTTAGTTTATTGTTATTATTAATTAATATTCATAAAAATATATATAAATTATTTATTTTTATTTAAAAACTATTTCTTAAAATTTTAATTACAACTTTTATATTCTTATTTATCGATTTGTAAATAAATAACTTTAACATTTCAAAATTCAAAAAAGATTTACTTTCCTGAAATAATAACTTCTTTACATAACTAAAATAAATTATTTTACACGAACATAACTTATTTTACATAGTAGTGATAATTAATTGCATTAACAAAAAAATATTCTGTGAATATATTGAAAATGTCACGTACTTAAATGTTCCTGATTTCTAACACCAAGTGAGAGAATTTAAATGTCCCTCATTTCTAACAATCTGAGATAATTAACTATCATTATCGGATGCTTCGAGTTGGAGGTTTTTTTAATTACTCCGTAAGAGCTTTTTAATACTATGTGAGAAACTTACCAGTTATTGGAAAGAATAAAACATGAAAAGAACAAGTTTCCAAATCAGTAATTCAGACCTTTAATATCACCAGTGATTGGAAAGAATAAAAACAACTTTACAAGTCAGTAATTTTATTTTTCACTTCATTACTAAAGGCCTTCGGTTTGAAAAAAAACTTATTTCTCTATAAGGGCGTCAGTAATCTTATTTTTTACTTCAATACTGGAGGCTTTCGGTTTGAATCTTATTTTTGACTTCAATACCGGAGGCCTTTGGTTTGAAATTTTTTTAATTTCTGGCCGTTTCGGTGGAGCGTGAAAAAGTGGGTAAATTCATTACATGGCAAGCAATAATAGAAACATAAGAGTTAGAAATAATTTCACCAAACATCTAACTAAATAATTAATAATTATTTTCAAAGGCAACAAAGATTTTGAAATTCGAATTGAGAGGAAATTTGAATTGTATGGTCTTCCGTAGCAAATTACTATATATAGCTGGAGGCGTGACGACTACCCCAAATTATTAAGGTTCTTCATTAGAAGTTTATTTTATACTTTCCTGTAAGCTGCTGCTGCGCCTTTTAACACAGCACACAATAAAGTCTGATTACAATATATCATTAATTCACTAAAAAGGAATAATAATTCCCAGATTAACCTTTGGATATGATTCAAAGAGAATTGAGCGTATATTGAATCGTTAAAAATGAAATATTGGTCTTGAAAACTCAAGACACGGTTGCTGCAGCCGTTGCTTTTTCTCGTTCGTGCTGTTTGGTCGCTGCTGCCGTTGCTTTTTCTTCTTGCGTGAGAGTGTGACGAAAGTGACAACGGTGTCCATACGGACACCTGTCCCCTGCGGCGACCATGCGACATAGCTCTGTCTTGTAGCGCGGATGCCGAATTACCGGGCGGAGCTCCTCGATCCCGTGTGCGAACTGGCAACGATCTCCGTAAGGACATGCTCCAGTATCCTGCCATTTGTTACACAGCTCTGTCTTGAACATCCCCTGGTTGTAAACGTCGTACTCCACGTCCTGTGAACTGTCGACATCCTGACCAGTTGGTGACTGCAAACAAAAATGTCATTACAATTATGATTATTAGTTTCACACGCTGAATCTCTCCAATGAAAGGAAAATAAGAGCAGAATCCCAATTATAATTATTACAACTGATCTTACAGCAACGGCAACAGGGGCAATGTCTGAGGTTGCGGTGAGCCGAAGGCGATGGGGTCGGTGTGGAGAAATGACAGATGGCACTGTCCTGGACAGCTGCGGCGATCTCTTCACTCCCTCTCGTGCAGGCGAATTACCACCGTTCAACTTCATGTTCAAGAAGCCTGTAGAGCGAATAGAAATGCTCTTCGGCAGGCCGCGAGGGGTCGGATTGTTTCCAACAACTGTCATATCTAAATTGCTTCCATTCGACGCCGATTTGGAGGTTGCATGATTCAATTTGTTGTTGAAATCACAGTGAGTATCATCGAAGCCGCTGAGGACACTGGTGGGGCTGTTTGCAGAAACATCTGCTGTAATGCTCTTCATTGTTTTCATGTATCTGCTTCTCGGTTGCTGCATTTCAATGCTTTCCAGATCTGCCCGGCACGATAAGATCGACATTAAACCGTTTGAAGGGGAGGTACTGTTGTTGAACGGCACCGGAAACTGATTGTGGAAGCAAGACGCTGCAGCGTCCAAGAACGTGGACGACTCCGCACTAGAATTGAGCAGATGGTCGTTATAGCTGAAAGTTGACAGTGATGTCGATGGCGTCTGCATAACGGAATAGCCGGCTTCCAAGGGAATGTCGTTATAAGTTTTGTCGTCGAGAAAGTGCTTCGACTCCCTCAGAGTAAGATCCCTGTTATAAGATGCTTGCAGTTGAAGGTTCTCTTTCCTCAGTGCCTCGTTGTCTGATTCCGATTGCCGTAAACGGAGAATGGAATCGTTGTAAATCTCGGAGAGTGAGTGGTATTGGAGAGTCAGCCGAGCCAGCTGATATTCCAATCGAGTAATGGCTTGCATGGACTTATCAGATTCTTGAGACAAATATTGGTCCTGAGCAGTAAAACCGCGGGTTGTATGCAAGGTCGATGAATTATAGGTTTTCATATATTCAGCTAAGTTAATTCCATATGGAGACGTGTCAGATAAGGCTTCATCTTCCCAAGAACTTGGTGTGGTTGCAGGGAAGGCCTCTTTCGAAGCTGTGCTGTCATCGGACATGTTTCCGGATGAAGAATTGATGTTCATATTAGTAAACTTGTAATTGTCATTATAAGCCTCGTTACTGACCCACAGCTGGTCGGGAAGATCACTGCTCTGACTTAGCACAGCCTCAAGCATGCGATGCTCAGCCTCGCTTTGTCCATCAAAATGATTTTCTGGCTTCATGATTTTCTGCGTCTGTAACAGATAGTTCCTTCTAATTTGAATAAGCTGCAAGCCTGCAATAAGCGTAATCAACGCGAAAGTTTAGACATCTAACAAGGACAGGAAATGCGGCAAGAACAGAGGGACAAGCTTCGACAGAACTCGGAACAAGACTATTTGAATTGCAAATATTTTTCTCACAACAATGTGAAAATCAAGCTATCTAACAGAAGAATATGATTTCAGATGCAACTAACAACTCCGACCTATCTAACGCACATATTTCACACACAGCAATGTGAAATTAGGCGATCTATCTAAACGCCAAGACCTGATTAACGACTCCGTACAATAAAATTTAAATCGCAAATATCTCTCAGAATGCTATCTAACAGTTGAATGTGATTAAAGAAGCAATTAACTTCGTGCAACAAAATTTAAGCCTTAAATATATCTCCCAGAAGGTGATCTAGCTGATGCACATATTTCTCCAAAAATATGAAAGCTGAAAGTAATTAAAGATACAATTAACAACTCCGTAAAACAAAATGTAAACCGAAAGATCCCACGGGACCATTTGATTACAGATCCAATGAACAGTAATTTCAAAGATCTTGGAGCCCGTTTAATTTAATGTGCGCTTTCTAAATCCTGACTACAACTCTCTATAATAACTCAACAATAGAATTGGACAACTATGGCGATTCTAAGTATGTATTGTCAACAAAGAACAGACTGAATTGGACAAGTTTAACGATTTTTCGGATGTATTGTTAGAAAATAAACAGACTGTCGGCGAGCACCAAAGCCGATTTGAAAAGATACCTCAAAATTAACAGTCCTGGCTGAAAGAAGATTAAGTACCGCTGAAAGTTTAAAGCAGGAAGATCCGTTGTTCAATATTAAACACACTTCATGATATATCTGCACAGAAGTTCTCAGTAAAACTATCTCTGCTTCAATTAAAGTGGAAAAAGGAATTAGCAGGAAAAATGCGGATAACGAAACATATTACACTTTGCTAACATTCACAACATTAATTCACAGATTCTCCGATTCGTGTAACTAACTAATGCATAGAAATTACATGAGAACATTTCAAATCTGCGAACCAGACACACCGCTAGAGAATTTAACTAAAATACTAGCATAGACGCTGCCAATATCTACAGAATTCAACAAGAACGTCAAAGATCAAGAGCTGAATACCGAGCTCCTTCATAGCGCTTTTTTTAAATATGAACTTAAAACATAGAATGAAAGATAGCGTGATCTAAGATGCATAAATTATACGAACACAGTTACAGTTAAAGCTTGTGTGCTGGTATTCGACATTTTTCAATAAGATGAAGCTCAGGAAACACCTGATCTCATGAAGACGCTAAAGATTCCGCTACGAGAAGATGAACTTAAAAATATTTAATGAATTTACTGTCTAGCTGTGATCAAAAGGAGCTGTGCCTGCAGTACCTCAAAATTCAAGCTGCCGACACGATGATCAGAAGAAAACGAGCAAACAACGCACCGTCATTTCCCTGCAAAGAACAATTGCGCCGAGGAGACGATATTCGTTGATATTTTTCTTTATTTCTTATCTGGAGACTCGAATCCCAGCTAGCCAGCAAGAGGAGCGACAACCAGGGTTAAAGAAGCAAAGGGCTGAGAAGTTAACCAAGAGTCCGGCACTCCAACAGATTAACCCCCGCGTTGCGTTACTGGTAACAAAGCCGGCTGCGGGTTAACGGCAAACAGTTGGAATGTAAGCAGTCCGTTAGTCTCTTCTTCTTCTGACGAGACGGCCCGTGGTTTCCTTATCAGGGTCGTTACGGCCACTCTTTATATTTAATAATAAAAATATTACTAGCAATAGTAGTTATTTGTGATGATGATATGGGGATGAACCATAGGTTGCTTGATTTCAAAGACCCTTTCATGGAGTTTGGTGTGCAGGTATATCATGTATGTGTGTGATATTCATTTGGTTATGATTAAGCTTAGTGCCAATGCGTACGCTATCAAATTCTTATCATTCTGAGCCGCTTCCCAATCATTTTATTTTATGGGAAGGGTTATAGGCTATATTAATTTTTATTACATTTGTTTAGGAATTTTTAATCATTTACCTCTTCTTTTAATTCTTCATTTTGTAAAGTTGGTAAAGATTAGTTGTGTTGAGAAGATTTTGATTGTACTTTGTGACATATATACATAAGATCTTAAATGATGATTTGAATATGGGGTTGGCCTTGGTGATTGTAGGAAGTAGGGTTTTGCTTTTATGGGGAGGCAAGCAACATTCTAATCATGATTGTAAGATCATGTTTACTAAGAAAGGGGGCCGGTGAAGTTGGCCTAGGGAGCACGTTTGACATTTTTGTAAATTGGTGTAATAGTTTTGTTGGTTGGGCCATGGTTTAGCATTTTACTATAGTTTTCTCCAATACAATAACTTTGACTTTTTAATTTTTTAAACATGGAGGTTTGATTTTAAAGTACACTCTCATTAACGTAGGATCAAAACTTATTTTCATATTGTTTCTTTTGGGTGTCTATAGGATTAGGACGAAAACTTATTTTTCATACGTATAGGACTATTTGGTTTTCTGTTATCAACTTTGACTTTTTAATTTTTTAAACATGGAGGTTTTATTTTAAAGTACATTCTCATGAACTTAGGATAGAAACTTATATTCATATTGTTTTTTTTGTGTGTAGGGTTAGGACAAAGGTTTTATGTTATCAACTTTTATGAGATTGACAACGTAATATTATTTCGATTCTTTATAAGAGTTTTTTCCAGAAGAAAAATAGTTGTTCCTTGTTATTCAATATTAAATCTCAAACGTAACTAGTTAATTGAGATATCATTTCAGTACAGAGTCAAAAGTATGATCTTAAGCGCATACAATGTCAACAATAGGAATATGTAGGATCACAGAAGTCACCATCCATCAACCAGCTTTAAACAAGAAGAAACTATCCAAATATGTCCATAGAGAAGACATAAAGAGCCCACATCAGTTTATCCAAGGAGGTGCTCGAGGAAGAGTACTAGTATCAAACCCTCAGAGGTGAACAATGTCAACCATAGGTATCCAAAATGATACTAAAAAATAACTCAAGCATCCATATTCAAAATAAAACCAAAATGGTTTGTGGAGTAGGATGAATAAGCTCAGTGTTTAGAATAGCTGAAACTTATCTTCCCCAATAACTAATCCTTCATAGTATTCTATGAAGGATAGCAGGCCAGAGGCCATGGGGAGCGCTTCCTTGGATAAATTGTCTGCCCTCTCATTGTGTTCCCTATAGAAATGTTGAAAGTCTAAAGAGAAAAAGAAAGCTTTGAGTCCTTCAATGTTATCACACCAGGCATCCAGATCAAGGGTTGAGAGTGATGCTTTGTCCTTTGCCCAATTACTATGACAGAAGGGTCCCCATAAACATGGAGAGTGGGGATCCCAATCTCTTTTGAAAAGAACAACAAAGCCTAAAGAGCCAATAGTTCAGCTCTAGTGTTGGTCCTAAGTCCACACCCCATCTTGATACAAAAGAAGTGAGTCTGACTAATCAGCAAATAAATACCAGCGCCTCCAATCTTATTCGCAGCAGCACCATCAAAAAAACATGATGGATAAGATAAGACAAGGGCATTGCCAATGTTCCAAAACCTTTTTTTCTGTTATAAACCACAGGATAGGAATTAACTTGATCCATAATTTTGTAGGAAAGAGGAATCAATTCAGGTCTTTTATCTTCAAATATGTAAAAGTTTCGGGAGATCCACAAGTTCTAGATGAAGAATAAGGGAAGATAGAGGATTTCTCTATCCTTTTTTAACCAGTCTTCAATATTGCCCAATAATGTTGGATCATTGCAAACTAGGGGGAAGTTAAACTTCATGTGCAAAATGTTGATGGTAGCCCGAGTAAAGGAACACTCGATAAAGAGATGGTTGACAGATTCTTCAAAGTTTATGCAGAGGCTACATTTCTTGGGACTAGACCATCCTTTTTTTTTAACTGTCCCAAGTATTGATGCAATTCTCAATAAAGAACCACACAAAACATTTTATTTTTATAGGTACATTGCAGCACCATAGTGGAGAGTGATATCTAACCGACGAGAGAGGTAAAAAAGATGAGACAATGAGATCATAGGCCAAGCTAGTCGAGACAGTACCTGATACCTTATTGTGCATCCAAAGAAAAGTATGCTAGGGGGAAGTTAAACTTCATGTGCAAAATGTTGATGGTAACCTGAGTAAAGGAACACTCGATAAAGAGATGGTTGACAGATTCTTCAAAGTTTTTGCAGAGGCTACATCTGTTGGGACCAGCCCATCCTTTTTTTAAACTGTCCCAAGTATTGATGCAATTCTCAATACAGAACCACACAAAACATTTTATTTTTATAGGTACATTGCAGCACCATAGTGGAGAGTGAGATCTAACCGGTGAGAGAGGTTAAAAAGATGAGACAATGAGATCATAGGCCAAGCTGGTCGAGATAGTACCTGATACCTTATTGTGCATCCAAAGAAGAGTATGCTCAGCTTCCTTTAATCTAATGCCACCGTGAGCTAACCCTTTAACATAATCTATCTATTGATCTTTCCAAATACCTCCTAGATTCAAATCAGTTGGTGATAACTAGTATGGCTGATGATTTGTCCCGATATCCAAATTTCGAGCCTGATTGAGATGTGAAATTCCATAATCACAGAGATAGTCTCTTAGTCCTTCCGAGAGCACAAAGGAAGAGTTCAAACCAGCTATAGTCTCTTTATAAGAGTTATTTGGTTAATTTTTATTTTTTATATTTTTGAAGATAGTGGTGATGATGATGGTTGTTATTAATATATATTGTATTGACACATACAAATATTTTAAGGGTTTAAAAAAAAAATTAGCGAAAATGTATTTGAGAAATGGAACTTGAATGAGAGGGGTGGAGCTAAGTTTGAAAAAACGCAATATATCCAAAGGTTGAGCAAGAGGTGCTTAAGGAAAGAATTAGAAAAATGGAGGCAAAGTCAAGTCAGAGGTGCAGATGAGTGAGGGTCGTGACTTAAAGCTGTAGAATAAGGTGCAAAGGTTGGCAGATTTTTAAATATTAAATAGATAAAGCGACTTTTTAAATCGACGACGAAGATCAAAGTCGGGCCCCATCGATCGTTGCCATGCTTTCTTCTGATGCAATTTGCATGGGAATTAAAATTTTGAAGTGGTAGCGGAATTCAAATCGCTTACCACATGACGTTTTCTCATGGATTCCGCTAACAAAAGCGGTCGGGAATAAACCACTTTTCTTCAGCCCCGAAACCACCTTTCACCCATTTAAAGTGTATTTTGGAAAATGAGAAAAGGATATTTTGGTTATTCTTCCAAGGACGATCATGTACGTCGATAACGCATTAGTTATTCTCGTCAGTTGGATTTAAAGTTATATCCAACCTTCTTCAGCCACAAGTAGCCTAGAAAAACTCTGGAAACTTTTATTTTTTCTCCATGGAACAAATCCAAGAGTCTGTTTTACTCTGTAAATATATGGACGAGAAACAAGAATTCATAGTTGATAGGGAAAGATATATTTTTGACCTTCTTCTATCTGCAGGTACTATTCGCAAATCTAAAGAAAAATTAAATAAACGCAATTCACGGGGAATTGATGGTTTGAATGTTCTTGGGTCTTTCCTTTACCACTTCAGTCCTGAACAAACCCTCCATTTCCCTGAATTTATTGGTTGGTGTAATTATGAATACTAATGGCTCTAAAATCCTTTGCTGAATTAATGCAATTGTCTTCTGAAAGAAAAACTAGGGATTGGCTTTTATAAAAATTCACACTATTATCAGGGCTTATGGATTCACTAAAGCACCTTATTTTTTGCCAACATTTTTAACCCCGAGGATTTTTTCCCTTGAATTTGTTAGGAATATACCACACCCAAAGGAGGATCATTTTCTCAGTTTCAAAAAGTCATCTAATGTCAAGTTTCCTTTCAATATTAGGCCATTTTTCATCAAGAATAAAGCATATCTTCCTATAGTGGACAAATTGTTACAGGATATGAATTTATAGACTACTGAGAAGATTAAATATGACCCCCACCAAATCATATCTCAAAGAAGGAAACATAAATAATAAGTCATTTGAACATCAGGTGGTAGAAGGATTAGTTAAAATTGCTAATTTGTTGATTTTTTATCAAAGCCAACAAGAGATAGAGGAAACTAATACAGGACAAAAGGCCCTTGGAGACATCGCATAATACAACAAATTTCTTGAATACATTACTTAGATAGAAATATATAGACATTAGGAATCAAAGATAGGACTATCATCATTATTTGGGCTAGAAAAATCATTGGCAAGCATCACCGTGTTAGAAATGTGCAGGATAAAGTAGAACAAATGCTCTAGCAGGTTCCGAGTTTTGAGAATTTATTCCAAAATATTTTTGAAAATGTTCTTCCCTCCTTTTGTGATGAAAATGGAAAATTAATTTCTCAAGAACAATTTCATAGTTTGTTTGTCGAGGGTCACATGGATGATTCAAAGTTTGAGGACTTAACCAAAGGGATAATAGGAAAGGACATAATTGAAAAGTTGATCGATGATTTTGAAATGCTTGAGCAATTTCAAATAATTAGCTCATATTTGCCTCTTATGTATTATGCAGCTTGTGTGGCATAGGAAATGGTGATTAAGAAATTCCTACTCAGAAACAATGAAAAATCGTTGAGCAATTTGGAAAAACTAAGTATAAGATTCACCATGATGGATAAATGTTATTATTTGTATAATCATTGTTTCCATGGAGATTTGCTTGACCAACACATGGCACCCAGAATTGGTTTGATACTCTACTAAATTCAAGTGTAATGAAGATGAATAACAATGTGGAAGCAGTATAGTTCCATAATTTTATGCATTTTTTTTCAAGAATTTTATTTTTAGCAAATAGTTCGTTAGGGTTCACTCTAATAAAAGTTGTTGAGAGCAGAAGTTCAGATTTTTCTTAGCAAAGATTCATGTACCACCATTTTCTTCAATTTGTAGATCTCTTTACGTGAATATATTTCTTGTATCATTCATTGTTATGGTTGTTCCTCATGTTTGAATGAAAATAAATGAGTTGGAATTCATTTGTGATACTTTGGTTCATCAAATTCAAGCATTGATACATCTTTCCTCTAAAGTTAATATAGAATTCATCTTATTTTGATGCTTTGTGTTAATGGTTTGTTTTCTTTAAATCTTCCATTATACTGCAACTACAAATTGTTAAAAGAAATGATGTCTATCTTGTCTTTGTGAAGACTTTACTCTACCACTAGTCTCCTATAGCTTGAAAATATTGAATATTTGACTCCATGCCCAATGTTTATATTCATGGTTCAACCACGTTGATAAATTTTGTTATTGTTACCAAATATCTAGCCACTATTATGAACAAATGAGCTATTTTTTTAACACAAATGGGTAATTTTATTATGAGAAAGATTACGGGTCTTTTTTGGCAATAACCAATCAACCTATTTACATATTTCGAAGAAGCCAAAGGCTTAACAAAGCATTACAGAGAGGGAGGGGATCACCCATTTTAACAAATTACAACTGCATGAAGAATTACGGGATAGGATGGAAATAATTGGGTTCCCCATTGATGCTAAGAAATCCTTGAGCCAGAAGACATGCTTTGTTATCCAGGGCATCCGAGCAAGATTATTTGCGTCATGGAGAATGTGGAAAGAGTCAGACTTATCAAAATATTTCAATATAATCCTAATTCTCTGCAGAATTATATTCAAGGCATAATTATTAAGGCTGTCAGCTGAATTTAGAGCTTTTGTCCACATCTCATAATCACCAAAGATTTGAACAAACTTGAATCCTTTCTCCTTAACCAACTGACTTGCCAAGAGGAGGTTGTAGCTATAGGCCTGATTGTTTGACATGGTTCCAAGCCCCCAGCTAAAACTAAAAGTGGACAATCTGTCTAGAGAGAAAACAACCCCCCAACTCCAGAGACCCCGGGATTCCCCTTGGAAGCACCATCAAAGAAAATAGCCACTGAAGAGGAGCTCATCCAAAAAGATTTAAATGCATCCTTATTCCCACAAAACCTCCAGGAAGGGAGACTGATAGGCTTGGCATAAATCAAATTATTCCCCATAGCTTGAGAACTACAACCCAACCACAAAGAAATTGGCAAAGAGGGCATTGAAAGTCCAATAGATTCAACAAACCATGATAATGATTTGAAAGCCATGATCTGGGAGATCGGACTCTGTTCACTGAATATGCAACTATTTCTAGCTAGACACAATGACCACCACATAAATTTCAAAATCGAATGCCAATTTTTATGCAATACTATAGCGTTTGATTTTGGAGGACGTCATTCATGCCATGCAGAGTAAAAATTCTTGACTGAATATTGAATTGGAAACAAGCACTGAACACCATGAAGAACAAGAGCCCAATTTTTTTTAGAGAAATTACATTCAACAAGAAGATGATCAGCCGTCTCTGGAGCTGATTTGCAGAAACAACAGTGAAAAGGGCCATTAAAGCCATGTTTTAGAAGGTTGTCACCTGTCAGGATCTTGTTATTCAATAACAACCAAGAAAAAAAATTTACCTTCAGAAGACAGTGAGAAAACCAGATAGTTTTCCAAGTCGCATGAGTAAAGCATGAAGTATGGGTTGTTTGAAGAACCTTGAAACCTTTGGCTGTTGTGTAAAAACCATCAGTTCCCCATCCCTGGCAATATTTTGTGAGATGTGGACAGGAGTGAGGCTAGATAGAGAAGAGAACAACAATTTTTTTTGGAAATCAAGACGAGCAGGAAGATCCAAGAGTGACCAACCTACCCAATAACCATCTCTGTCCCAAGAGCAGATATCTGCCAAGCATAGCAGACCTTTGTTTATTTCCCAATTCATAATCTCTGTTAATGGAATGACATTGGAGAGAGAAGGTTTTCCGGAGATTTTATCCTCCCAGAGAAGGATCCTCTTCCCATTGTCAAGGGATCTAAATAGTTGTTGATTAAAAAAATCAAAACCTTTTCTGCAGGAGTTCTAGATAGCAGTGCCAGTTGGTGTATTAGCAAAAGTAATATTTCTCAATGAGCCATCCTTTAGGTATTTCATCCTAAAAATCCTACTAATTGGGTGTTTTTTGTCCACGAATAGTTGCCAAATCAGTTTTCCACTCAACGCTAGATTAGCCAGACCAGGGTTATGAATTTGTAATCCACCTTCTAAAATAGGTCGCTTAAGAACTTCCCAACTTACCAAGTGCATCTTATTTTGGCCACCTTTACTGCCATTCCAAAAAAAATCTCTCAATAGTTTAGAAATCTGTGCTGAGATAGATTTTGGGGCAAGCAGCAGAATGGATTGGAAAATAGGAAATGTTGAAAGAACTGATTTAATCAAGATTAATTTCCCAGCCTTAGTTAACCACTGTCCACCCCAAGAAGCGATTTTTTCCTTTAACTTAGCCAGCACATCAAGCCAAAGAGAAGGAGGGTACGAATCAAGAGTTAAGGGAAGCCCCAAATACTTTATATTCTCCCACTTGTCAAAGCCAGGGAAGCCCAAGAAGTATGATATTAAAAGAATTGCCGAATATTCAACATTCAAACCATAAACAACACTTTTGTTTTTGTTAATCAATGCTCCTAAAATTTGGCAGAATTTTTGAAGGATAACATTGAATGCCCAAGCAATCTTCATTGAGGCCCTTCCTAGAAGAAGAGATTCATCTGTATAAATGGCATGGTTATTTGGGTCCATACCCCTAGCAACCTTAATTCCCAGGATATACCTAGCTTCCTTTTCAACTATGATTTTTCTGCTAAGACTTTCAGCCATCAAGATGTATAGGAAAGGAGACATCGGACAGCCTTGGCGGAGGCCTCTAGTAGCTTTGAAAAAAATAGTAGGTATACCATTAAATAATGGTGCAATCCAAGGCTTATCTGTGCATTCTTTAATCAAGTTTACAAAATCAGAGAAAAAACCAAATGAGAGCAGAACATCATAGAGGAAGGGAAGCTTTACTCAATCAAAGGTGTTCTTCATATCCAACTTAATTAACATGCCTTTCTCCTTCCTTTGGAAACTTGTATGAAGAGCTTCTTGAACTTGGATTACATTATCCACTAGGTGTCTGCCTTTTACGAAACCCCCCTGAAGAGGAGAGATCAACTTAACTGGCAAGAGCTTAAATATGTTAGCTAGAAGTTTGGCTAGAATCTTATAAGAAGCATTACACAGTGAAATAGGACGGAACCTGTCGAAGGAAGAAGGATTGACTTTTTTTGGGATGAGGGTGAGAAATGTCGACTTGGTACACCCTCCCACTTTTTCTTTTTTCTGAAAGGCAGACACCATACAAAACATATTTTATTTGATGATGGGCCAGCAGACTTTATAAAAATGAATAGAAAAGCCATCCGTCCCAGGAGCTTTATCAGACTCCATTTCCCAGATGGCATCAACAATTTCCTTTTCAGAGAAAGGTTTCATTAAGTCATAATTGTCCTCATCACTGACAAGAGAAGGAACATTATCCAGAAATTCAGAAAACACTTCCTCATCAGAGAGACCATCATCTTGAAACAATAGCTGAAAATGTCTACTAGTTGATTGTTTGAGAAGTTCTTGACCTTTAATGATGACCCCATCACCAATGGAGATTTCCGAAATGTGATTTTGGGAGAGCCTAGCCCTGCACTGATGATGGAATAATGAATTGTTCTTATCACCCGCCTTCAGCCAAAGGCTTCGAAACTTCAACCTAAGATGTTCCTCCTCCGTCCTGAAAAATTAAGAAGTTTTAAACTGGGCAAGTTGTTCCAGAGCTAATTGAGAAGTTGTAGTTTCACAATTTTCCATTCCAATTTGAATTGCAAATAACTCAGACACTCTTTCCTTCCTACTGGTCACAGGAGAAGAGAGAGCAGTTTTAACCCACTTCTTCAACGCGAGTTTAGTTTTTTTCAATTTTTGTTCAAAGACAAAACTGGGAGATCCAATGAGATATTGGGACCAAGCCTGAGATACGATGTCCATAAACCGTCTCTCTCAATCCAGAGTGGGATAAATCGGAATGAAATTGGTCCAAGTTCCTCTTCTTTTTCAAACAGCAGAGAGATAGGATGGTGATCTAACATGAGCTTAGGTTAAATTTTAGAATAAATAATGATTTACCATCCATCAGAATATTATGAACAAGAAATCAGCCGAGCCTGGCAGAGATGCTTGTGGCACCCAATCTATGGTTGGACCACGTAAAACGCCCAAGCTTGGGTTTTAAATTGATCAAGTCCCAAACTTGGAACAGTTCTTCCACTGTATCCTACAGATGATCCTTGCCATGCAAACGTCCTTTTTTTCATTTGGAGCTAATGTAATGATAAGGTCACCTGCTAATATTATGTTTACAGGTGCGTTGAACTCTAGGAAGTTTGATAACGATTTCCAACATTCTTTTTTTCAATGTAATTAACTGGTACATAGAGATTAAGAGGGGAAAAGAGGTCTTACTGGAGAGATGGTAGAGCTCTGAAAAAATCTAGTACCAAGTGGAAAACCAATTTTTTAACCGAAAGTTCTCATCACACCATAGAGTTGCTAATCCCCCACAAGTTCCTCTAGCACTGACAGCTTTGCCAGCGTTCAATTTACATTTGTTTTTACTTATGAGAAGGAGAGCGTCCTCCTCAATCTTGGTCTCTTGGAGAAATAGGATTTTAGTAGGGACCATTCTCATTAAATATTTGACTGCTTCAGCTTTGATTGGATTCCCCAATCCCCTACAGTTCCAAGAGATGATCTGCATTACTTACCCAAGTAAGAGGGAGTAATTACTCCCTTAGGGGGCCTGGTTCTCTTATTCCTCCTGTATGACATTTCAATAGTGTACTGAATTCCTTGAGTCTTTAGCCTCTCAGCCTCTTCTTCCCGAACCTCCTTCTTAGACTTCCTTCCAGCCTTTTTGAAGAGTTTCTCAATGGAATCATCATCAGAAGATCCAGAGCTATCAGGTTGCTTCTTCTGAGTAATGTCTGCATAAGAAGGGGGAGATCTAGCACCAATAGGAGAAGTATGGGAGGGGCCTCCATTCCAGGGAGATGGACCAACTTGATCCTTTGATACTGTATTTACTTCATATTCCAACTCATGCCCATCGAATTGTTGCATTTCACCTTCTTCAAGGATAGCTTCAAAAGAACTAAGAACATCAAAGTGATTGGGAAAAGCTTTGGGGATGTCAACAACCTAAGATGTAGGAGGAATTTTCCTAGTAGTAGAGTCACCATTCACATATTTACTTTCTTTGCCTTTCTTTCTAGGGCCCTGATTGAAATTTCCTGCTTTTTGGACTTGAGTCCACTAGTCGTCTTTCTCATTTACAGTATCATCTTCTTCTTTTTTACAGTTTCAGGAAAAATGACCATAACCATGGAAGAATCTACATTTGAACGAAATTTGTTCATAATCCAACTCTTGAATATGAGACCACTCTGCAATTGTTAACTTGATTGCCTCGGGCAGGCCAGTCTCCAAGTCAACTTCTACACATATTCTTGCACAAGAAAATTGATCTTTCCTTTCATCCCTGTCAATGTATTTACCAAGCTTGTTCCCAATGGTTTCAAGGGATTCTGAATTCCAACAGTGTAAAGGAAGGTGTGGGAGTCTTACCCAAACAGGGACTACAGACGGGACATCTTGAGTGGGGTCGAAATCAGGGGTCCACTTGTTCAAGTAGAGCCCCTAAGGGCCCATGAAGTATGGACCATTTCGAAAGATAAGGTTTCGGTCCTCTACAAAGTCAAAAACAAAAACATAATAACCTCTTCCTACAAAATGACTTCGGATACCATTAGAGACTAAAGGCCTCCATTTTCTCTACACCCAACCATCAATAGACTTTGGAGAAGGCCAGAGGCCAGTGAATTGACCGATGAGCCCACGTTTAGCAAGATTTAGCGTCGAACGATAGATCCGATCAGAAGGTAACTCAACTGAAGGGATATCAACTTTCTTGACAAATTTCTAAGAAGGGCCCCCTTTCCTCTTGCCACAAGAAGAAATCAATCTCTTGAAAGCTTCAAGGTCAGGAGGAAGAGGTAGTGGAGGGACCCCTCCAGTGTCCATGAGATCTATCCACCAGAACAAGCTTGAAGGCACCTCCAATAAGACACAGAAAATCGAAGCAGGGAGCCCCTAATCCAAAGCCACCTTGCAAGAACAATCTATAGAAAAAGAAGGTCTCAATCAAGAAATTCAGCTACCAAGAAAGGCCTGCAGTCACCAGAGAGGGAAGAACCAGCCCAGAGACTGAGCACCAATCTAAAGAAGCACGCCGAGCTACAATCAAGATGTTGAAGACCCTCCAATCCAACGCAGTCTAAAAGGATCGACCTCCAAAACCTCCACACAGCCAAAGCAGTAGCCTGCAAATCCAAAAAAGAATCCTAAGAACCACCAGGGCAATAGATCCAGGACAATAACCAAAGTCGAGGCTCTTCACAGGAAAGAACAATTCGAATTTTCTTCGAGTAAAAAAACTTAGAGATCATGATGAACAAATGAACTATTGTTAAATGACCATAGGATATCATATTCATTAAGGGAGCCCCATTTGGATTGAAAAGATCAGTTTTTGGTCCTAAATGTTGGTTTGAGGTTACTTTTAGATTTTCTTTTCCGGCCAAAGAAAATTTTTAAGTGATAACACATTGAAAATAATTTTAATTTGTTGGACTTTAAGAAAGGTAAGGAATCAATTAATTTTCTTTTAAAATGGGTTAATGTACTTAAAATGCTTTGAGAGAAGCATTTGTAGATCGCCATAATTGTGATGAGTTAAAAGGTTAGGAAGATCAATATTGTAGCAAATATCTTGAAATTGCAATCTAATGTGGGTGCATACAGGACATTCTAATAGAAATTGATTATCTATCGTCAACCCTCTTAGTGTCACAAAGATGACAAATTCTTTCATCCCATGATGTTTTTGGAATTGTCCAACACCCTATTTCACTATGGAGCTCATGAGAGTTTGTTCTTATTATAGCAAGGTTGATTTTCTATTGAACGTTAGTTAAAATAACGAGATACTTTTAATATTCTAAATTAGGGTTAATCACCTCCTTATAGTATCTTAATTTTTTTTCTATCCTCTAATTCTTTATCGCATTGAAACTTCTCCTCAAATTTAGATGTAATAATATTTTTAATATTATCGCTATTATGTAGAAATACCTCTTGCTCGACTCCCCGATGATTAAGCCAGGACTTGACATCTTTATGTCAACTTCGCTTAAGGCATGGGTGGTTTTGACTAGAGTTTGAAGCAATATTAGGAAGCCTTTTGTCTCCCATGTTGTTTATCTTTTTGTTGTGCATTAGGCACCTAGTCATAGCCATGCTCTCAATGGGGGAAAGACACGCTTCTATGACGAGGATAGAAAGGGTATATTGTCTTTAAGTTTGATAAGCTATAAAATGCTTTTGGATTCACTATATCCTTCCCCATGTTTCTCTAAAGATGTTCCAACCCCAAACTTCATACACATATAAGATAAGAGTGCCAAGAGTCTCGAAAAGGAGTTTATTCTTATCCCAAAGAAGAAGGTCCATTGATTAACAATTATTTTCAAGTCCATAATAAGATTTCCACCTCCATTTATCATTTTCTCAATGTTATAGTTCTATTTAATCTTGTGATGAAAATCGATTATGAGATATTTATATCAAGTCACATCCTAGAGGTTGTTGATGTCATACATGAAATTAGCATAAGTGATTTTTTTATTGGATTATCATAACCTTTGTTTGTTAGTGTTAACATATATAGTCATACTAGAGAAAAAAAATCCTGATAATTTTTAGTTTCTTCCCAAGATTGTAGGGACTTTGCATTGTACCTTTAAGAGAGTATGCATTGGTTTAATGAGGTTGAAGTTTCGAACCTATAGCTAGGCTCATTGTTAGGACATGAAGAAGTCAATTTTTTTTAGAAAACTACCATCAACTAATAACTTATAAAAATATAAAGAAGAATATAACTACAATGGGCAAGATATATTGACATTATTAAAACCAAGCATAAGGAAAACAAGACCAAAAAAGAAAATAGATCAATCCAAAAGCCTGCAAATAAAAAAATAGGAGGGACAAGTGGAGAAGAAGGGGATATAAGAATACAAAAAAATCCTAGGGACTCCTCACCATATGAATAATATCCACGGAGTAAAGAAGAGGAATGATGGCTATATCAACTAGTGTCGTTGTAGCACAACCTATTTCTTCTAAACGAACCTTTAACTTGTCAATGAATTTATTGAAAGGGTAGGGGACAAGAGACAACCTTTTTTTTTTGTAAGTAAGATGGAACCTTTTCTATTACTGCTGAAACTGAAAATATATTTACATACTCCTGGCCCCTAAAACATGGGCCAGGAAATGATCCTGCAACCAGAAGAGGAAAGTGAACAAAATGGCCCAGAGAGAAAGGCGCAAGAGCATGAGTGATGCCTAACCTTTCAGCTTGAGCCCTCGATCATGCTTACAGTCTGAAAACGAAGAGTAGTAAAAAAACATAACCATAATAGAAAGGGAGGAGAAGAGAGATAGCGCTTGCGGGAAGATTCAGCCTCCTCGGAGGCATTGTTGATGGTAACCACAACCCCCTGGCTGGCATCCGCTTGGCTAGCTTCAGCTGCATCCTCTACATTTCTTTGACCACGCTGGAAGGGGGGCTCGAAAAGCCTCAGTAAGCTGCGCATATGGACAATATTGCTCTCAGCTTCCTCTTTGAAGATACCCATAGTGATGCGTATCAGCTCCGCATAGCTGTCCCTCTCATTCATGGAGCGAGAGAGAATAAACTTGATTCTCCAATAATTTGACATCACTACTTCTCTTCCTAGCTTCATTCTGAATTCCCCATATATTTCATTCTCCATCGTCGCAATGGAGCATTGGATGTGCTCCGACGTCTCTTCATTGAATAGCCTTTCCCATTCTTCCTCCTCATCGCCACCTTCGGGAGTAGTCATGCTTAGCTTTCCCGAATTCCTAGAGCAGCTACTCTGTCTGCGCAGTGAACTCTTAAAGCTACGACCTTGCCTGCGTGGTGGTATCCTCCCTCTCCTCCACCCCTACTTTCTCACCTTGACACGCAGCATTCTTACTCTATCTTTCTTCAAACCTTCGCAGTAGTGCTTCTCCCAAACACTTTGCGCAATCCCGAGTGCTATACTCTCCCTCAGCTCCAGGCTTAAGTAATGGCTCGGCACCCAGTAGGAGATACCAACAATGTAAATCTAAGTACGCATGGTCACAAGAGGTGGATTGCTTGAGGATATGCTTAGGTCTCGATTCGCTTTTGCGATCGCCTCCGAATCCATCACATGAAACGAGATCCTCCTCCAAGATTTCAGGCCATGTCTCTCCGTAACCTCCTTGCAGGTATTAAACCTCCCTGCCATCCCTTCCATGCGCACAGTTGTACTATGCATGCAAGCGGACAAGATGTGGTTCTTTCCCCTCCTGCCGGCCACCCGTCACCTCCATCTCCTCCACCTGAGCCTCCAATACGTGGCTAGCCTCCATCGCTTTGGCCGCCGCTTGGATATATTGTAGACCACCCACATCTGGGTTGGGACAAGAGACAACCTTGCTTCACTCCTATATTATAATTAATTTCCGATGACCAACCCTCAATGTCCCCAAACATGGCAATAACAATCTCGTACAACATTACTCTCAACTTGAAAGGATATGGTAGAGGTAAGTCGATAAGGTCAGTGAAGAGACCATTGTTTCCATCATTACTATGAACTCAACCATCACATTTAGAGTTAGTAATTAACATACACTGAAAACTAATTAAGGATTTATCATTGATTCACTAAATGCATCTTACATTTTTTATTAATTACACCTGTGATTCATTGGTATCACATAAGATAACAATCTATTTCTATCCATTGATAGTTCTATAAAATCCCCTCAACTTACATGGCATTCTTAAACTCTACATCAAAAACTTATTACATATTATTGAAAATATAATTAATACTTTTAATATTTACTTTTCTTTTCAAAAAAGAATTGCAATTTCTTTTCATAAAAAAAAAAAATCACATTATAAAGAATAAACACTTACCACTTACCAAGTAACTTACCAAATTACGAGAGTTAAGATGCAAATTGCACTTACCAAAAAAATAAAAATACACATGGAATATACAAATCAGTTCTTACCTTAAAAAGGAAATCATTGATGACATTTTCACCCATCTTCTCTTTTACCTCTGGCCACCCCCACTAAAAATGACCCATATTAACTAATTGTGAGTTAAGAGGTAGATGATCAGGTAAATTATAGGATTTATGAAGGTCACTAGAGCTTTATTTAAATTAAACAAATCAATTTCTTGAAGTCTCTTTGTTCTGCCACCTAAAAGCTCGGGAACAACTAACTCCTTTGAGGAGAAAGATTTGTATCCATATCTTTGATACTATCCCTTGAAAGGGGAGTGGATTCATTTTTTTTTGACACGACTGTTGATCTATATTCTAATCATTATCATTTTATAGAAAATTCCGATTTTTTTTATTTTCTGTATTCTAATCATTATCATTTTATAGAAAATTCCAACTTTTTTTTATTTTCTGTCTTTTTTTTTCTAGGAGGACGACCTACCTATATGAAAAAGTTTCCATTTAAGAAGCACTTTTTTTAAGAAGATCATTGGTAAATGCTAGAAATACAAATCCAAACGAACATTCTATTAATAGAATTAAGATCAAAATCTGGAAAGAAAAAAGTTATAAATACCTTATATTTTAAAAAAACAAAAAACTTTAAAAAATATTCTTAATAATCAACCTATAAAGAATCTATATAATAATAAAACCTTTATACCAAAGAAAGATATCACATTTCTTTTTGTCCAAGAGAGCTCATCCATTGCTAAAATAATAAGAAGTTAATACCCATTAAATCTGCAAATGACTATTTTTTCATATAACAAATATAAAAAATTGATTTACACCGTTGTCCCTCCACCACCGATATTTTTAATATTTACTTTATTTATATCAACACAAGTATTAACAAATATTTATGTATATGAATGTTTATTCAATTCGCTTGCTTTGAAGTCATTTACTTATTTAAATTAGTATAGATTTATTTTAAATTCGAATTTATTAAGCATCTAGAACGATCCAATTTATTGAGGTGTACATTTTTTTATTATTCTAATATTTCTCGGTACTTGATAGATTCGGGTTTAAAATGGATCTATGCTAGTTTAATTTTTTATTTTATTTAAGTCGATATATAATTTATATCTTTTATTTTTTAATATTTTTTTATTTATGTCGGCTAGCATAACGTGAATAACCTGACAGGATCTCCCCCACATTAGATTGGAGAGCACCTCACTTCACTCGACGCAATAATTTTTAGAGTCTAAAAAGATGCTTCAACTAGAGCCATGATACGAAATGGACAAGGATTCTTATTCATTATATTATGATTGAATTCATGGTCGTTTGGTTATCGATGTATTATTGTTGATCTTCACATTTTATATAAATAAAAGTTATTAAGGAAAAAAAATGATAAAGAATATTTATGATTTCATTCACTAAAAATTTATATTGAAAATCATATATTTATATATAAGTAGTAAAAATGATAGTAGGTTAATAAAAGTAATTGTGGTTGTATGTCATATTTATGAGTGAATTTAATGGTTAAGAACATGTGTTTCTTTTTAGGAGGTTATAGGTTTAAATATCCAGGGAGTAGGGTGTGTACATTTTTGTAAACTTTAGTAGTTACATCAATAGGCAAAAAGGATCCCTTGTCTCATAAACAAGAAGATCTAATGCACCAAATTGATGTATGGCTTGGTTGTGACTTTAAAAATTATTATTATTATAATTATTATCATTATTATTAAGCATTCAGTTCATTGAAAACACATGTTGATTCCCAACCAACATATATGTCTGTCCAATCATTAAACACACAATCAATTTAAGTCCTTAAATATTGTTTGACCATCTTTGTATGTCCAATCATTAAACACAATCCATTTAAGTCCTTAAATATTGTTTGACCATCTTAAGCAACCTTTAGCAATGCGTGTCAACCTTAAGTGTTTTATGATTCCAAGAGTTACACATTTGGTTAACTTATGGCAATCCTTCAATGTGAGGCACTCTAAGGACCTTTTAGGTAAAGTTCTTTGGTTACTTCTAGCTTTTTGCGCCGAGAGGCACTCTACAGCCCAGTATGGGGGAGATCTTGTAACGTGATGTAACGTTACTAACATGTCGGCAAAAAATAATAGTGAAAGTGAATATTATGGGAGAGATCTTGTAAAGTGATGTAACGTTACTAACATGTCGACAAAAAATAATAGTGAAAGTGAATATTATGGGAGAGATCTTGTAACCTGATGTAATGTTTGTAATATTGAATAACTAATGTAAAAAGTAGTAAATATTTTGTCGGCCTAATAATGTAAGGTCATAACGTTTCATTTGAAATACACTACCTATATTAATACAAACAACAAAAATATTATATTTAAAAAAAATATTATTCTCAAGGAGCTATTAGAGACGAAGAATCTGATCAAGCAACTATTCCAGAACAGAAATCTAATCACGTAACAAGGTGAACATTGCATAAATTTAATTATTCTTTTAAAGTAACATGAATTTTTTTATAGTGAACATTGCATTTTTTTTTTCAAAAAACTCTGAACCATGTTAGAACACACTGCATGCACCTCCTCTGCAGCTCTAGCTCCAGCTCCACTGGCAGCCCCTTCCCCTCTTCCCATGCTGCACCGGGTCCTCCCCCTGCGCAGCCGCCTGCACCTCCCCTCCGCGTCCTCCCCCCCTCCGCGTCCTCCCCTGCCGCCTGCACATGCATTAAGATTATGCCCGATTCTCATAAGTTTCTATTATGCATAATATGATACCTTAATATTATGCCTGCAAGTGGAGACATCAACACAGAACTGAAAAATACATTCAATACATAATATTAATATTGGATTGTTAAACCTTAAGTTTCTATTATGCATAATATTATGCCTGCAAGTGGAGACGTCAACACAGAACTGGAAAATACATTCAATACATAATATTAATATTGGATTGTTAAACCTTAAGTTTCTATTATGCATAATATTATGCCTGCAAGTGGAGACGTCAACACAGAACTGGAAAATACATTCAATACATAATATTAATATTGGATTGTTAAACCATAAGTTTCTATTATGCATAATATTATGCCTACAAGTGGAGACGTCAACACAGAACTGGAAAATACATAATATTATGCCTTAAGATTAATGTATTTTAATATTATATTAATATTACATATTAATTTTAATATTATATTATCTTATAACTTTAATATAATATTAAAATTAATATAAATTGATATAAATATATATTAATATTTAAATTTAATATAAATTAATATTTAAATTTATTTAAATTAATAATTACATTTAATATTTGAATTTAACATAAAAAAATTTTGTTGGCAAAATGGTGGAACCCCTCTTACTAGCAGGGTTGCCATTGGCTAAGTAACCACGAATCAGGGGCATCTAAGCCGTCAAAATCACCCGGGGATCGCACCAGGCTTGGACCCTGGACCGCACCAACCCTTAACATGGTTGGTTTTTTGGGTATCCGACGGGATTAGAACCAACGACCTTTCAGCTTAGGGTGCATTTTAACCATACCCCGCCACCAACTGTTCTACATCTCGCGGATAAATTTAACATAAGTTAATATTAAAATTAATATTTAAATTTAATATAAATTAATATTAAGTTTAGGTATATATAAAAAATCTTTGTCATGCATTATAGGAACTACATGTGGTATAGTGGTGAGAGTGTTGGGATAATGGGTGTGAGGTGCAAGGTTCAATCCTCCTTGATCGCCTTTTTGTCTTACAAAATATTAAATTTCGGTATGTCATGGGTATATATAAAAATTCTATGCCATGCATAATGGGAACTACCTATGGTATAGTGGTGAGGGTGTTGGGATAATAGGTGTGAGGTGCAAGGTTCAATCCTCCTAGATCAACTTTTTGTCCTAAAAATATTAAATTTAGGTATGTTACAGGTATATATATAAAATATTTGCCATGCATAACAGGGACTACCTGTGCTATATTGGTGAGGGTGTTGAGATAATGGGTGTGAGGTGCAAGGTTCAATCCTCCTAGATCAACTTTTTGTCTTAAAAAATATTAAATTTAGGTATGTCACGGGTATATATAAAAAATCTTTGCCATGCATAATAGGAACTACCTGTGCTATATTGGTGAGGGTGTTGGGATAATGGGTGAGAGGTGCAAGGTTCAATCCTCCTAGATCACCTTTTTGTCTTGAAAATATATACCATTTGGTCATTTAGAATTTCATGTAAATTGAGTTGTATACTTGCATAGTTTTCAGTGTATGTTTTTTTTATTTCATTTTTTTCAGTGTAGTTATTATTCCAGTGGTGCATTGCTTTTAGTTTATATTTCCTAGATGCATAAATGTCAACAGATATGTTAATGTTTGACATTTTTTATATAATGACTAAACTAGAAATGGAAGATGTGCATGCGGAAGCTGCTATGAGAGAAACAGGCGAAGGAAGCAAATCTTATGAAAAGACAGCAAAACAATAAGAAGAACGAAGAAAACAAAACGCAGATCGACGAAAAGAATTTCTAAAAAGACAGTTGGACGAAAAGACAGTAGAAGAACACGAAGAACGAAGAAAACAATTCGCAGATCGACAAAAGGAATATCGTAAAAGAAAGTTAGAGGAATTGACATCAAAACAACGAGAAGAACAAAGAAAATAGAACAATGATCAACAAAGAGCATATTGAGAGAGACGGATGAAGCAATCGGAAGAGCAAATAAATAATCGAAATGCACAAAGTCACCAAATGACAACAGAAGTGACAGCAGTAGAACAACAAATAAATCAAAATGTATGGAATGACCAGAGGACAGGCAAAATGTCAGCAGAAACAGAAGAAGAACGAAAAAAACAACCTCCAGCTCGACAAAAAGAATCTCGAAAAAGAAATTTAGCCGAATTGACAGCACAAGAACAAGAAGAACTAAGAAAACGAAATGCTGATCGACAAAGAGCGTATCGAGAGAGAAATTTGAAGCAATTGGATGAACAAAGAAATCGATTTGCAAAACAACAAATAAATCAAACTGTAGAACGACAAAGACAACATTCAACCAGTGTACCAGTAAAACCAACTGTGACAGATGCTCAAGCGATTCCAAATACTAATATGGTCCCACATAAGGAGATTGAAATTGACGATAATATATCGGTACCATCTGAACAAATGTATACTAGACATCGCAAATTTCATGAACGAATTGTTCAATTTGCAGAGGTGCAAATGTGTCATGTCTGCCAGGAGTCATATGTTGGAGTACACATACGTAATACAAGTACAGGTCCAATGTGCTTGCGATGTCTAAGAGAGGGATCTAATCACAGATTCTCAACTGCAAACCACATGGATCCAGGATTTCAACTGCGTGTCCTTCAAGATCTCACACAAGTTGAAGAGATGTTGATAGCACGTGCAAGTCCAATTTTGCAGGTGATGCATTCAATTGGTGGGCAATACAAATATCGAGGACACACCATTATTTTTCCGCAAGAGATTAAAGATGTTGCTAAGACATTGCCACGACATATTAACAACTTGGACTTGATGGTCGTTGTGAGAAAAAAAGGATGACAAGGATCCAGTTATGATTTCACTGTTAGAAAACAAAAAGTTATGGATGCATTATTATATAAGATCAGAATGATCCATATTATCAAGATGTTCGAGTGGATTATGATGCAGTATAAGAGTTACCTAAAAATACAACAAATATCTTACATATGCTTAATTCTGTTACGCTTCCCGATATTGACGACAAAACAGAATTTGCAATGTTGAAAGGGATACCAAGAGTTGATGACATGTTAGACGGTTTACAAACAACTTCTTTTGCATCAAGGCTTCCAAGTGCACCACACGAGATAGAAATTATTAGAGCATGGGCAAATAATCCTAATCTAGATGAAAATAACGCAAATGAGCAATCGACTGGTGTGCTTAATTGGCCTGGCATTGGCTCATCTCCGATTAATGAGTATAACACTGTTGGATTATTTGATATGGCATTTCCAGCATTGTTCCCTAAAGGAGAGGCTGATTGGTTACAACCGCAAATGAGAAATGTCCATCTACATGAGTATGCAAAACATCTTCTCAGATATCGTGATAACAGATTTGGAAGGCACCCTCGCTTTAGATATTTTTTACTAAATATCATAATGAGACATCGTGCTCAAGCTTCATCAACAGTTTTTGTAAAAAAGAATATTAGTGAACTACCCACAACAATGGAAGAGTTACGACAACATTTAAAAAATCTTCCAGATTCAAGATTGGGAGAAAGATTAATGAGATTTGGAACGGTATTAAGAGGCACACATGCATATTGGAGCAAGTGTCGTCAAGAGTTATCTTACTTGATTCAACAGATAGGTTGTCCGACAGTATTCTTCACACTAAGTGCAGCGGATATGCAGTGGCTTGATTTGCATAAATTAATGCCAGGCACAAGTCCTACAGATCCACGTGAAGCGAGGAAACGGTGATGTCAAAATGTAATTGATAATCCTCACATTGTGGCACATTATATGCACTTGAGACATACAATTTTTTGAGAAGAGGTTTTCGAACATTTTCATCAAGCTACAGATTATTGGAGTCACTACGAATGGCAACATCGTGGATCTCCTCATGTCCATGGGTTTCTTTGGTTAAAAAATGCTCCCAACATGGACACCCTAAATTGGGATGATCCTAGAGAAATTATATCTGCAAAAAAGTATTTCGACAATTGTGTGCATGCAATAAATCCACGTGAGGGACATAAATGAAATATTCAAATTGGAGATAATGTAGATGATCATCCTTATGTAAAAGGCACAGAACAAATATTTCAATCGGATCCAATGACTGATTATGAATAACTTCTTAACTGTGTTGAGCGTCATATTAGCTTCAATGAGAGAAGTTGTCTTCGAAAGAAAGGAGGAAAATTGGTATGTCGGTACCACGCACCATGGGATCTATGTGACCAGTCAAAACTTTACATTGATGAACAAGGAGAAAAAAAGTATGAACCTAGAAGAAATTATGACAGAGTGAATACACACAATCGTGAAACACTGATGATGTGGAGGGCTAATATAGATTGGCAGCCTGTACTTTCCAAGTGCATTGTTACTAATTACATAGCCAAATACGCTGCTAAATCAGAAAAGGGATCTGAAACTTTAAACAATATGTTGATGCGGGTCTCTTCTATCCAAAATCCGAACGAACCAGGAGCACGTGCATATAAAAGTTTGTTGTGTGAATCCATTGTTAATAGGGACATTGGTGCACAGAAGACATGCCATATGCTTCTAGAGCTTCCTCTTTCAGAATGTAGCCGTCGTTTTGTGGTTCTAAATGTTGGTATGAAGGTTTTCAAACAAGTACAAGTTGAAACATATAATGCTGACAATGATAATTCTCTGATTGATGCATATACTAAGTGACCAGAAAATATGGAGCAACTTACATTGATAGATGTTGCAAAATATTGGTCATATGACAAACGTCGACGGGGGGGGAAATGGTTACCACGAAGCAATGCATCTATTGTAAGTGTGTTTCCTAGATTTAACTCTATTCCTGATCGAAAAGATGAGAAATTTGTCGAATTATGTTGGTCCGAGTTGGTTTTGTACAAGACATTTCGTGACTTTCGAAGAGATATAGGCCACACATTTGATGAAATTTTACAGAACTGGAAAAATTTGCAATATATACCTTGGCATGTTGATCACAAACCTGTGCCTACTGATGCTCGAGTTGAATCCGATGACGAAGAAGAACGTCCAAATACACAAAGAGATTCTAGGCAGCATGAATGGGAGATCATTTGTGGATTATATAAAAATCAATTTATAAATTATAATGAGTTTGAAATGCTTGGACATAGGGATCTTGATCATATGAATGATTGGAACACTGCTTTTGTAAATGAAGAGACCTCCAGTCGTGCAATTCATTTCATCTCTGATATGTGAAAATTAAAAATGATTTCTACTAATCAACATGCAAATTATTACTCAATTGATAGTTTGGGGGATAAGCAAAGAATAGCATACAATGTTATCCTTAAGAATTATAGAACAGGTGTTGAACCACTACGCATGATAATCCAAGGAACTGCAGGTACCAAAAATTCATATTTGATTGGAGCCATCAAAAATACACTTGAAAATCTCTCGCATCTAGGGAAAAGTCCATTACTTCTTCTAGCTCCTATAGGGGTGGCAGCTTTCAACATATCCGCAAGAACAATTCATTCTGCTCTTCATATATCGATCAAAGAAATTAATCCTTTACAAGGACCGAGTTTAATTAACATACAGGAAGAGTTGAGGAATGTTAAATATATTTTGATCGATGAAATGAGTTTTATTGGAAAAAATATATTAATCAAAATAGATTCAAGACTTCGCCAAGCCTTCCCAGAAAATGCTACTATACCTTTTGGTGGAAGATCAATTATATTGGTTGGTGATTTGGGACAATTGCCGCCTGTCATGGATAAGCCTGTATATGCATCGAAAGGTCTTGCAAAAGAATTGTGGAACACATTCACAACAGTTGTGACCCTCGATACTGTGTTTCGACAAAATGGACAAAGCAATGAACAAATATCTTTTCATAATTTGTTAATGAATATTAGAGATGCAGTTCCAACAATAGAGGATTGGAAATTACTGATGACTCGTACAGATACTTCTGTACACGCAACATTGAAAAATTCCTTCGATAAGGTGATACATTTGTTTGCAACAAATGATGATGTAAATTGTCATAACAAGCGTTTATTAAGAAGCCTAAACTATCCCATTGCGATCAGTATTGCTACATCTGTAAGAAACAACTATTCTATGGAAGGAGATGAAGAAGGGTTGGAACTTGAAATACTTATATCCATAGGAGAAAGGGTAATGCTCACATCAAACCTCTGGACTGATGCAGGCCTCGTTAATGGTGCTCTTGGAGTTATACAACAAATTGTATATAACCTGAAAAGTTCGCCTCCAGAACCACTCACTTATGTTTTAATTAAATTTGATAATTATGTGGGGGTATCATGGGATGAATCATTTCCTCAAGTTGTTCCTATTACATCTATCGAAAGAGGTAATAAAAAACAACTTCCATTGAAACTCGCTTGGGGTTTAACAATCCATAAGTCACAAGGAATGGCATTGGAGAGAGCTACTATTAATATTGGAAAGCAAGAGAGGCAGGGTATGACATTTACAGCAATATCTTGAGTTAAAGATTTGGCAGGTCTACGATTTCAACCTCCATTCTCATATGAGAAGATGTCAAAACTACCAGGAGTGAAGATAAGAAAATATGAAGAAGATAGATTGAGAATGATCACGATGTGAACCATATTCTCATTTATTTAATCCTTACCAAATTATTGCCTTTATTTTCCATTTTAACAATTTACTCAATCCTTAATACTTATTAAGTACATCATGATAATCCTCATAATTATATCTGTGTTTTCAAGTTAACCTATTCCTTACAATGTTGATCAAACTCCAATTTTGTGTCACCGCCCACGACTGGAACCATCCTAGATCCAAATCCTAGGCTCTATCAAGCACCAAGAGGGATCAAATCTCCCGAGGTGTAAACCGCTTCTCAAGTATTGCACTCAAGGAGCTTTTCGAGGAGAGGTTTGCACCTCCGGAGATTTGATCCCTCTCGGCGCTTGATAGAGCCTAGGATTTGGATCTAGGCTGGTTATATTTTTTTTATGTGGCAACAATACAAAATGTTATGCATATTGTTTAGTAAATGGTGGAGGTAAGACAAGGTTACTAAAGAGATGCATTGTGATGCATTGTGAGGTCAATTAACATACTTAGATTCTACTATTAACACGTGACAACGACAACTACAACCACCACCACCACAACCATTCTCATATATACTAAATAAAAACCTTATCGCCATATTTGTCTTACCAACTTTATAAATTCCATCAACACTTCATCGACCCTAACTGTTTTAAAAACATATAAAAATACACATAACCATATGTAACCGTTCAATATCTCCACCAAATCCCTTCAACCTACACTTTTCTTTGATTGACATTGTTAGACTTTGCCTTAAAAACTTACTATTGATAATTAATAATCTAATTGATACTTTTAATAAAATTAACTCAAAAAATTACAAATAATTATCTACATTAAATCTCATTTGATTTATACTCTTTTAAATATTTGAATACACTCTCTCTTGCATTGAGTTTACAATTTATTATTTAATTTTTAATCATTAAACATGCATTTAGAAATAGAGTTTATGGTTTATTATTTTATTTTTACGTCGATAGACGTTTTTATTTGAGATTTGGGGTGGACTACGACCTATGCTTTTTCATCTACGGATGAGGATGAGACAAGTGTACTGTCGAGATTGATTATATGGTAGTTGTTCAAAATTCGAAATAAGTAATTATAAAAATAGGAATATAAAAATAACTAGTAGCTAGCATGAATGGATGACTAGTAGCAATGCATGGATAACTCATAGTTGATGAATGGATAACCAACAATTCATGGCAGATAACTAGAAGAATGTGAGATAAAAAGAAAAAGAATATAAAAGATAACTAATAGTTGATAAATGGATAACATGAAGAATGTCGGTGATAACATGTAGCTAGGCATGGATAACTCATAGTTGAACTCGTTTAGTTAGAAGAATATGAGGAATAAAAAAAATCAAATAGTATTTCATTCCATAACTATTTCTTAACCATTTGATCCCTATTGACGTGATCCAACCACAAACTATGTGGGTGTGCTAGTAATATAGTTTTACAACCTTATGTAATTTATTACTTTATTTAGTTTATTAAATTTCATCGAAGACACAATATCGAGTCGTTAGTTATATTTTTTATAACAACATTACCTATTTATGTTAAGGATGCTTCGCTAACACTATAAAGTTTCATAATACCATTACCTAGTTACTTTAAAGGATGCTTCGCTAAGGTTATAATGTGAAATGGACAAGGATTGGTTATTCATTATTAGTCCATGATCATGTTGATAGGGATTTTAGTAATCAGCTTGTTTTTTCAGCAAATTTTTTTATATAACTTGAGTTTTAAACTGATTTTAGAGAGTACATTTTATATTCACAAATTATATAAATTAAATTTTTATCTTCTCAAATACAAAATTTTGAGGATTTATTTGGACTCATATTGAGACAAGGGGGTAGTTTTTCATTTCAAACTTGTAATCCTTTCACATATTTTCCTTTCAAACTTGACATAATTTGCATATGTTTATACCTACAACTATTGTTTTTTCACTGCATTGATGGAGGGTATATTTTGATAGCATGATGTCCTATGTTTTTATGTATTTCATTTGTTTCACCGGGATTAGCATTGGCCTCAAGTAACATTTCCATCCTCATACAAATGTTGTTAGCATTAGCTCCAGATAATGTTTAATTTTCATGTTCCCTACGTGGGTGGAGGGCATATTTTGATAGCATGATGTTATATGTTTTTTTGTATTGCATTTGTTTCACCGGGATTACCACCAACCTCGGGTAACACTACCATCCTCATACCATTTCCCATCGCCCTAATCTTCTATCACCATCCTCCTACCAACACAACAACAAAACCCTCAAGATTGAGCCATCTCTCAGTTGTTTCATCTTTATTCATCTTGAGCTTAATAGGTCACTTTGTTGAAATGTTCATTAGGCAACACAACCTTCATACATGAAGAGGCTCAATCACCTATGTTTCCTTCAAGCTTGGTTCATTGGTGTTCGAGAACACAACCTTTATACATGAAGAAGATTAATCACCTATTTGGATTATTGCTATGCAAATTTAGATTGAAAGCCACACAAACAAATTCAACGTTGAATGTAGGTTATTCAGCTATTTGTGTTTTACTAGATTTCATATTGAAGGTGTAGAACATGTTGTGCCTCTCAAATGAACTATGATCTAGCTCATATGCCTTTGTTACCTCTACACTTGATACGTATACCTACGCCTGTGTTACCTCTACACCTAGAACTGAAACTCGATATCCATCTATGTGGACTACCTTTGCTGCAAAGTTTTGTTACCTCTACACCTAGAATTGAAACTCAATTTCCATCTACGTGGGATACCTCTGCAATAATGTTTCATGCCTTGGGAGTGAAACCATGCAAGATGAAATTTTAGCATGTAGCATAACATGAATAGGAGCCTAGTATCCGTCTCATTTCTATGAAGAACCTATCAAACCTATCGAGGTTCTTCATGTTAACACATGTTATCTCTACAATACAATTGTTTTGTTAAAGAACAATAATGTCAATAATATGGACAGTTTGTGATGTCAATTAGACGCATGGATACATGTGATGGACCCTATTGGAACTTGATATAAGGCATAACCAAACTTGAAAGGACCTACTCCTTTTTTTCTTTATTTATTCGCTCACCCATGATATTTTTGCATGTCCAGTCTATTGATCATATCATGTTATAATAAAGAAATTAGGAACAAATATAATAGTTTGATAATAGATTGACTAATAAAAAAATAATTATATTATATCAAACCTATAGAATATTATTATAGTAAACAGATGGACATGAATCAATTTCATGCCAACTAAGCGAGAATTGGATTAAGACAAGAGATTAGTCTAGACTTGATAGGAAGACCTTGATTACTAGTGAAACAGTAGGACTAGGGGACAACAGTGCCATGCTAGGACATTGTCACACCCAAACATAATATATATTGTTGGCATGTATTAATGCATTATTTGGAACTCTTAATTCTCCACCCAAGCACCTAATGCCCACCATAATCTATAATGACATTTGTGATTTTTATAAAACTATCATGATTTTGAGATTGGTTACATATAACCTTCCCTTAGCAACGACTACAAAAAAATTAAAACAATTTCAAACAGTGACCACATATGCATTTCACATATAGATCTATAAGGCATTAGCTGACACCATTCGATTAAAATATTTCTTTCACTATGTTAGCATGGAACCGCTTTCCATGTTCAAGAGTCAATGTAACTAAATATGCCTTGAGAACACATGAAAGAGTGAACCAATTGGAAATTTTTTTGAGATGATTCTCTTGGATGAAACAAATCACTCGCTCATGAAACAAGTCAATCTCACTCTTCATGAACAATGACTCTGCCTTTCTGCTTGATCCCATCTCTACCTTAGCCCTAGGTTCTACTCAGTGGGATAACTCACTAAAGGTAGGGAATTGCTACTGCAAACACTAAAGGTAGGGACTTGCTACTATGCAACTCATCTTTTATTATCATTGAAACCGTGGTTGTTTGAGTGTTTAATGAGTAATCTTGCTTTATTAATCATAAAGGAGAAAGAAATATCAACATGCTAGCATATAAAGTTCAATCACTAGAGAATAAAATTGCAATAGTACCAAGCCTTAAGAAGGAATACATATAGAGTTCATTTACAAATATCACTTATTAAGAACTTGTGAAGGAAAAATCTTGTGGCTTGCTCACCTACGATAGGTAGCAAAGGAGGTAGCATGCTTGATAAAAGTAATTATGTTTGCACATGGTAAGTGATTTGAGCATAGATATAGATGGTCACTTGTTTGCTAGTTGTTCGCCTATTATGTGTGTCAGACATTACGTGTCAACCTTTGGATGTCCCATGTACCAAGCATACTAATTAAAGTTAAGAGGAAGCACCTTTTATTGGGTCCAAGGAGTGGTGTCCTATCAATGTTTAGCATAAATAACATATGTCATTGTTGGGACCCTTTTTTAAAATTTTGAATACAACATGGTGGTGGCAGCTGAAAGGGTCAGGTGGCACATAATTAACAAAAGGAACAGACTAGAGTTATGCCACATGGAGAAAATACCATTAGGAGCAGTAAAGAGTATTGGTTTTGAGGAATATAGAAATAGGTAGGATCACATGTGATCAAAGATGAGGTGGTGAAAGAAGGAAGGCACATGGTCGGACCAGAAGGGGCTAATTGTGAGTCCATCAAGTTGGGACTAAAAGAAATACACCGACTCTATAGAGTCACTTGAATGTACCTTATGGCCCTTGAGTGAAATGATATTTTTTGTAAAGGTGTAGACCTAAAATGGTTGTTGTTGTTGATGATTGTTATTATTGTTAGTAAGTCAGTTGATACCTGATGGATAGCTATTGGTGAGTATATTCATTTGCTTTTTCTAAGAGATCTTGGACTATTGATGAATATGATTTTTGTAATGGATTTGTATGAAAATAGATATATATAATGTATGAAGGTGTCCTGGATCATAATATCAATGGAATGACGCCCATGTTAAAAAAAAATCAATGTCTTACTTATGTATGGTGATGTTGTACTTTACTAGTCTTCCTTAATTATGCTTATGAGTGGATACTATATAATCTAATGTGTTGTGCACTTAAATAGGTGATAGTATTTGTTGAAATATTGTAACTTCAAAGAATATTCTATATGTATCTTTTTGTGGTCCCTGATGGTCCTACCAGGAGAACCACTTGTATTACTTTGTACCCTGATGCTTCTAATTGGAAGAACCAATAAGAGTCATGAAGTAGTCCCCTCTAATTGTAAAGATGGGTCATTAGCACCCTAGTGTGGTTACTTGAGCCTACATGTGTAACTCAATCCTACATGATTAACTCGAGCCTACATGTCGGATTTAATTATTAAAGTGAACGAATGAATATAAATAGAGGTGTGGCGCTCCTCCTTTGGAGCACACACTCTCACTTGTGTAGCGCATTAGTGGAGGAGAGAGAAGTAGCTAGAGAAAGAGGAGGATCAGTCTTTGATCTCCCTTTTGGTTTTACCTTTTATCTTTTGGGGCATCTATATTAAGGAATATTTTGCTGGGTTTTTCCCTTTAGGGTTTTCCCACGATAAATCTGTGTTGTTCTTGTGATATTGTTTCTTTCAATGATACTGTTTATATGCTTTTGTTATGAAAATGAAATGAAATACTGATGTTTTAGCTAAGCATATGAAATTTTAACATGGTATCAGATCTAGCCTGAATAGGACAACTTTCACAAGGTGAAATAGCCCTCTCTCTCTCCTCGGAAGAAATTAGGGTTTCGAGAAAATTTTTGAGTTTCGAAAAACTGCTTGCATAGAAAGTTGCGCCCTCCCAGGGCGCATCTTTTGAGCCTGGAATCAAAGTTTTTGGATGTGTGAGTCTCTGGGAAAGTCAAACCCTAGCTTGACTGTTGCACGAGAAAACTGTTGAACCAGAAAGCCGCAGAAGCTGAATCTTGCAAGTCTGATTTGGAAGGTGAAGAGTTGAAATCTCTAGAATCCAAGCACACCAGTCAACTCACCTCACTCAAGCGCATCTCCTGGTAAGGTCAGTTTCTCATTCCGCAAAATTTCAATTTTTTGTGATTTTCTGACAAGATGGCCCCAAGCACTAAGCTTGAGGACAAGCTAGAAGGCATAGAGAATTTTCGAGCATGGAAATAAAGGATTGGTCTCATTCTCCAAGAGAATGATCTTGATAAGTATGTCAAAGAAGAAGTTGCAGAACCTGAAGAAGCTGAAGCCAAGGAGAAGCACAAAAAGGATATGATTAGGACACAAAGGATTATTGTTGACTCTATCAAGGATCACTTGATCCCTCCAATGTCATCCAAGAAGACTCCAAAAGAAATGTTTGATGCCCTATCCAGAATGTATGAGGGAAGGAACATTAACAGAAAGATGAATCTAAGAGCTCAACTGAAGAGCACCAAGATGAGTCATGGAGAATCCATCTAAGATTAATTCACGAGGGTTTCTCAGATCAAAGAGCAACTAGAAGCTATTGGAGATAAGCTTGATGAAGATGAAATGGTTATGACTGCTCTCAATGGTCTCACTAGACCCTAGGAATCTTTCATTCAGATGATGTGGGCCAGAAAAGAAAGCATGAAGTTTGATGTGGTATGGGAAGACTGCATTCAAGAGGAGCTAGAGTGGCAAATAGAGAAGCCTTACTAAAAGAAGATGATCAAGCCCTAGCCACTCACACCAAAAGAAGAAGAGGCCAATCTCATTTCAAGGAGTCTCAACCTCCCAGAAGAATTCAAAAGGTAAGAGAAAATCCTTCCATTAGAGACTATTCTGATTTTGAATGTTTTCATTGTAATAAGATAGGACACATTGCCCGAAATTGTCCTATGAGGAGGAAAGAATATAGGAAGAGGATCAACAACAACAAAAGAAATCATGCTAATCTAGCAAAAGATGAAGAAGAAGAAGAAGGACCTCCAAGAAAACAAGCAAGAGAAGAAGATGCAGAAGAGTATGTGCTATTCTCTGCACTCTCTGGATCTATAACTCCTGGAGAGAAGACACTTGGCTTATTGATAGTGGTGCTTCAAAGCACATGACAGGACAAAAGAAAACTCTGTCCAAACTTGAAGAAAAGAGCTCTCCTTAGAAAGTATCCCTAGGAGATGACTATCAATATCCGATCAAAGGAGTTGGTGAAGCAAGTTACAAACTTGATTCATGTAATCCCCTAAAGATGAAAGATGTATTATATGTACCTGGTCTAAAGAAGAATTTACTTTCTATCTCAGCTTTAGATAAGAAAGGATTCAGATTTGCTTTCATAGATGGCCAAGTACTCATGTGGCCCAAAGGAAAGAATATTGAAGATGCAATCATTATTGGTGAAGAAGAAGGAGGCTTCTATAAACTCAAGGGGCACTCAGAAATAGCTCTTGTGCATGATTCCACTGACCCTAGTGAACTATGGAATAGAAGGCTTGCCCACATTAATTACAAGGCTCTACCTCATGTGAACAAAGTAGTGACGGGATTACCAAACATGAAGATCAAGCATGAAGGCATTTACAAAGGATGTGCGAAGGGAAAGAACATCAAGAATCCATTTCCGAAAAGTGAGACAAAGACAAAAGGTACGTTGGAATTGATTCATTCAGATGTATGTGGTCTAATGTCTTCGACATCCTTAAGTGGCTTTGAATATTATATCACATTTATTGATGACTTTTCAAGAAAGACTTGGATATACTTCTTGAAAGCAAAGAGTGAAGTGTTTGAAAAATTCAAGGAGTTCAAAGCCTTGATAGAGAATCTTTCAAACAAGAAAATAAAGACACTCTGATCAAACAATGGCAGAGAGTATACCTCAAAAGAGTTTGAAGCTTTTTGCAAAGATGTAGGAATCAAGAGGGAACTAACTACTCCCTATAATCCTCAACAGAATGGGGTTGCAGAAAGAAAGAACAGAACCATCATGGAGGTAAGACAATGATATATAATCAAGATCTTCCAATGCATCTATGGGCAGAGGCGGCAAGAACTGCTGTATATGTACAGAATAGAATATCTCACAATGCTCTTAGGTTCAAGACTCCAGAAGTGATGTTCACGGGAAAGAAGCCGGCCATAAGTCACCTCAAGATATTTGGTTGTCTAGTATATATTCATATACCAAAAGAGAAAAGAACCAAGTTGGACCCTTCCGGAAAGAAGGGGATATTTGTTGGATATTGTGAAGTATCCAAAGCATTCAGAATCTACATTCCTAGATTCCATCACATGGAAATCAGTCGAGATGTGACATTCGATGAAGAGGTAGCCCTCAAGAGATCCAGGAAGTGCCAACATGAAGAAGTGTATGAAGAAGAGACACCTCCCAGAAATAAAGAAACTACATGTCTCCCTGAAGATGAAGCTCCTGAAGAACATGGCATAGCAGAACCACAAGAACCTCCCATGATGGAGATATCAAGAAAGAGAAAGCCTGCTTGGACAAGAGAAATTATACGAGAGGCAGAAAGATATGGAGCTCCTGAAGGCTCCACAAGGGAAAGAAAGAAGCCTAAGACTTTTCCCAACTATGTAGCCTTGATGTGTGATATTGTAGATCAAGAACCTACAAACTATGAAGAAGCAGTAGAGAAGAAAGAATGGGTAGAAGCAATGACTGAAGAATAGCAGTCAATAATGAAGAATGATGTATGGGATATAGTTCCCAAACCAGAAGGAAAGAGTATAGTATCCTCCAAATGGATATACAAAATAAAGCATGCAGCTGACAGAAGTATCGAGAAGTATAAAGCAAGATTTGTGGCCAGAGATTTCTCTCAGAAAGAGGGAATTGATTATGAAGAGACATTTTCCCCAGTAGCACGGTATACTTCGATTAGAGCTATCATGGCACTTGCATCCATGATGAAGTGGGACTTACACCAGATGGATGTGAAAACAACTTTTCTGAATGGTGTGATTAAAGAAGAAGTATACATAGAACAGCCACAAGGAATTGAAGTTGAAGATAGACATACTCACGTATGCAAGTTGAAGAAGGCCTTGTATGGTCTTAAACAAGCTCCTCGAGCTTGGTATGAGAGGATAGATAGTTTCCTGTCAAGCATGGGATTTACCAAGAGTAAAGCTGATCCTAACCTTTACCTCAAGGTTGTAGAAGATGAACCTGTCATACTACTACTATATGTGGATGACTTATTCTTGACAGGGAATGAGAAACAGATTATGGAAAGCAAGAAGAAACTAGCAGAAGAATTTGAGATGAAAGACCTTAGGTTAATGCATTATTTCCTATGTCTAGAAGTATGGCAAAGTTCAGAAGGAATCTTTCTCAACCAGGGAAAGTATGCAGTAGAGATATTGAAAAGATTCAATATGTTGGAATGCAAATCCTTGGCCACACCCATGGATTCCAACCTGAAGTTGTTAACTGATGACTAATCAGAGTTAGTGGATGTGACTCATTACAGACAGATCATTGGGTCATTGATCTACTTAACAAATACCAGACCAAACATTTGTTTTGCTGTGAACACCTTAAGTCAATATCTAGTTCAACCTAGACGGGTTCACTTGGTAGATGCAAAACATGTGATGAGATATTTGAAAGGGAATATAGACTTTGGTCTATACTATGATAATAGCCATGAGTATAGATTGTATGGTTATACAGATGCAGATTGGGCCAGAATTATCTCAGATAGAAAAAGCACATCAGGTGGATGTTATAGTCTGGGATCTGCTATGATTTCATGGTTTAGCAAAAAGCAATCCAGTGTTGTTCTAAGCACAGCCGAAGCAGAATATATAGCAGCTTGCTCTGCTAGTTTTGAAGCCATATGGCTTCGAAAGCTGATGTCAGGATAATTTAACCTAGAGTTGGACACTACCGTGATTCTATGTGACAACCAAAGTTGTATAAAGATGATAGAGAACCCTGTGTTCCACAACAGATCAAAGCACATAGAAATCAGGTATTTCTACATTCGAGATATGATGCAGAAAGGAGCCATAAAGCTCCAGTATGTGAGTACTGATGAACAAGTTGCTGATGTGTTGACAAAGCCTCTGTCCCGAGTAAAGTTTGAACACTTTCAAGACAAGCTTGGTGTGGTTCGGAAAGACCTTCCCCGAAAGGGGGAGTAGTGATGTTGCAGTGGGATTGTATCATCCCTGGGCACTTGCCCTAAAGTGATCCGAGGACCTCGGTCCTCGAGAATGAAGAGGGATTGTATCATCCTTGGGCACTTGCCCTAAAGTGATCCGGGGACCTTGGTCCTCGAGAATGAAGAGGGATTGTATAATCCCTAGGCACTTTCCCTAAAGTGATCTGAGGACCTCGGTCCTCGAGAATGAAGAGGGATTGTATCATCCTGGGACATATGTCCAGAAGTGATATGATGACCTCGGTCATCGAGAATGTGGCAGGATTGTATGATCCTTGAACTTCGGTTTAGAACGGATCTGGTGAACTTCGATCATCGAGAAGGTCGTAGGATTGTATCATCCTTGAACTTCGGTTCAGAACGGATTCGGTGACTTTGGTACTCAAGAACGTGGTAGGATTAATCATCCTTAGACTTTATCCCATAATTTCGAAATGAAGGATCATCTTAAATGTTGATGTAAGTGGACTTGATCCCGTAATTCCGAAAGGAAGGATCATCTTAAATGTTGGGATCATCTTAAATGTTGATGTAAGTGGACTTGATCTCGTAATTCCAAAAGGAAGGATCGTCTGAGTACCATAGATGTGTTGTCCATGATCCTGTAATTTCGAAAGGAAGGATCATGTTGGTTGTTGTTACACCTACTATAGATGATGTTAGTCCAGCCTTGAGCTGTTAATGATGATGTTGATGATCGAAAGGTCAAAGTGTTGATGATGATGTTGTTGATCAAAAGGTCAAAGTACTGATGATGATGTTTCTGATCGAAAGATCAGAGTGTGATGATGATGATGTTTTAATGATGATGTTTCTAATCGAAAGATCAGAGTGTGATGATGATGATGTTTCTGATCAAAAGATCAGAGTATGATGATGATGATGTTGCTGCTGATCGAAAGGTCAAAGTGCTGAAGAAGTTGTTGTTGATCGAAAGGTCAAAGTGCTGAAGATGTTGATGCTGATCGAAAGGTCAAAAGGTTGTTGTCGTTGAAGATTGAAGATGAAGACTATATGATGTTGAAAAGCTTCCAATGATTTATAGATGTGTTACCCTGATGATGTTGATGATGTCCTCTATCTCTCTCCTACTATTGTTGTTGTTGATGTTGTTGTAGAATACCCTTCTCGTTAAGGGGGAGTGTTGAAATATTGTAACTTCGAAGAATATTCTATATGTATCTTTTTGTGGTCCTCGATGGTCCTACCGAGAGAACTACTTGTATCACTTTGTACCCCGATGCTTCTAATCGGAAGAACTAATAAGAGTCATGAAGTAGTCCCCTCTAATTGTAAAGGTGGGTCATTAGCACCCCAGTGTGGTTACTTGAGCCTACATGTGTAACTCGAGCCTACATGATTAACTCAAGCCTACATGTCAGATTTAATTATTAAAGTGAACGGATGAATATAAATAGAGGTGTGGCACTCCTCATTTGGAACACACACTCTCACTTGTGTAGCGCATTAGTGGAGGAGAGAGAAGTAGCTGGAGAAGGAGGAGGATCAGTCTTTGATCTCCCTTTTGGTTTTACCTTTTATCTTTTGGGGCATCTATATTGAGGAAGCTTTTGTTGGGTTTTTCCCTTTAGGGTTTTCCCAGGATAAATATGTGTTGTTCTTGTGATACTGTTTCTTTTAGTGATCCTGTTTATATGCTTTTGTTATGAAAATGAAATGAAATACTGATGTTTTAGCTAAGCATATGAAATTTTAACAATATTGGTTATTATGGTTTGTTATTCATTTTGTGAATTGATGTAAGTTGTGTGATGATGATGAGTAAGTCACTTTTGCAATAGTTAGGAGAAACTAAGCATATGGAGTTGGATGTCAATGACAATAGCCATGTTGTTTGAGACCTGTACAACCTTTAGTCTTGGCACAACACTTTGAGTGAGACCTCCCCCTTCCATGGGATCGATTATGCCATCATTCAGACTACAACAAACCCATTCTGTTGGACACCTATGCCAACCTTAATCTAATGGAGCCAATAAATGGTTGCCTTCTTAAGACCATTCATCATGTGTATGACATTTTAGCAACATCACTGGTGATCTAATCCAAAGCTACATACAGGATTTGTGGTTGAAGCATATTGATCGCTTTGAAAAACAATATATTGAGGGTGATGGATACATGATGACCATGATAGCTATGAAATATTATGGATAGAAATCCCATTGGTATTATTTGAGTGGCTAAAAAGACTAGGAGAGCACTCATGGCCAACATGGAAAAGGAGGAGAGAGATCCATTGGAACACAAATCATGGTTGAGCTACATAGGTTCACTCACAAGGTTGCACAAGGTTGCAAGGGTCATAGACTCTTGGGTGAAGGTGACTATAAAAAGATACATCATTGAGTTCAAGATAAATTTGAGATAATATTTTGCAAAGGTAAAATTAAAAAAGGGAAGTCAAAAAAATTAATGAAGAAGGTGGTGACTTGGGTGAAAATGTTACTATTGAAAGAATATTATATACCCTTCCAACCCAACGTCTATGATAGTGTAAATCTTCATGCATAAAGGTGATAAATGTTTTTCAATTTCTTTTTTTTTTTAAAGAAAAAATATCGTAATTCATTATATTAACGAACCACTTTCTTCATGGACAAAAATCAGCCGCAATTACATAGTATATACCCCATTAAATGAGTATGTTTAAAATCATTCCATTTTTTAGAAATAATCTTCATTGTAAAAAATTGAAATCGATGTTTCTTTGGCCTCGTGGCATAAAAATATTTGGAATTGGAATATTCCACTCAAAATCACTCTTTTTGTTGGCTCGCTTTGGAAAATCGTAATCATGCATGGGATAATCTTGTCAGGAAAGGTGTGATCGGTTCGAGTCGATGCACTCTCTATGGATGCGACGAAGAGATTATTTTTCATTTATTTGTTTCTTGTCAATTTTCCAGATCGGTTTGGCAGAATATTTATTGTTACAGTGGATGTCCTACAAAGTGGGTTGGCATTTATTTTGTTGATTGTTTACACAGCTAGAAGATTTACAGTTAGGATTGGATCGAGCTCCCCTGTTTCATTAGTTGGGAATTATGGAAATATCAAAACAAAAAAAATCTTTGAAAATTCCAAAACAAACATTATCCATATCAGTTCAAAAGGTTTAGCCGTTTTCCATGAGTTCTCATCTAACAAGTCTGTAAGCAATAAATCTCCATAGAAACTACACCCTGCTACCAAAATGTCTTTGGAAAAAATTTTGGGTTTTTTTTGTATGGATCCTCACAGTAAGATTCTTCTTTGTGTGGAACTAGTGCTTCCCTTTGGGTAAACATTTCTAAAATGTACAAGATTTGGATATCATATGACACGGGGTCCAATGCAAAGGGTGAATTGTTGGCCTTGTGGTTGATCCTTTACTTCTCTACTCACCTCAAGTTGGATGACATCTGAATTTTCGGGGACTCTTAAGGTTTTTGTGGATTCGGTAACTTGTAAAAACTCTGTTAATATACTCAAGTTGTTGGCTTGGTTGGAGCATACTAGGAGGCTGATCGATGGGTTCTCGGATATCTTCGTTGCTCACATTTTTCAGAATCAAAACACTTTGGAAGATTCCCTCTCCAAGAAAGCTCTGCATGTTGAAGCGTGTCTTATCTTTTATGAAATCTAGGAAGATGGCTCCCTTATTCTCGAGGATTGGCTCAAATTTTTTTGAAGTCTTTGTTTAGGTTGTTCTTTGGACCGTTTTAATGTTATCCGGAGCATACCTCTGTATTGTACTTGTTGGACTAGTTTTCAGACTTTTGCTGCTATGTTTAGCTCTTCCTTTTAGACTATTTACTCCCTCAGTTTCGTAGACCATTTCTTAATATCTGTATTGTCACCAAACAACTTTCTTTGTATTCAGTTTTTCTACATAAACTAGAAATGATAGTTTAAAAAAAAAAAACTTCATTCTAAAAAACTATACTTCAAAAGAAAAAACTATACTTCAAAAGAAAACAGTTTTGAAACCTCAAATGTTCTTCAATTTATTTTTATTACTATCAACATAAACATTTATAAACAAGGTGGGTTGCTAAAGGAAACAAGTCCCTGCCTTTTGATGTCGAATATTTATACAATAATAATGTGCTAGTTTTTGGAATTTCATAGATTTTGAGTTTTAATAAGCATTTATATTTTCATATAGCTTTGGGCTTTTGGGCTTTTTGGGCTTTTGAACTGTTCACGTAGGTATTAGTAATTTTTTTTATGCCTCTATTAGACCATAAGATCCTAACTACTACTAAGATAATTAAGGCGGCGGGCTGGAAGTTACTCCTTGCCTCTCCTTCGGCAGAAGCATCAAAATAGGCCCATAATAAAAAAAGAACCAAAACTGCAGGATGTGCTTAATACGGGTTTCGTCTCCTTTTATTATAAGAACCAAAACTGTAGGATGTGCTTAATACGGGCTCTGTCTCCTTTTATTATAAGTTCAGGAGTATAATAATGCTTCGTTAAGCTTTGTTAACTGTAATTTTTTGAGTTAACTTTGTCTATGTATAATTTGTTTATTTGCTTAGTTGTTTCTGCATGCAGTCACCGATTCTGGACATGGGAAGGTATTATGCACCAAAACTTTCCCTAGCCTCGAATTCCATAGTATGGATTCCTTTTATCTGAAATTGAACCTTTTGGCTTTGCAGAGCGTGACTCCTCTCACTTTACCTAGCTTATTAGTCCAACGACGAGTCAAAAACTCTAGCAAATTCATTGGGCTTCTTAGCTCGCGATGTTACCTAACAAGGCTTTCCACCTCTACTTTGTGCAGTTACAGGCTTCTGTGCAGTAAAGGTTTATGTGTTATGAATACGTTGATATCCCATTCCAAATCAACTCGTAATATAAATAGTTCAGCCATATTTGTTATGATGCCACTAATTTCTCTTTATCCTGTTACATAACGCATAGCAAGTTAACTGAAGATAATGCACATAAGCTTAAATCTAAATATACCATCCAAATTAGTGGAGAAGTCATAATTCTAATTAGCTAAATTGTAACAATGGCATGTATATAATAATACAAAGGTGTTAAATTAAATGACATAGTACATAATGAGATAAACATAATTTAACAGTAATCAGTTATATTAACAACGACATTAAGCTTAGTTAATTATTGATCCTGGAATAGGCTGAGGCTGAGTGGGCCCTCCAATTATGGCATCGATTCTTGAACCAGTTATCGAATTTTATAAGAAATGTGGAGCACGTTGAGGCCATGCACGCTTCTTATGACCGTGTTCAAACCCCATGCAATGTACTTGGAGTTTCCAAGGAACCGACATGACCACGTTGAAGCCATGCAAGATGAGCGAGCGCCATCTTCAAGGAATGTGGAACAAAAGATTCAAGGACCTTAGTATTAGGCGAAGTGGCCTTCTAGCTATGATTATAGCAGCTCATCGATAGCAGCGGTAGGGATGGAAATTTTGGATGACAGTAATTTTGTAATTTTTTGAAATCTATTCCTCTGAACAACTTTGATTTGGTACATATTGGGCATCATTGTCTTTCATTGTCTTAATTTGATCCACTCATGAATTATATTTTGCCAGCTTGCATTGCTCATGTGAGATAATTTGTTGCTAAGAAGAATTGAACAGTTATGGGATTGTGAGAAACATGCTTGAAAGCTAAAAATTGTTAAGTCTGCGTTTGTTTACATGCGTGATGAGTTAAAATGCAAATTCCAACCCACTTCATACCGATCGATCGATCGATCAATTTTCATTAGCTGAAGAGGGTCCATGAATTTTCAAAATAAGCCTTAAATTTCACTCATTCATCATAGCGTTCTCTATATAAATAGCATTCGGAAACAAAAAATGTGAAGTGGAAAGGATTTTAAGTAAAATGGTGAAACTAATATTGATGCCCCCTCCAGGGTAGACCCTTGCGGCGAATGTATCTCAAGTAATCGAACAATTTGAACGACATTGTCTCGCCCCAAATGGATCACTCATTGCCAAACCAACTTACTATGATCTTTAGCTAGTAATAATTAATGCTAGTATTAGTTCCTTGGTCAATTTTGGTAAATCAGGTTAATGTTCAATTTGATTTGCAGGTGCGGGAAGAGATGGCGAGAGAGAGGCTTCGTTAATTGGAAGCCATGGTGATTTGTTATCCATTATATCTGACTTGTTTTTCAACTGGTTCTTATTTGTTTTCACTGCAGGCTTATTGCTTAAATTGTTTTCGTTTATGCAGGCCGTGTATTTTGAAGCAGTCGCAATGGTGGAAGAGTATTAGCAGGCGGTGTCAGTTGCAAACCTCGGGGGAATTCGAGACCTTCAAACCCTATTTTCTCAGTTGGGATTAAAGAGCTCCCCACAGGTTTCGAACCCTTAACCTCAATTTTTTACATTTCGATTTGGAACAGTAATGACATTTACAATTGGGTTGAACCTTAATATTGCACATTTCAATGAAATGGAGTCGACATCATTGAGAAATGGAAAACAACCAGGATTTACACAAGCACTTCGAAGCTGGGGAATTCAGGGTGGCCCCATGAACGACGAATCAGTCCCCCGACCAGTTTACGTTGCACCTCTAACCTTTAAACAAGTGGTAAGTCTATAATGTTGAAATTAAAATCTTAAAGAAAGATGCTAAGTTTATGAATGTTGAAATTACAATCTTGCAATCTTAAAGAAAGTTTGATAAAATTTCCTTACAAGACATAAGATACGTTCAAATATATATGCGCTGCATGTTGCGAGTTGACATGTCCAGTAGCTCCTCCATCTCTCTGAGCACATGTTGAGCATCTCCATCCTTCTCAAGAGATCGTCTCGTCCATTATTTCTTCAGAGGGTCTCTGTAGCACAAAATATTTGTCTCGTTGAGGAAGGAAATCTAGAAAGTTGCAAATGTCTATAACACGGGGGTCTACAAGAGTTACAGTAGTTGAGAGTATAGCTTAACAAATGCCATCCATGCAGGAAGAAGTGTGTCAACTACCTCTGGTGGAAGTTGGAGCCAAAGGTGTCACCCATCGAAATGAAGTGGCATAGATGTGATTCACAAACATCAAATGTTTGTGAAGTAATGCTAGTTTTAGTTTAGCATTAGTTCAAGGTTAGCCTCGCTTGCCTATATAACATAGGAAGTCTTCACAAAATGCTCTTAGAAATACCTACATAATCGAAACTTGTCTCGGTATAAGGACAAATTGCCGCATTGGTTAAGAAAAAGGTTGGTCATGCTTAATTGGTGGAAAAAAAGGTTGATCATACTCTACAAAATAAAAGTTAGGGTAAATGGTTAAAATTTGTATTGGTTTTCATGTAGACTAATAAAAACAACGACAAGCCGATTCATAAAGTCACTGCTATCCGAAGGACAAAGACTAATAAGATCCTACGATAAATGTCTATTCAATTACATTTAATTTCCCTGCTTTGAGTTTTTAATTTACTATTTAAATTTCATGGAGGACACATTAAAAACTCGTTAGTTTTCCTTTTATAATACCATTACTTGTTACATTATTTTTTAGAATCTAAAAGGATACTTTAACCAAGGCAAATGGACAACGATTCTTATTCATTATATTATCATTGAATTCATTCTCGTTTGCTTGTTCAATGGATAGTCATGCATTGTACATGATAAAGAAGAAAAAAGAGCTCCATACTCGCATACTAATTATAAATAAAAAAAAGTAATAAGCACTAAAGATGGTAGTGTGCTCATAAAAGTAGTTTATTGGTAAATATATATAGTTGCATGTCAGTTATATGTTCTCTATAGTTATATGTTCTCTATGGTGAACCTGACACAAAAATAGTTTAATACTAGTTTGTGTATACTTGACACAAAAATAGTTTAATACTAGTTTGTGTATACTTGCTTTATGAACTAGCTATATGTTTTCTATGGTGAACCTGACACAAAACTGGTTTAATACTAGTTTGTGTACACTTGCTTTATGAACTAGTTTAATACTAGTTTGTGTACACTTGCTTTATGATCATCTTAATTATCCTATTATTACATTTTATTCTACTTCATTTAATTTCTGTTGACATCTACTTTTATTGTAGGTTCTCGTTTAGGTTTACATTTTGTGGGATAATTTTAGGTTTGGTGTTTTAAAAAAAAATTGGTATTTGGTTTATGGGATGTATGTGTTCTGAAGCAAATGTTTGATGGTATAGTGTATATGTCTAATCATTGATTGTACAATTGATTTTTTTAAGAAAAAAAATTGTAATATATTAATAATAAGTAACATATTACATTTTTCATATCCAGAGTATGGTATCTACATTTTCATTTTTCATAATTCTTCTACACAAGGGTTGTTATGAACAACGACGACTTTCCATCATTCAGCTATGTTATTACATAGATATCTAGATTTTCAAAATCAGAATACAACCTAATCTCTTAATTTTCCATAAGCCATCTAATTTCTTACATTACTCCAGCTTATCCTGCTATTATAGTTGAATTCAGGCAACTTACAAGTCTGACAATAGCCAATAAGAAATAAAAAAACAAATTTCTTGCTTACGTCTTCCATCTGGAGACCTTAACATTTCCACTGAGAAGAGTACCTTACCACAATGTTGCTATAGCAACTAGCTCTTAGCTTTTCATAGAACCAAAATCTTTAGACTTGTAGAGAAAATCCCATACACACCTCAAAGCATATTCATGGAGACCATCCAAGATTCGACAAAACTTAAGGTTATAATAGTTATTTATGAAGCATCTTAAGCAACCTTTAACAATATGTGTCAATCTTGTGTAGTTTATTATTCAAACAATATAAATTTGGCTAACTTATGGTTTAGTAGTATAGCAATGGAAGTTTATTGCACTTGTAATTAGTCGAATGCATTTTTTATGGATTTATTTGATGATTTAGAATGTTATGTAATTTAAAATTTTCAATCATGCTTATCTAAAATAGAGAGATTTGTTTTTAAAATGTAGTAGCTTTAATTTAGGATTGAAATTGAGTATCATATCACTTTTTATGAGCATGGTATCTGCAAATTAAGTATATTTGATAAAGTTGAGATGCATGAGCATTTCATTTTTCAGTATCCCGGTTTACTATGAGATTGTAGTAGATATTATTTTTCTCTTCAAGGGCGTTATAGGAGTTTATATGTCCTTTTAGTTATCATGATCATATAAGCTTAGCATTTTTTGTCAACCGACAACAATTCTTCAATGCGAGCTTTTTGAGGACTTTTTAGGTTGAGTTGCTTGGTTACTTCTTGCTTTCAATGACAACAATGTGAAACATTATGCATATTATTCAGTAGATGCTGGAGCTAGGACAAGGTTAGTGAAGGAATGCATTGCTTCCCTCACTATCGTGAAGTCAACCAACACACTTAAACTCAACCATTAACTAGGGTTTTTTTAAGGATGAAATTTCACCAATTGGCTATTTTTTGGCCATTTAAAAAAAATTGCCAATTGACATAAAAACCGCCTATTTTCACTTAAGATATGATTAAATTGATAAAATTTGCCAAAATTTTACAATTTTTAATAGTAACTTGTATGTATTTTATTGAATATTTGTCTATGTATCTATATACATGACTTTTCAATCCGAATAGTTGTGAAAAATACTCTGTCATTAACACGCAATGACAACCACTTTCATACATACTAGATGAAGTCACAACTTGTTTTACCAAAGGGCTACGTCGCTTAAATGCCAACACCTACTATTCCAACACAAGAATCAAGGGCTCAACAAATGAATTTATTACAAAGAGCTAAACAAGAGCAACATGTCACTTACCAAAATTGAAACTAAAAAGGAAGAGAAACAATCATTCCTCCTAACATCTAATAAATATTAAATTCACAATTTAATATTTTATTTCTTTTCAATAAACCTTTGTTTGTGGAGTTTACACTTCATTACTTTATTATATAATTTATTTTTCCGTGGAAAAGTAATCCTGGCTTATTAAATTCCAATGAGGACACCAGCTTAAACTTTTTATAATACCATTATATATTTAAGTTAAAGGATGCTTCGCTAGGACTATAATGTTTTATAATACCATTACCTATTTACGTTAAAGGATGCTTCACTAAGGCTTTAATGTGAAACGGACAAGGATTTGTTATTATTCATTATGTTATCATTGAAACCGTGGTTGTTTTTTAGTGTTTAATGAGTGCTCTTGAATTACTCATGATAAGGAGAAAGAAATATCGGCATGCTAACATATAAAGTATAATAATTACTTATGATAAAGGAGAAAGAAATATCGACATGCTAACATATAAAGTATAGTCACTAGAAAATAAAATTACAACCACCATGCCTTAAAATGGGAATATGTAGTGAGTAGTCCATTTACAAATATCACTTATTAAGAACGTGTGAAGGAAAAATCTTATGATCGATTACCAACAATGGGTAGTAAAGGTGGTAGCGTGCGTGCTAAAAGTAATTATGTTTTCTCATGGTAAGTGACTTGAACAAAGATATAGATAGTCGCTTATTCGCTCGGTGATCACCTCTTATGTGTCAACTTTTACACCTCAACCTTTCGGGATGTCTCGTGCACCAAGAATACCAATTGAGGTTAAACTAGCAATTGTACCTAGGGGTGCAATAAAAGAACGCCGTGTTGCAAGTTAAGCAAGGAGATGTAGACATATACAACAAGAAAGACAATTTGAAGTTTTGATACAATATTTTAAAGACATAATATTCTTCACATAATTGACCGTTACATTATCCACATTTCAAAAGTAATCATGAAAATTATTCTTCTCTCATCCAAATTACGGTTATTTGTGCGAGAAATTCCCCCTCACTCCCATTCAAAAACATCACAATTAAAAAAATACAAAAACCAAATTCCCCATCATTCCCATTCAACAAAGCCGAGAGACTTTTCCTTTTCTCAAGATAGCTTGCAACACGGCGATCTCAGTACCATCAAGAGATCATCGATCAATCGCATGCCTAGCAACAAAAGAAAAGATGTTTATGCATGCTACTCCCCCAGTAGTGGTACTGGAAGAAGAAATCCATAACATTTGGCAGTCCCTTAGCTTGGCATCTGTGATATTGAAAAGAAGAAATCCATAAGATTTGGTAGATTTTCGATTATCCATAATCATAACCAGTTTTTGTTAGACTCTAGTTTTTGTTAAAATAATTTATTAGCTTCCATTTTTTCGAATCTGAGATGTCCTTTAGTTCAAAAAAGAAAAAAGAAAAAATCATGGCACTTAGGGAGGAGGAGGAGTTGGCGGCTATCACAATTACATTTTCTAATATACGAGTCCTCCTTAGTAAGTCATATGACACCTTTGGATCAATGTAATACAGGTGATTATCACTCTAACATCTATGTTTGAGTAACAGGAGGTGTGTGAAATGAAACCATTTTGATTAATACTCTATTTTTTTAAAAGAATAAACAAATTTTTGTGTATATTTATTTTAAATTTTGATGAAGAGGGATTAAATCTTTTTGAAGTTTTAACATTTTCATATTGATAGTTGAAAAAGTTATCTTTGTGACAAAATTTAAGTTTTCTCATAATTTTTTTAATATAAAAATGTCTTCCAAATTCATAACTACTTATGAGATCTCCGATTTTACAATTGATCATATCTATGTTTAGGACCGAATCCATAAATTTAAGCTTTATGAACATTATAGTTCCCTAGAAGAATCCATAAAATACCAGTCAACACAATAATATCCCTCAAATGCAACACCCTAATAGAAAAAATATTAACATGAACAGGTGCCACCTAATTCAACCAGGCTCTAGGGAGTCTTACAGTTAGAGTTTTGGCACTTTATGTTATATAACTGGCCTTATTAGCTAGGAGAGTGGCATATCATGTTATCATCGACTTCCGTATCTTTCTTGTTGGTACTACATTTTTAATGTACATTAAACTTTAAAGCAATGTAATACCAGAGCTCTTGTACATATTGTTTTAGTAGAAATGCTATGGAAATTAATTTTTGGTGTGATAACCTTGTTGCAGGCGTAATGAAATCCTTCATGAAGTTATATCTATATTTGAAAGAATATGAATACAGCTTCAGAGTGGTTTTGTTAACTTTCTCGCTCCTAATCATTTCAGCCTACAGATTCAAAAATCCTTTACGTACAACGATGGGTCGGTGGCAATAACCAACCTACCATAAATTTGAAGACTATGAAATTGGAAGTATAAGCTTCTTTGGGACTCAAAAACTACCAAACACTTGCTTTAACCTAATAGGACTTGAACTCGTAGAAGGCGCTCATTCTGCAATGAAGAAGTCACATTCTCAATGCAAGTGAACAGAGTTCAAGATAATTAGAGATCTGGAACGGATCTATTGCATGTAGGTGTCAAAATTACTTTGCTCTTCAACAATAAAACCCAATCAATATAAAAAAGAGTTATTGACTCTCAACTTAACATCAATGCTAAGAAAGGAGAACAAATCAACCAAAATATTTAATCAATTTTCACTAACCATAGAATTATTTTACATCATTAATCATTAAACCCAATAGCCTTTTCAACCAATTTTTTTATTCAGAAGATGAATTTGCTACGGAAGCTTAGAACCCTCTTACAGAATAACTTTTAGGGCCGCTGATAAAAGTCCTTGGATGCATAGATTGGTCTCCTCCATGGAGGGCATGCTTCTCTCTTTTTTCGCCAACCTATTTCTCTATGGGGTCATTCTGCTTTGCCATTATATCAACTAGGGACTGAGCAAGGGTTTTATTTCTTCGATCAATCAACAAGGAAGGGAGGGGACGAAGGCGAGGCATGTCGATTCAAGGAAGGGCCAATCAAAGAAAAGCCCGGCTACCAATCTGCTATAAAAAAAAAATTTATCATACCATCACATTCCAAAGTGATCCCTAAATTCCAACATCCCTACGCGTGTCCATACTTGTCCATACTGCGTGCCACCCAGATGGAACGCTAATCCTACCTGCATGTGCCCTAGATGGCACAAAAACCATACCTGCATGCAACCCCCTTGACACAGGTGCATTAAGATGTAGACGCAAACATGCCCTCTGTTTTATGTCTTTTTCTTTAGGGCGGAAGAATAAAGGCATGGACGCCGAAAGGGATCAAGATTGAAGTTGAATATATTGATGTCGACAACTATATCTCTGAGTGCAGATCGATAATCTTCTTGCTGAACAAGACGATCAAGAAAATGGATCGAAAGATCTTCATCTATGCAGTTTTGATTGTGATTTCGTGTTTTAATTTCGCTCAAAGAGATCTCGGATCCACATTCAAACTTACCACTACAACGCCATGGCTACCACAGGCAGCTCTGCGCTTATTCTTGCTCTCTTTCTTTCTACATTTAGCCCAGTTTGGAGTAGCGCTCACAGTGCCTGGAGATGTGGAGGGACCACAGATGGCCTCCACGGAAGAAGAAAATACAGAGCTACCAGAGATGGCTTCCATGGAAGAAGAAAACATAGAGCTACCAGAGATGGCCTCCAAAGAAACAGAGGCGATGGTTGGAGTTTAGAACGAAGAAGGAAACAAGCTGCAGGCGAACTCTCATGGCCAAAGGCTCAAGCGAATTGATTCCTTAGATTTGGAGTCCAGTAGAGTTTCAGGAATGGCTCGTCATGGTTCGATTAGTATTAATAATCATTTGCATATTGTATTGCAAGGCTTGGAGCTTTGAATTTCGGCTAATTAGGACTTTATAGAACGTTTTTCTTCTTCATGAATTTGAATTTGTGAGTTTAAGAAACTTGTTAGGTTGGTCCGTATTGAAATTAGTGTTAATTGAAACTGCAAAAATTCATGGTGGTGTTTACTTCGTTTAATCTGGGACTGATTGTTCTGTTTTTTTCTTCTTCTTTGCAGAATTTGCTCACAATGGCCTCCATTCTCCAGTTGGCATTCCAGAGTATTGGGGTCGTTTACGGAGACATGGGAACTTCTCCCCTTTATGTGTTTGCTAGCACTTTTACAGATGGAATCCATCATCCAAGTGATGTTCTTGGTGCTCTGTCTCTCATAATTTACTCGCTCACGCTTTTGCCTATTGTCAAATATGTGTTCATTGTGCTTTGGGCCAATGATAATGGCGATGGTATGTGTTTAATTTTATTCCAAAATTTTCTTACATTTTGCCTTGTGTTTTGGGTTTATCAGATATTGTGGAGACTGATGGATGGCAGGTGGGACGTTTGCACTTTATTCTCTGATATGCCGCCATGCAAAAGTGAGCGTTGTCCCAAATCAACAAGCAGAGGACACAGAGCTTTCAACATATAAGCTTGCAATACCCAGCAAAGAGCTCAAAAGGGCTATGAGGATAAAAGAAGCTTTAGAAAAAAGTAATGTAGCTAAGACAATTTTACTTATACTAGCCCTTCTTGGTACCTCCATGGTGATTGGAGATGGTGTCCTCACTCCTTGCATCTCAGGTCTTACTCCTTTCCAAAATCTAATTCCTAAAAATAGTGCTATACTTGGCAAATAAATACAATACAGACCATCTTCTACTAATTGATTCTGGATTTCAATGATAATGAAGGCTAATCTAATTCTTTATATGCATGCAACAGTTCTATCAGCAATTCAAGGATTAAAGATTGTGAACAAATCACTCAGCCAGGGTAAGTACTCATCAAGCTCTTCGATGTATGGATCAAGATTGAAGTAGAATATATTGATGTCGACAACTATATCTTTGAGTACAGATCGATAATCTTCTTGTTGAACAAGACGATCAAGAAAATGGATCGAAAGATCTTCATCTATGCAGTTTTGATTGTGATTTTGTGTTTTAAAGATCTTCATCTATGCAGTTTTTATTGTGATTTCGTGTTTTAATTTCGCTCAAAGAAATGAGGGTGCTGGGTGCTGCTTGCAGAGACCTATGTGGAAGCGTCCTAGTAAAATACCCTTTCGGTACAGGGTCGGGCTGTGGAGACCCGAGGTTCCAGACCTATGTCCGATGCGTGAACCAGAAGCTCACGTTAACCACACACTCGGGCTCGTACCAGATCACTAACATAGATTATGACAACCATATCATTCTCCTCGTCGATCCTCTCATATCCACCTGCACTAATATGCAGAACAGTGGCAGCTTCGGGTTGGATTGGTCTGTGCCTTTCAAGATCCACAACGATGTATTCATTCTTCTTGGATGCTCTTCTTCCTCTTCGCTCTTCAAGGCCGAAAAACCCCTTTGCGATACAGGAAGCTCTCACATTTGCAGCAGTTTATACAGTTGATGGCGAACTGCACCGCTTGACCGTAAGCAGCAGTAGTAATGGCGGACTGGCGGACTGGACAGCAGCAGTAATGGACGATGAATATTATCCGAATCGTCAGACGAAAAATATCGACGGGTGAAAAAAAAACCGCATTAATTGGGGGAGTCGACTCCCATTTGTTAAATGCCTTACGGCGTAAATATAGTCATTTTTATTGGGTCTAATTGCATGTCAACATTTTCCACAAATAACATACGTCATTGTTGGCCCCTCGTTTTGGATTTTGAAGACAACATGGTGGTTGCATCATGAAGTACAAGGTGCATTGAATTAAGAACTAGAATAGACTAGACTTGTGGCACATGGAGAAATCATTTTGAATTTTGAAGACAACATGATGGTTGCAACATGAAGTACAAGGTGGCATAGAATTAAGAAATAGAATAGACTAGACTTGTGCCACATGGAGAAAACACCATTAGCAGTAGCAAAGAGTATCAAGGTTGAGGACCAAACCAATAGGTGGGATTCCAATTTACTAAATATGAGGTGGCAAAAGAAGGAAGACATATGACCATACCCTAAGAAAGTAATTGTGAGTCCGTCAAGCTAAGACTAAAAGAAAGGCAATAGATCTATAGAGTTTTGAATGACCTTCTAAACCTCAAGTGTGATGATTTTTTTTGTAAAGGTGCAAACAAGTGTTGTTGTTGATGATGATTGTTATTATTTAGTAGTAAGATAGTTTATCGTTATGGATAGTCAACGGCTAGCATATTCATTTGCTTTTAATAATGGATCTTGGGCCAATGATGAATATGATTTATGTAATGGGTTTGTAGGGGTATAGATCTATCTAATGTATGAAAATGTCCTAGATCATAATAAACTTCAATGGAAATAAATCATTGTTAAAAAAATTCATGGTGATGAATACTATCTAATATAATGTGTTGTGCACTTAAATAGGCGATAGCATTGGTTATGATGATTTGTTAGTCTTGTGTGAATTGATGTAACTTGTGTGACGATGATGAATAAACCATTGTTGCAATAGCTAGGAGAAACTATGTATATGGAGTTGGATGTCAATGGCAACGACCATGTTGCACGAGCCTTATACAAACTTTAGTCTTGGCATGATGCTTCGTGTGAGACCTTCCTCTTTTAGGGAATTGAATATGCTAGCTCTTAGACTATAACATGCCCCTTTTGGTCAACACCTATGCCAACCTTAGTATGATATTGAACCAACAAATGGTTGTATTGCTAAGACACTTCATCATGTGTATGATATTCTAGCAGCATGACTAGTGTACTGACTGAAAGCTTCATACAGGATTGGTGGCTTAAGCAAATCAATTGCTTTGTGAAACAATATATTATGAGTGATCAAATATGATGGATGCATGATGGTCATGATAGATATTAAATATGTTGAACATAATTACCCGTGGTATTATTTAAGTGGATAAAAATAATAGGAGAGTACATATGACCACTGTGGAAAAGGAGCAAAGAGATCCAACGGAACCCCCAAAACTTGGTTGCGCTATAAACCTCAATCACGAGGTTGCAAGGGTTGTTGAATTTTGGGTGAAGGAAACTAGAGAAGGATACATGATTGAATTCATGGTAGAGTTAAACTAATATTTTTCAAAGGAAGAACAACAATTCAAGAAGGGAACTTAGGGAAGACTAGTGAAGGAGGTGGTGACTTGGGTGAATATGTTACTAGAAAAAGAAAATGATATGCCTTTCCACCCATTGACTATGGAAGTGTAAATCTTTGCGCATAGGTGTGACTTGTGATGGGGCTGGTGAAGTGAGTAAGTAGGAGGGAAACGATACCATGGAGGAAGTGCAAGCTTTGGAGAGAGAATATAGAGAGTTCAAAAGAGATGCAATAATTAAAAAGTGTTTATTGAATAAGATGGAGGAGGTTCACCAAAGAGAAGAAGTCGTGAAGGAATCTGGAAGGGAGCATAGAAGAGAACCTAAGAAAATTAGAGCAATCGTTGAAGCAAGGATAGAAGGCCAACTGGTGGTTCAAAAAGTGAGGATTGGTAATAGAACGGTGTTCAAGGAGCACACTAGAGGAAGAAGTGATGTTGGAGAGTCAGAAGAGATGAAAAATAGAATGAAACAAGCAAGTGGACATGTTCAGTCAAAGGGATTAGGGACTATAAAGAAAGGAGTTGCAACTAAGGAGAATGCAAATCAAATCATTTGGAAGAGATCAATCATTAAGCTACAAGAAGAAGAGGTGCTAGATGATGTGTTCCAATTATTTGAAGTAGAGGATGGGAAAGCATAAACATGATCCAACCTGAGGACAATGGAGCCATACCAAAACAACTACCAGCCCCTGCACATATGGAAAAAACTAAGGTAACCCTTAATTTATCTTCTATCTCAAGTTTACAAGCATCTCCTAATAGTGGATTCAATACTAGTAGTAGTGGATAACTGAGTGGAGAGATTAACAATGGTAGCAACAAAGGTATAGTAGTAACTTTTAATTCCACTTTAGGAGGAGGATATGGCTTGATTAGTAAATGAAGGCCCAAATTTTTTCTTTCGATTGGTAATACAACAAACACTAGGTCTAGACCAATAGATAGTTTGGCAGTGTAAATTTTTAGGAAATTCCAAAAGTGACATAGAGAAACATTGCTTCCCATGTGATCTAATCTAAAGGGAAAAAGGGTCACTACCATAGAATCCAAATTTGTAGAGTTCCAAACCACATTGAAGGGAATAGGTCTACAATGATACAAGAAATTCATCCAAACTAATATTTTGGGTACGCCCAAAATTATGTTGTGTTGGTAATTAGTACTCAATGAATCAAGGAAGATAAATACCCACCAACATTTATAGTTCAACGGAGTCAAGAAGTACTAGATATAAGCATCAAATAATTCAAAATACCAACCACCATATAATCCATGAATGTTTTAGGCAATGCTAAATAACAATTGGTTAAATTAACTATGAATTTGAGTTATGGGACACTCAATAATTTACCTAGGGGATGCATGTTCAAGGTACCAATGTGTTGGCTATGGTAGTTCTTCGGTCAATTATTTACACCAATGATTATCTAATGGATGATCTATCTAATAAAGAAATATGTGAATCGTTGTGGTTAATACAAAACAAGCAATTACATCATTTCTATAATGGTGGATATCAAATTGAATTGGAGAAAATGCCACTAAATTTAATCATATGCCACTGAACACACTGGGAAGGGAAGTTTGAAGCCAATTTTGTTTAGATATTGTGGTTTACATAGTACCCAAACAATATTAAAAAAAACTAAAACATAAAATATAACACCCACAAAGAAGCCTTACTCAACCCATTGATTAAACCAACAATGTAATGAGATCAATCACACAATTTAAATGAGGAGATAGCTAATAAATGCGATTAAGTGTTGTGGAGTTTGTGTAGGAAATGTTGGAATGTATATTCCAAAAGATATAATTTATTTATTGAATTTGATGATTCTTACAAGGAGTACAACATGGCTTTATACAAATCAAGGGTCACAATTAAATGATGTGACCTATCAAGCCTTTCATCAATAAATAATGAATTACTAACTAAGTTACTAAACTATTTAGTTTTATTACAAGTCATCCATGTCTAGAATACTTCGTCCACGAAGTATTGGTAAGGATGGGTGGTGCGAACAATAAATCTTCATTCTCCCATCTAGCTTCATTGTCTGGTAAGTTTCTCCACTTGATAAGGTACTCATTGACTGATCTGGAGTGAAGTGTTCTGGTTTTAATTTCTAAAATGCATTTTGGTTCTAGCACTAATTTTCCTTCATCATCTAACATAGGCAATTCAATTTGTATGTGATTGTTTGAGCCCAATTTCTTCTTTAGGCATGACACATGGAAGACGTCATGTATTTTTCCTTTATTTGGAATGTCTAGAGCATAGGCCACTTGTCCCACTCGCTTTCGAACTTGATATGGTCCATAGAACTTGGGTGCAAGTTTATGATTTTTGGTATTTCTTAGTGAAGTTTGTTTGTATGATTGAAGGTGAACAAACACCCAATCACCCGCTTCAAAATCCTCGATTAGTTGTTTTTGAGTCTGCTTGTTGTTTCATGCAGTTTCGTGCTTGTTCGAGATGGTTCTTCAAAATGTGGATGACCTCATTGGATGTCGCTAGGTAATCTCATGTTGCTAGAACTTTGAAATTGTTGATGACAATATTCCCTTGTTGGAGGAGGTGGATACCCATATAAGGCTTCAAAAGGTGACATTTTTGTTGATGTATGATATGTACTATTGTACCACCATTCTCCAAGGTGTATTCATTGTACCAATTGAGTTTGTTGGTCGTTCACAAAATTCCTCAGGTATCCTTCAAGGCATTTGTTTACTACTCCAGTTTGTCCATCTGTCTAGAGGTGGTACTAGGTACTCATAGTTAATGAAGTCCCAACTTGGTGGAACAATTCTTTCCAGAAGTTTCTGGTAAATTTGGGGTCCCTGTCACTAACAATAACCTTAGGAAACCCATGGAACTTAACTACATTCTTTACATAACTATCTGCAACTTAGATTGCTTTCGCTTTGGATGAAATACTAATGAAATGGGCATACTTTTTTAATATGTCAACGACTACAAATACACTATCCTTTCCTTCTGATGTAGGAAGGGCAGTGATAAAATCCATGGATACCTCAGACCATTTTCAGGATGGAATATGAAGGGGTTGTAGGATATTGGGAGGAGCCACCGTTTCAAACTTATGCCTTTGACAAGTATCACATTCAACCACATATTTCTAGATATCAGTCTTCATTCCCTTCCAAAAGAAAGATTGGCAGATATTGTGGTATGTTTTAAAGAAACCAACATGGCCCATTGTCAAGGAGTCATGGTTCTCTTTTAAGACTTCAGTTTTGAATTTTGATGAACTCGGTAAATATATTCTTTGTTTGTACCATAGTATGTATTTTCCCATGAATATTTGGATTTTGTTGCTTTGTTGTTTTCAACTTATTCAATTAGTTTCCTTCTCCATGGGTCTTTCACATACTCAATTTGGAGTTCGGAAATCCATTTAGGAACAACTATGGATATGACACATGGTGAGGAATCACTCTCATCTTTTCCTGATAAGATAAGATGTATGAAACCTTATTCTCCTTACCCTTTTTATACAAAATGTCGAAATCAAAGACTTGGATTTTGCTTACCCATTTTTGTTATTCAGGAGAGATATTTTTTTGAGTTAGAAAATACTTCAAGTTGTTGTGGTCTGTTATACCAAGAATTTTCCCCCGAACAAATATTACTTCCATTTAACAAGGGCATGCACTATTTCCAATATTTCCTTGTCGTATGTGGATTTATTTTCCTCACTTGGTTTTAACGTTTTCATTTCGAAAGCAATGGGATGTTTATGTTGCATGAGAATATATCCTAAGCTTGTCCCTGAAGTGTCACATTCAAGGATGAATGTCTTCGTAAAATCAGGAGCTACTAATACTAGTGTGGATGTCATTAGTGTTTTTAATTGTTCAAAACAGGTTTCTGCATCCTTATCCCATCTAAAAGCATCCCTTTTTAATATTGATGTCAAGGGTGCTACAATTTGGGCGTAGTTGTGAACAAATATTCTATAATAACCTGTCAGACCCAGAAATCCTCTTAACAATGTAATTGACTTGGATGACGACCACTCTGTGATCGCCATAATTTTTTTGGGATCGACCTTAATGTCGTTGGCTGAAACAGAGTGCCCCAAAAGTTCTATTTATTTTTTCCTAAAACTACATTTTGTTTTGCTAGCATAAAAATTGTTTTCTTCTAGAAGCTTCAATATTGTTTCTATATGCTTGAGGTGTGAGTTCCAATTTTTTCTATAAATAAGGATATCATCAAAAAACGCTAGCACGAACTTCCTTATGTAAGGATGAAACAAGTCATTCATTACTACTTGAAATGTTGTTGGAGCGTTGGATAATCCAAACGACATCACTTGAAATTCATATAAACCTTTGTGCAAAAAGTTGTTTTGGGGACATTTTCTTGTTGAATACGGATTTGGTAATATCTTGATTTTATGTCTAGTTTAGAAAAATAATTTGCACCATGTAGCTCATCTAGCAATTCATCAACAAAGGGAATAGGGAATTTATCTTTTATGGTGACTTTGTTGAACGCTCTATAATCAATGCAAAGTCTATACGATCCATATTTTTTCCTAATGAGTCTAACTGGTGCAGAGAAAGGACTCTAACTACATGTGATTATTCCAACGTCTAATAGTACCTGCACTAAATGTTTGATCTCTTATTTGTTCCCGTGAGATTTTATGTATGACTTTTTTCTAATTGGAACTGATCCTGGAATCAACTCGATGATGTGATCCCTAGAATGTGGGGGCGAGAGACCACGAGGAGGGTTTTGGAATATGTCACTATGTTCCCCTAGGAGTTGTTCTAATTCACGTGGATCAATATTTTGTCTTTCTTCAGCGATCCTTTCCATATAATAGCAGTGTAAGAATAAGAATCTATTCTTGTGCAAAAAAAGTAATATTTGTGACAATAATGATGAATAATCAAGCGAAGCACCTTCCTTCGACATAGAGTCTTATAGCGATGAGACTGGAAAAGAGGAGGCTAACATCACACCATGCTCTTAGTGGCCATATCAACCCTCAAATTGTTTGGCCAATATCAAGAACACTAAGGTGATGGTGTTGATCGACGATAGGCGTACACACAACTTCATAGACTCTAGGGTAGAAAAATAGTTAAACATTCTCATCTACCCTACCTCCAGCTTCAAAGGATCGATACCATGAAAGAATACCACACCGTGCGATGGTAAATTTGGGGTCCCTACCACTAACAATAACCTTGGGAAACCCATGGAGCTTAAATATATTCTTTACATAACTATCTGCAACTTGACTTGCTTTTTCTTTGGATGAAATACAAATGAAATGAGCATATTTTTTTAATCTGTCAATGACTACAAATATACTATCCTTTCCTTCTGATGTAGGAAGGTCGGTGATAAAATCCATGGATAACTCGGACCATCTTTGGGCTAGAATATGAAGGGGTTGTAGGAGACCTGGAGGAGCCACCATTTCAAACTTCTGCCTTTGACAAGCATCACATTCAGCCACATATTTATGGATATCAGTCTTCATTCCCTTCCAAAAGAAGTATTGGAAAATATTGTGGTACGTTTTAAAGAAACCAACATGGCTTGCTATCGAGAAGTCATGGTTCTCTTTTAATACTTGAGTTTTGAATTTTGATGAACTAGTTAAATATATATTTGTTTGTACCATAGTATGTATTTTTCCCGTAAATAATTGGATTTTGTTGCTTTGTTGTTTTCAACTTCTTCAATTAGCTTCCTTGTCTCTAGGTCTTTCACATGCTCAATTTTGACCCTTTATTTGTATAAAGTCGTGTTGTACTCCTTGTAAGAATCATCAAATTCAATAAATAAAATATATCTTTTACAATATAAATTCCAAGTGGTATCATAGCTTTAGGTCGTGAATTTCCTCATCTTTTTGCTCAATCTTTGCCAGTGTCTTTTGAAGTGGATCATCTTTTGACCGTATTAGAGGAAATTTCAACTCAAAATGGGCCTTTTAGCCATAATTCAAATTCCATGTCATCATGTGTTAGCCTATGTAATTGCTTTAAATTTGAAATAATGTATAGGTCTTAAACAAATTTTTAATATAAATTTGGGGATAGGTATCATAAAAAAAAACTACTTTTTTAGTTCGTATTTTCGACATATCTCCTTGTGTTTTTACTTGAATTTCGATCAGGAGAGCTCCCTAGATGCAAAATTAAATTCCGCATCCAATTAGTACCCACTCTGCATACTCTTTACTGACCCCCTACCACAAAAACAAGAAATACTTGAAAAATGTGATGATGGCATCATCGTCACGTTTTTTCAAGTATTTCTTGTTTTTGGGGTAGCGGGGTTCGTCAAAAGTATGCCGAGTGGGTACTCGTTGGATGCGGAATTTAAATTTGCATCCAACAAGCTCTCCCAATTGAAATTTGAGTAAAATCACATGGAGATATGTTGAAAATATGAACAAAAAAAGTAGTTTTTCTATTTTCTTTCTCCAAAATTAATAAATAGTATTTTATTATTTTAACTATTATTTTATTATTTTTCTTAGGAGGCCCTTTTGAGTTGAAATTTCCTCTAATAAGTTTATGGATGCATCCTTGTTCTCCGGAGGGTTTCTCTTAGTATTTATTTGTATTCATTTTGTTGAGCTTTAGATATAGGGTTAATAACGACTCCCCCTTTTTAAAGATGATATGAAATTTGGGGATCTATCCTTTCCTGAAATTCAAGATAAGATTTTTCTTGATAAATCCTCTTTACGCCTTCCTAATCTGGATACCGAGAATAGTCATTTTTTAAGACATTGCAAAAAGAATAGGAGTGTTGGTCTATCTTTTTTGGGTGTCCTAGTGAAGAATAAGGAATTGGTGACCACATGTAAGTGGCATAAATCTTGTTTACAGAAAGCCCAAGAAAAGGCAGTATGGGATATTGCGTATGGTTGTCAATGATCTATTAAATCTTCTATTAAGATTACGGATGTTGGTCATAGTAACCTTAATGAGGCACTTAGAGCAGTGGAAGCCTCTAGTGGGGTTTCAACATGATTTGTCTTTCCCTAAATTGTAGGGGTATTGCTAACACCTCTAAGAATCTAGCAATCAGGAGGTTGTTGGGCATCTATAAGCCTGATATAATTTTATTTCAGGAAACCATGTGTTTGGTTTTTAAAGTGATTGAAGAGTTGTAGCTTTTAGTTAAAGATTGGGAGTTTATGTCTTTAGATGCCTTAGGGAAATTGAGTGGTCTCATTACTAGGTGGAACTACAGGAATTTTAATCTCTTGAATTCTTGGTCTATTGCTTCTGGCATTGGGGTTCTCCTGGAAAGTCGTGAGTTGAACTTTCCTTTGTTGTTTCTTAATATCTATGGGCCTTATGGGGAAATAGAAACTTTCTGGAATTCGTTGTTTGCTAAATATTTATTATCTAGAGGAAACCTAATTCTAGGAGGTGATGGAAACTTCTCTTTAGGCCAATCGGAGTTTTGGGGGCCTAAAGCCAAGAAAGACCCTATTGTTGGTTTTTTTCAAAACCTGATGGTGGATAATTGTTTGATGGATTTCTCCCTGCAAAATCAAACCTACTTGGTCCAATAGAAGACCTGGTATAAATAGAATAACTAAAATACTTGATTGTTTTTTGTTACAAGAGAATTTGGAGGATTTTTCTTCTAGGATTTGTCAATGGGTCGGTCATGGTGGGGATTCAGACCATTTATCAGTTCTTTTAAATCTTGATGGAGCATCTGTTAAAAATGTTGGTTATTTTAAGTTGAATCTGTCTTGGTTGAATAACATTGATTGTATTCAAGCTATAGCTTCTTCCTAGAATGATTTTGATATCAACAGTGTGGAATCTGCATCTATACAAATGGAAAATAATCTTCGTCTAGATAAATATATTGCAGCTAACTAGATTCGCATTTAGAAAGCTAAGGAAGACATGGAACTCTGTGCAATTGAGGGAGACATTGTTGTTTTCTTCGATGAAGAAGGCTCTTGGTCTTGGACGGAGGAAGATAGAATTATTCTTTTTAAGTTGGAAAAGCGGAAGAAAGAGCTTTTGCAAAACTGAGAAGATGAAGACAGGATTAAGAGAAAAGTGATATGGATGGAGAAGGGTGACGATAACACTAAATTCTTCAATTGTTTTGCAAATTAGCAGAAGAACCTTAATATCATTTGGAGTCTCAAAAAGAGTGATGGGAGTATTATTAGTATTTCTAATGATTTGGTTGTTGAAGGGGTGGATTATTTTGGCTCTCTTTACAAGGAAGATATTTTTAACTCGAAAGAATCTATTCAATTATCTCTTTTGTATCCTAAAATGGTTGAATAGACGGATAATGAAACTCTTATGGAGAAGGTCTCTGTCGAGGAATTGGAATCTTCTATGTTTGGTCTTCAGAGGGAAAAAAAGTCTGGGGCTGAATGGTCTTACTATTGAATTCTTCATTCATTTGAAAGATACTATCTTTGAGGATCTTTTGAGAGTTGTGGATGAGTCCAATATTAAGGGTTATGTTCTAGGTTCCTTCAATACTTCTTTTGTTTCCCTCATTCTTAAATTGGACTGTCTAGATTCATTTGTTGAGTTTCGACCGATTTCTTTAAGCAACAGTGTTTACAAGATAGTGGCTAAGGTTATTGAAAGAAGGGTTAAAGGTATCCTTTATACTAGCATTTATGGTGAACAATTTGGGTTTTTACCTGGCCGTCATATCCACGATTCTATTGGAGCACCGCAGGAGGGTTTACACTCAATCATGACAAAGAAAAGGAGGGAAACGATGGTGAAAATTGATCTTTCTAAAGCCTTTGATCGGTTGAGCTAGGCCTATCTTCGGATTGTCTTAACTCAAGTTGGTTTTTGTCCCTTGATGATTAGCTGGATTATGAGTTGTCTCTCTTATGTTTCCTTTTCTGTTATTATTAATGGGAAACCCTCTCCCTTCTTTAAAGCTGGTAGAGGTTTGAGACAGATTTTCCCTATGTATCCTATCCTCTTTTGTTGGTTGTGGAAGGCCTCAGCAGAGCCATTTTACAAGCTAAAGATATTGGTTTCTTTAAAGGCATTGGTATTAAAGGATTATTGTTCCTAACTTACCTTTTGTTTGTGGATGGTGTTTTATTTTTTGTGATGGTTCTCACCATGATGGTGCGAAGTTGGCTGAGATACTTCTTCTTTTCAGTTCAACTACAAGTATGATTATTAATTTTGTGTCGTTTTATGAAGCTGAGATGACTATATCTGAAGTTGTGGATTGCTAGAATCTTTTTATTAAGGAAACGAGGCTTGCTGAAGGCCTTAAGTATTTGGGTTTTATGCTTAAACCACTTGGTTATGGAGTTAAAGATTGGTCTTGGCTTTTAAAGAAATGTGAAAAAAGGGTCTATAACCGGAGTTTGTAGTGGATTTCTAAGGGAGATCGGTTGATTTATTAAGTTTATTCTTGTTGTTATTCATGTTTATTGGTCTATTTATTGGATTTAAAAAAGGATTCTTAATCAACTGGAACTTATCTGCATGATATTTTCTAGCCTGGGAAATATGCTAGAAAAGGTTTTGAAAGGACGCATTGGAAGAGTGTCGCTGCTCCGAAATTGTGGGGAGGCTAGGGTGTTAAAGATAATCGGTTATTCTCTCTAGCTCTTGTTGCTAAGAGCATCTGGAACGTTATTCACAGCCAGGGATTGTGGGTCGATATAGTGAAGATCAAGTATATATTTCCTTTGTCTTTGCTTGAATGGATTAAAAATCCCACTAAGTCAGTAAGAATTATTTTTTCTATTTGGAGAGCAGCCCTTAATGCATTCAATGTTATCGGAGACTATTTGCAATGGAAAATTGGTCGAGGAGACAATGTAAGAGTGGAAACCGATCCATGGGTTGGTTGCAATGAAAATTTCACTCTACCTCATAAGATTAGTCAGTATATTAATGATAAGGACTTGTTTATGATCAAAGATATAAGGTCTAGGATTGGTTCAGATCTTTGGAAAACGGATTGGATCGATGCTTCTTTTCTTGGCTTTAAAGAAGAAGATGTTGGGATCTGGCAGTCATATATTGAATCTTTAAGGAATAACCATATCCACCTTTCATTTTCCAAAGATAAATTGATATGGGCTGGAGTTGTTATGGTCTGTACTCTCATAGAGAGGGCTATCGTATGATGGATAAGATATTTCATGGGAATAAGCAATTATGGTGGTGGAAGTGGGTAATGCGTTTAAATTGTTAATTGAAAGCTAAAATCTTCTTGTGGTTCATACTTTCCAATAAAGCCTTAACATGGGACAAACTGCAAAGAAGGAACCAGTATGGCCCTAACAAATGTTGTTTGTGCAAGGAACGGGAGGAAACCAACCGCCATCTGGTTATTGATTGCATGTACATCGAGCTTGTTTGGAAAGCATTGGAGATTCCTGATGGAGTTAAAAATTATTGGATAGGAGGTTCTTCAATCGAGGAAAGATTGTGGAACTGGTATAGTAATCCTAAAACTCATGCTTTTCTCGCTCTCCCAATTATGGTTATTTGGTTGGTATGGAATGTTCGAAACATTTTTTTATTTGAAGATAAGTTTTCTCAGCTTGTTTCTTGTGTTATTCAATGTAAAGTTTTACTTGAGTTTTTTCCACAAGTTTGAAAACGAAACTGAGAATTGTTAAGCCCTTGGAATTCAAAGAATTTCCTGTTGCTTTCTTTGATGGAGCCTCTCAGGCTAAGAGTGGTTTTTGTGGAGCAGATGGAATAATTTTTCTTGTTGATAATGTCTTGTTTGCTTTCAAAGCTAGTTTAGGTTTTGGAACCAACAACTTTATTGAACTTTCAGTGCTTTGGCTTCTGTTGAGATTATTAGCTAGAATTAAAGACTTGGATAAGTCAATTGTCCATGGTGACTCCTTGATAGTTATCAACTGGCTGAACAAGGTTTGGAATTGTCACAATCTGCTTCTTCAAGCTCTCTTGGAGGAAGTTCGCAGCTTAATGTGGAAGTTGATTCTTATTCTAAAGAAGGCTTACTACTCAAGAAAGGAGAATGGGTTCTTTTTGAAAATGGAACTACTTCGTCAGATTGTACCTTTTGATCAGGAGGTTTTTATAATAAAGCACTTGTGACATGAAGAAAGTTTTTTTTTCTAAGATATATAACAAATAGTTTTGTTGGATTCATTATGAATATCAAGTTTCAAAAATTTTGTTGGATTCATTATGAATATCAAGTTTCAAAAATTAAAACCGAAATAATTTTGTTTAATAATTTCAAAACTTATGAGATAATCTTATTGTTTTTTTTGTAAAACGGTAATACTAAAATTTCTATGACATCTAAAGAAGGTAATATATTCCATAAATATAATATGACTTTTTTCCTTCTAAAAAAAAGTGATTATGAAAATTCATAATATACGTACTTAAAAAAAATTGACGTTATTGGGCATTTGTCATAAATGAGATTTCTATTGCATACTTATTGTATTAAACAAGCGGGGTTGACTCGGAAGAATTTCAATCCATGATAATTTATATTATAGCATTTCAAGAAAAGCGGGTTTGAGGGACCACACAAATCCATGATGACGTGGATTCAAACGTTTTCACTAGAATAGGGATCTGGCCAATTTTACACATTTCCTCGTTGCATTTTCTCGTCATTAAGAAAAAGATGACATGTGGGTATTAGTAAGGCTCACTTGATACTGTCTATTTCATAATCCCGGTATAGTCTAAGGCTTGACTGATAGAAGAGAGTTTCCATACGTATAATCCATTGAATTATATATTGTTTCAGAGTTTTTGTGTGTATAATTAATTGGTTTGTATATACTTTCATATATAAATCCGAAAAATAAAACATTATATTTGACCAATTTCACTGCCAACAATGTATGTTAGACTTAAGTGCACGACGTACAATAATTCTGACAAATTATTATATGTACAGAGTATGTTTCACTTCATTGCTTATAATATGGTGCATTATGTTTGATTTAAGTGCATGAAGTTTATTTTAAAGCATTGAAGTTATTTTTTTTTAAAGCAGAGTAGTGTAATTAGGTCGTATTAGATGTTTTTTTATAGAAATTTGAAAGGAGTTTCGAAAATGATGGAATATTTTTGCCTGTCAAATTTCAATATTGCATGCAAATATTGAATGGTTTATGTATATATATATATTTTTTAAATAAACTTTGAAACATAAGTTTTTTAAATCTATAAGCAATCCACTCTTATATTTTTTTCATACTAGATTTTTTCGTTACGTTTTTTTTTTCTTCGTATCGAATCGTATTCCAATTCATATTCATACTCGAATTATGCTACTATGCTTTAAAGTACTTTAGATTATTGTTATTCAACTTTAGAAGTAAACCAGCATAGATCCATCTAAAAGGGATCTATCAAGCACCGAGAGGGATCAAATTTCTCAAGATGCAAACTTTTTTTTAGAGTAGAAATGTGTAATCTATTTTTTATGGTTTTAGTTTATCTAATTTATGTTGTTTTATATATATGCAGTTCTAAATAATTTAAATTTAATTTAAGCCCACAAGTTATTTTTAATAACTTTTTTATAAAAGACACGTGTCAATTCTAGGATGAGCACGGAAGGAGTTACACATCTCTCCCCTACTAGGTTGTAGAATGCACCTCTTCGGTACAACAAAAGGCATATTGGTTTAAGTGTAAAGATTTAATAATTATATTTAAAAATAAATAAATAAATTTATTCATGATATTTTACATTCCAAATTATGTCTATTAAATGAAACTTGGGCTTTCATACCATTATAAATATTTGTTTTTCTATTAACTTATAAGGAGACCATTATACACTTAACACAAATAGAGCATGTGATAAAAGGGCTTTCATACCATTATAAATATTTGTTTTTCTATTAACTTATAGGGAGACCATTATACACTTAACACAAATAGAGCATGTGATAAATGGGCTTTCATATCACATGCTCTCTCTAAGGTTGAGACTTGAGAGCATGTGATAAAAGGGATTGATCAATGTTAAGTAGAGACATTTTTTATTAGTATATTGTGACTTTTTTCATGGTTGTTATTACTTAATATTATGATGATTTGGGAAGTTTTGAGATAGGAGTTTGATGTAATGAGGTTGGATGGATTGAAAGAATATTTGGAAGATTTGGTGATAGACATTCAACTAGAATGTTAGTGGACAAGGAGAATTACCTTTCTTATAGCCAGTGCTTTGTTTATCTATGTAGAACACAAAAAATTGGTGTTGGCTTAACAGGTTAAGAAAAGAGGTAAATTGTGTAAGAAAAATGCAAGGGATGTATTAGTTGTTATTGCCTCACACCAAACCAGAAATTGAGAAGTGGTGAGAAGGGAGGTCAAATCTATGGAATACAAAGTCATTATGAAGAGGGGTAGAACTTCAAATTTTGGGAAAGATGTAACAACTAAGCAACTTATTCCATGCATTACCTTCATCGAGACCAAGGAATGAAAGTACACCAAAATTGCAATCTCATACTAGTATATCAAAGAATTGTTAGCTTGTCTAATTGAGAGCAAAGAGCTTTGAGAGGACATTATCCTTCAACGACAAAACCTAATTGAATCCAAGCATGACACTTTGATAGTAGAATTCATGAGGGTTTCATGCACATTTCATTTTCATTTCCCTTTTCTTCTTGTTGTGAAACACAACCCACTTTTTACATAACGATGATGGAAATGAAATGAATTGAAATAAGTAATGAAATTGCATTCAAGTTATACACTTAACACAAAGAGAGTGACATAACGCAACTCCATTTCCTATCTTCAAATTACAAGTGTCAAATCTATATCCTCTTATCTCTTTGCATATCCATGCCATGGATGAAATGATATTGTTAGTGGTTATCTAGAATTTAGTTTAACATTTTGACATAATTTTCAAAATTATAATTACATTAGTTCAATTTACATATGTATATGTATAGGAGACGTTAGGACTTAAAGAGCAAATTGAACTTGGACAACCAATGTGTCTCTTAGCTATAATTAAAAATCTCAAAAAATAATGCAACAAAGGAACTAGTTGTAACAAGGGATGAAAGCATGGTGGAACTAGCGTAATAAGACCAACTAAGGAGGTAAGAGACCCTCCATCATCAACCATTGATGTGAATTTAGACCTCAAGGAATGACTCCTAGATCATAGAATTTATAATGCACTTATCTTTATTGTTTAAGAATTCTTAAATCATTGCCTTTATTGACATTTGCTTAGACTTGCCTCTAAAAATCTCAAATTTCATTTACATCAAATCTTAAGACCGTTAAATAGGCTTTTAGATAAAATAATAAGCTTTCTCTAAAATTGCAAAACAAAAATCATGTTTAAAAATTCATTTAGAGCAAATCTTAAACAAAAATCATGTTTAAAAATCTCATATTTCATTTAGAGCAAATCTTAAGGCTCTTAGATAAAATAACAAGTCTTCTCCAAAAATGCAAAACAAAAATCATGCTTATAGTTTTTAGATCAAGTTGGTTTTCTCCCTTTTGAATAATAGACATTAAGTACTTTTAATGTGAATATGAATAGAAAATTAGTTAACTTATACAAATAAATCAAGAGAGAATGAAGTTTCCAAAGTAATTTAAAATTAAATATTTATTATAATAATCATAACATTAATTTTCAATATTAATATTAAGTAATTATTTACTTAGATCCATAGTATCCATATTTCACAATGTAAAAGAAGAAACACTAATAACTTAAAAGAAAAAAGAAAAAAAATTCATACATCTCATTAATTCAAAATATTTAATAAAAGAGATCATTTGCATAACTTTTATGTAAAATTACACTCTAAATTTCATGAGGCTAATTCATCTTACTTCCAACCATGGCAATGGGTTGTTGGCAACACACACCTTACCTTAACTTGTAATACCTAGGTCCCTATATCATGTTGAGAATTTACAAATTATCCTTGGTCTTGATAGGTTCCCTAGGTCTTTAAAGAGCAGCTTGAAAACCAATGGTGCTAGGCCAATTAAAGTCATTCCATCCTCTACTCAAGGACCCCACAACAGTAAATTGGCTCAATCCATTGTCTACAAAAGGCGTGCTTCTTAGTTTTCCAATTGTGAGAAATAGCCAGCACATGGCAATATATTCAACTTCACTTATGTGCATTTTTATTGAAACTATTAACGACATACACTCAATCACAGGAAAGCACCATAGTAACCTTGAATGGCCAAATTTAAACAATGATCATTGTGATAAAATAATTTAATTTCTTCTTTTCTTTGTAAGTAAGAGTGGGATCCTTCTATTAACAAAGCAAACTAGCATGTACCCAAAATTTCCCATGGTTAACCTACTTCCAACGGACTAAGTTAAACCATAATAGAGAGATCCATCAACCATAAGTTTCACAATCTATCAAGCAAGCAAATACCCTGAGCCTATCAAGTAATAAAAGACCTTAAGCTTTCCAAGGAAAGAAACCAAGCTATACCATAGTTGTTCAACATTAACAAAGATAACAAACTTGACAAAAGGAAAATGTTTAGACCTTCCTTTAGATAAGGAAACCAAGTATTGGTCATATAGTTCTATGATGAAAAAATTGATAACAAACATGAACAAGTTGTATAAAGTTGTGGAAGGCTACGAAAGATGCAAAACAAGTTGCAGAAAGTGAAGAACATGTTGCGGAATTCGTAGAAGAGGTTGTGGAATATGTAGAATAAGTTGTTGAACAAGTTATGGAAAGTTGCAAAAGTTGTGGTTGTTGCAGACACTGCATAACAAATTGCAGAAACGGAAGAACAAGTTGTGGAAGATGCGAAAAGTTACAAAATCTATGGTATTTGTTGGAGTTGCGGAAGTTGCAGAAGCTATGGAACAAGTTGCAAAAAGTTGTAGAAGTTGAGGTAGCCACGGGAGATGAAAAACATATTGGAAGAACATAAGAATAGGTTGCAGAATCTGTAAAACAACTTGCAGAAATATACAAAACAAGTTTTGGAAAGTTGTGGTGGCTACTGAAGCTACGGAACAAGTTGTGGAAAGTTGTGGTGGCTACTGAAGCTACGGAACAAGTTGTGGAAAGTTGTGGTGGCTACTGAAGCTACGGAACAAGTTGTGAAAAATTGCATAAAGTAAATAACATGTTACAAAAGCTACATAAACAACTAGGGATTAGAGGATATGCATTAAATCTTCTCAACTTGTCACTCCATTTCCAAATAAAATGTGCATGTGGAGGAGAGAACCGGCTCCCTCTACTCTCCTTAGTAGCTCCTCTATCACTGTCATGTTATCCTGCACCTCATGTTTATCCACAACATAAGAATTTGATATGCACATTAAATGGAAATTGGAGCTAAAAACACTACCATATTACCCTATCTCATCCTTGACAATGAGAGCCATAACACCTTTTAATGGGTGCATTGAACTATTGTTGGTGTGAATCCCTAGTCTGTTCATCCACCAAATCGACATCATAAACCTATACAGTCTTCCAATTTTGTTCCTCGTGTGAGTTTAAGCCATCATGAATCCCAAAAACTCTATCCTCTAACCATGTTTCGAAGGCCCCATTTCTTACCCCATTAAGGAATCAATGTAATGAGTTTATAAGATCCTACGGTCTTCTTTCAGGTCCATTCCCAGACTATGTGAGTATGTTTAATTTTGAATCCCCCCCCCCCCCCCCCCCCCCACATTGGTTAGGTGATATTCCAACTTATAAGCTTCCCTGCGAACATGGGAGGGAAGGATGACATTGATGTTGGAGAACAAGGAGGCCATGGTTTGAGTATATCATCTTCCTGTTTCCAGTTTTTAGAAAGATAATGAATCAGAGTGCCATTGAGTAATATTTTTAGGTAATTTATTCAGATATGCAAGTCCCTTCTATTACTAACTACCAGGTGCAAAGGGTAATGGATAGAGTGATACCTCTTATGAGCCTAGTAACCTATGCAACATTGTTGGTTTCTCTTCCAATATACCCTTGAAATATGTTGATAATGTGGCATGTTTCATTATGAATAGTACCACCATATCTAGCTGGCCCTAGATTTCCTTTAAAGGCACCATCAAAGTTTAGTTTAAGGAATCCAAGAAGGGTAATGGACCAATTGTTTGGATTTCAATATTGGGAGATATATGTTGTAGAGGGGGGAAATTGGAGCAGATTGTGAGGCCCCAATCCTTGAATACCATCTGCTCCCTGCTCTTGAATTGGTAGTCTTGATAATACCATGACTAAAAATTGTTGTTTTCTTCCATATTATGCTTCATCTCAGCCCATATGAGACTGGGGTTCATACTCGAGGTTTGGAATATTTGCATATTTTTTTCCCTCCACTTTTTTCGAATCAAAATACATGGAACAACTACCAAACTTTATTCAAGATGATATTAGAAAAGGGATTATTTGACCAATGCTCCAAAGAGGAGACAATGTTGTCACTGACTCCATTAGTTTGGAAAAATTGCATGCTCCTTCGTCCCATAGGGCACTAGTATACTCACAGTTATCCATAAGATAGTCAATGGTTTCAGAGTGGTTATTAAAGTGCACATATAGTTATGGTCCCTCAAAATCTCTTTTAAGTAGGTTTTCCCATGTTAGAATCCACCAAGCAACCAACCAGGAAAATGTAACAACTTTAGGCCATAATTTGTTGTTCCATGTTTTTTTATAGATTGGATCTTGGGTGAGATGTTGTCGTCCAATTGCTAGGAAATAATATTCTTTTAAGGTAAATCCACCACTTGACCTATGTCCCTAATTAAATTTATTAGGAACATGCCTAACCTTGATGTGTCGTTGTTGGAGCTCATCTTATGTGTCTTGTCCTTCAACTTTGTGATCTTGTCGCCAATTGGCTGGGTGGATCCAAGTTTGGTTTTCAGTCACGTCTCCTTAGGGCTTCCAATACTAATTGACCTCCAGTTAATTATATGCTTCTAGCAAAGATTGAATGAGAATCATATGGTGAGTTTCCATGAGTTTTGGGAGTTGTTGCCAATAATCCTCCCAAAACAAGGTGAATTTTCATATTTCACTTCCCAAAAGTAATGCTCTTGACCTAAGGAAGGATTGGCCCAGGAAGAATTCCTAATCATCAATCTTGTAATTATGCCATCCATTCAGATGAGTTGATCTTGTCCATCCATTCCTTAAGCATATTTTTCCTTCCAAAAAAGGGTCCATGATTCTTGTTAATGGGTAAACCAAAGGCACCATATCTTGGCTCCTAAGATGCAGTTATTGATTTTGAAATATCTAATACCAAGGCCCCTATCCAATTTGGGCTTACAGAGCTTATCCAAACTGACAAGAGCCCACCTTTTATGATTGGTGGAGCTATTTAGGAGGAAGTTTCTTTGAAGATTTTAATGGATTTTAGAACATATGTGGGGGGAATAACGACAAAAAAGAGGTAGATTGGCATGGATTGAAGGACAATTTTGACCAAAATTAAATGGACTAAAAGATTAAGTGTGTGGAAGGTTGAAATAGATAGTTTTTTCTCCATCTTATCCAATGGGTCTTTCCAAGAAGAGTGCTTGAGGGTTGAGTCAATGAGGGGAGAACCTAGATATTTGGATGGAAGGGATATATATTGGAAGTCTAGAATTCTTGAGGCACTTATTTGAACAATCGAGGGGGTGTTGAAGAAGAAAATTTGGGATTTGGATTCATTAATTGGTAGACCTAAAGAATTCATGAATACTTTAGGATTTGCTTTAGAGATTTGGCTTCCTTCGTCAAGGGGTGACCCATCAAAAGAGTGTCATTCACAAATAGTTGGTGAGGGTGCTTTAGCTCCAAACAGGGGAAACAAAGCCCTCATATTTTCCTAGAGTGGGTTGATGCTTTAATAATATAGCTAAGAAATTCATCCATGGGAATGAATATGGACGAGTGTTACAGAGAGAAACTTCCTATGGCTTGGGGTGTACCACAACAGATTGAATGACACTAGAAATCAATCCTTTCCAATATGCAAGAGAAATAAATACATCTAACACTAAGGGATATGAATCATACCTTATTTTGGATGGTTGATGTAGATCCTCATTGAGCTTTTCCTACTCGCTTGTATTCAAAATTCGCTCTCAACAACAACAAACAAGACAAGCATGCTATATATTCAAGTGTTAGGCCTACTCTAGCATATATAATCAATCATGTATAAGCAAATAAATACATCCATGGATACAATATTCATATTTATGCACATGTATTGGACAGGAAATGGATATTTCTATTAATAAAAACAAAGATACAATAGTGACAACCTCCGTCGACACTTTTTCAAACCCGAGAAACCGAGTCCTCCACTTGGGCGTCCACCACTTCAATCCTCCATCTCTCGATGGCAAGCTTGGGAAGATCAGCATTGTGTGCTCCAAAGGGACAAAGGGATGCAGACTCAAGCATAACAAGTGAAGCAACAATGGACTATAGTTTCCTTTCTATCTAATTTCTCTCCCTTCGATGTGTTCAAGAGGCTTAATATATAGCACTCCAAATAGGAAATGGAGGGTCGAGTCCGAGCGTTCTCAAGGCATATGGAAGGCCAAGATTCAATATATTCATGACTATATGAGGAAAAATACAAAAAAATTTGGCCTTATGCACATTTCCCGACATACGCGGGTTTTGGCTCAAAAGCTGCGTATACACGCAGGTATAGCTTGAAAAGTCACGTATAGGCATAAACAGGTATTTTTTGGGGAATTTCTTGGAACATCAAAGTATAATATGGGAAAAGGGGGTCCAAAGAGTCTGCAGAGGGACATGGAAGGCCATAAATATGTGATCAACTAGGTGTAGTAAAATCAGCTATCACAGATTCCCCCTAATGGGTGAGGTCGGAGGGGTAACATGATTGCCAAAATACATTATATCCATCCCAGAAGTGTGTTGATGTATATGTAACTTTGGAATGTATTTCACTTGTATTTCTTATATATTGTAACCTGATGTTTATTTCGGGATATACTTGAGTCATTTCATGCCCTGATGTTCCTATCGGGAAGTTCTATAATGTAAACAAGTCATGTCAAGTCATTGTGGGTAACCCTCCTATTGGTTAAGGGTTAAAGTCCCCGCAGTTCTGGGGCACTAGGGTTATTAGACTCTCCTAGAGAGGTCAACCCTAGTAGGGTTTAGTCAAGTCAGGAATTAGTATAAATAGAGAGCTGGCCTCTCTATTTATCACACATCTCATACACACTCACGTGTAGCGTATAGTTGAGGAAGGAGAAGACACTAGGGCTAGACAGAAAGAGGTTACTGCTGTCTGGAGATCACCTTATTGTTTTGGGTTCTAATTTTGGTGTTGATTCTATCTCTAAGGAAGTTGTGGGGTTTTCACCATTTATGGTTTCCCCGAGGATAAACACTGTGTTCATTGTCTCTTGTGTTTGATTGCTATGCTTGTTATTCTCTCAGTTAAAGATCCTAATGTATTGCTAGCTTAATGATAAAAATCTAACATGGTATCAAAGCTAACCTAAGAAGAAGACACTGTGCACCTTTGGGAACTAGGGCTTCCTGCTTTGTGGATCTTCCTCCACAGATTTTCATCAAAAGAAGGTTGGATTAACTCTCCTCCTTAGGGCACATCTTTCTGTCGAAGCAGAATCCAATTCTGAGGTTTTTCAGTTTTGGACCCAACACTACTGCCGAAAATTAGGGCTTTTCACAAAAGAGGAATTTTTCAGTGAGCCCAGGCCTGGATTGATATCCTCCCCAAAATCGAAGTTAGGGATCAAATTCAAAGCATTCGGTTGGACAAAACTCTGGAAAAAAAAAACCCTAATCTACTACTAAACCAGTACTGCAGGATTTCAGCTCCAAATCCAGATCCGACATCTTGACCTGGTAAGATCTAAATATTTTGTATTTCCATTTGAGGTTGTCAGTTAAGATGTCTCATCATACCAAGCTTGATGAAAAGCTTGAGGGAGCTGATAACTTCCGAGCTTGGAAGTATAGGATCTCCTTGGTCCTGGAAGAAAATGAGTTGGATTCCTATATTAATGAGGAGGTTCCAATTCCAGAGGGAGATGAGGCTAAGGCCTTACATAAGAAGAAGTTGGTTATGGCAAAGAGAATTATTGTTGATTCAATCAAGGATCACCTCATACCACAGGTGTCCTCCCTCAAGACACCTAAAGCTATGTTTGATTACCTAACCAAATTGTTTGAAGGGAAGAACATAAACTGGAAGATGACTATGAGAAACCAATTGAAGAATGTAAAGATCCAGAATGCTGAGACCATCCAGTCTTACTTTACAAGGGTATCTCAGATCAAGGAACAGCTGGAAGCATTAGATGAAGAAGTGGAAAATGCAGAGATTGTGATGACCACCTTGAATGGTCTCCCTAGATCATGGGACTCTTTCATTCAGGGGATCTGTGCCAGAAAGAAGTTAGTCAAGTTCAGTAGACTATGGGAAGAATGCTCTCAATAAGAAGCTCAAATAGAAACTCGAGAAGAAAATATGGGAAGTGAAGATCAAGCTCTCACAACGCACACCAAGAAAATCAGAAGGAACCATCATCACTCCAAAGGTAAGCTCTCACACCCTAGAAGAGATCTGTCTACCATTAGATGTTACACATGTGATGAGAAAGGTCACATAGCCAAATTCTGCCCTAATAAAGGGAACTTAAAGAAGAAGAAGGAAAACAAGAGAAGACATCATGCTCATGCTGCATAGGATGATGAACCTTCCATAAAGAGAATCAGACAAGAAAGTTATTCTTCAAGTGATGAAGAATATGTGTTGATCTCCACTCTCACGGGAACTGTTTCATGTGGAAGCAATGATTGGCTCATAGACAATGGTGCTTGCAAGCACATGATGGGATTCAAAGAATAATTTGTGAAGCTATCTGAACATGAGTCACCTCACAAGGTGAAACTTGGGGATGACTACTAGTATCCAATAAAAGGTAGTGGTGAATCCTCCTATAAACTAGACTCTGGAAAGTCTATGAAGATAAAGAATGTATTATTTGTTCCAGGACTAAAGAAGAACCTCCTCTCCATATTTGCATTGGATGCAAAAGGAATGAGGGTTGCTTTTGTAGATGGCCAAGTTCTTATGTGGCCAAAGGGAAAGACTTTTGATGATGCAATAGTGATTGGGGAACAAGAAGGAGGTCTATACAAGTTGAAGGGTCAACCGGAACAAGCTTTGGTTCATGAATCAATAGAACCAAATGAACTTTGGCATAGAAGGCTTGGACACATGCATTATAGAGCACTACCACTTGCAAGCAAAGTTGTTGAAGGTCTTCCAGAAATTCAAGCAAAACATGATGGAGTCTGAAAAGGATGTGCGAAAGAAAATAATACAAAGAAGACATTTCCAAGTAGCGAGAGCAAGGAAAAAGGAATATTGGAAATCATCCACTTCGACATATGCTGACCAATGTCATCAAGTTCTCTAAGCGGGTATGCATACTATGTTTCTTTTATTGATGACTTTTCTAGGAAGACATGGATTTACTTCATGAAGAACAAAGATGAAGTATTCAGCAAGTTCAAGGAATTCAAAGCCTTGATCAAGAACCACACTGAAAAGAAGATCAAGAATTTTCGATAAGATAATGGTGGAGAATTCACTTCAAATGAATTCAAAGAATTATGCAAAGACTCGGGGATTAAGAGGGAGTTGTCCACCCCATATAATCCACAACAGAATGGGATTGCAGAAAGGAAGAATAGAACCATAATGGAAGCTGCAAGAGCTATGCTTCATGATCAAGATCTTCTTATGCATCTTTGGGCAGAAGTTTCCAGAACAGCGGTGTATGTACAGAACCGTACTCCACACAGAGTACTCGAGAACAAGACTCCTGAAGAAGTCTTCTCCGGCAAGAAACCAGAATTCATCCATCTCAGAATATTCTGTTGTCCAATGTACATACACATTCCAAAAGAGAAGAGGACAAAATTAGATCCTTCATGAAAGAAGGGTATATTTGTGGGATACTCTGAAAGCTCGAAGGCTTACAGAATATACTTCCCAGGGTTCAAGAAGATTGACATCAGCAGGGATGTAACATTTGATGAAGATTCAACCTACATCAAATCCAGAAAGAGACCTGCTGAAGAACCTGAAGAAGCAGAAGCACCCAGAATTCATGATGCAATAATGAACGAAGAAACTCAAGAAGAAGATAGAGAATTTGAAGAACCACAAAGACCTGTAGATCCACCTCAGGAGAAGAATCCTCACAAGAGGAAACCTGCTTGGGTATGAGAAATTATCCAAGGTGCGGAAAGATATGGGGTTCCAGAAGAGAATCATAGAGAAAGAAAGAGGAACATATCCTATTCCAGTTATGTATCATTACTATGTGATTTCATTGATAAAGAACCTTCCAATTATGAAGAAGTGGCAGAATGGAAAGAATGGAAGGATGCTATGATCGGGGAGTATCAATCGATAATGAAGAATGATGTTTGGGATGTTGTCCCAAGACTAGAAGGGAATTCAGTTGTAACTTCCAAATGGATCTACAAGATTAAGCATGCTGCAGACAATAGCATAGAAAAATATAAAGCAAGATTTGTTGCTCATGGTTTCTCCCAGAAAGAAGGAATAGACTATGAAGAAACCTTTGCACCTGTAGCCAGATACACTTCCATCAGATTGGTACTTGCTCTGGCTGCAGTGATGAAATGGAAGATACACCAAATGGATGTCAAGACTGCTTTCTTAAATGGTGTAGTGGAAGAGGAAGTGTATGTGGAGCAGCCACTCAGTTTTGAGACACATGACAGGGAGTCTCATGTGTGTAGATTGAAGAAAGCCCTGTACGGCTTGAAACAGGCACCCACGACATGGTATGGCAGAATTGACAGCTTTCTATCCAGTTTGGGCTTTACCAAGAGTAAAGCAGATTCCAACCTTTACTACAAGGTTGAAGATGGCAACCCAGTGATGCTACTACTATATGTAGATGATCTGTTTGTGAAAGGTATGGATGGGCTGATTGCTGATACGAAGAGAAATCTTGCTGCCGAGTTCGAAATGAAGGAATTGGGTATGATGCATTGTTTTCTAGGTATGGAGGTGTGGCAGAATATGGATGGAATCTTCCTTAGACAAGGGAAGTATGCAGTAGAGATCCTGAAGAGATTTGGGATGATGGACTGCAAGGCATTAACCACACCTATGGCATCGAACCTGAAGCTATTGAGTGATGCTTCATCAGATTCGATTAATGCCACGATGTATCGTCAGATGATTGGGTCCTTGATGTACGTGACGAACACGAGACCAAATATTTGCTTTGCTATGAACACCTTGAGCCAATACTTGACAGATCCGAGACATGTTCACTTGACTGCTGCAAAGCACATTCTGAGGTACCTAAAGGGTACGATTGATTATGGGCTCAAGTACAAGACTGATATAAGGATTAACCTGGAGGGTTATGTTGATTCAGATTGGGCAGGCAGTGCCATCGATAGGAAGAGCACTTCAGGGTGTTGCTTTAGTATGGGATCAGGTGTGATCTCTTGGTTTAGCAGGAAGAAATCATGTGTGGCACTGAGTACAGCTGAAGCAGAATATGACGCAACCTGTTCAGCTAGTTGTGCGGTAGTATGGCTGAGGAAGCTACTGTCTGATTTATTTGATCTCCAGTTAGATGCTACTTGTATATACTGTGACAACCAGAGTTGTTTAAAGTTGTCATAGAATCCAGTGTTCCATGACAAGTCGAAGCATATCGAGATCAAGTATCACTATATCAGGGATATGGTGCAGAGAGGAGCAGTGAATCTCCAGTATGTTGCGACGGACGAATAGGTGGTTGATGTGTTGACAAAGCCATTGGCTAGGGTGAAGTTTGAGTACTTCAGGAAGAAGCTTGGTGTTCTCCAGATCAAGATTCCTCCCAAGAGGAATTGATGTGTCCATGTTGTGCCCTTCTAACATGGTGAGAGGATTGGTTCCTTCCATGGTCAGATGTAAGTGTTGTGCCCTTTCGACATGGTGAGAGGATTGGTTCCTTCCATGGTCAGATGTAAGAGCTGTGACATGGTGAGAGGATTGGTTGCTTCCATTGTCAGATGTATGTGATGATCCCACATCCAACATGAAAAAGGGCTGGATCTGTGAAGACACATCTAGTATGAAAAAGGACTAGCTTTGTGTAGATCCCAGATCTAGTATGAAAAAGTACTAGCTCTGTGAAGACACATCTAGTATGAAAAAGGACTAGCTCTGTGTAGATCCCACATCTAGTATGAAAAAGGACTAGCTCTGTGTAGATCCCACATCTAGTATGAAAAAGGACTAGCTCTGTGAAGACACATCTAGTATGAAAAAGGACTAGCTCTGTGTAGATCCCACATCTAGAATGAAAAAGGACTAGCTCTGTGAAGACTCATCTAGTATGAAAAAGGACTAGCTCTGTGTAGATCCCACATCTAGTATGAAAAAGGACTAGCTCTGTGTAGATCCCACATCTAGTATGAAAAAGGACTAGCTCTGTGAAGACTCATCTAGTATGAAAAAGGACTAGCTCTGGGTAGATCCCACATATAGTATGAAAAAGGACTAGCTCTGTGAAGACTCGTCTAGTATGAAAAAGGACTAGCTCTGTGTAGATGCCACATCTAGTATGAAAAAGGACTAGCTCTGTGATGATACATCTAGTATGAAAAAGGACTAGCTCTGTAGATGTACATCCAGCATGAAAAAGGGCTGGCTCTGTAGAAATTCCTATGACGAGAAGAATCAAGAGATAGCACCTGTGATGATGATCCAGATCCAATGATGATGATCTAGCAGTGATGATCTAGATCCAGTGATGATGTCCAGTAATGATCCAGATCGAGTGATGATCCAAATCCAGTGGTGATGTCCAGTGGTGATACAGATCGAGTGATGATCCAGATCCGAAGATGAAGATGACTTGAATATGAAGATGACGAGGATTCGATCATGATCCAGAAGATACAAAGAAGAAGACTTGTGCTGAAAATTGTGTTGAAAGAATACCTTCCTAGTTAAGAGGGAGTGTTGATGTATATGTAACTTTGGAATGTATTTCACTTGTATTTCTTATATATTATAACCCGATGTTTATTCTGGGATGTACTTGAGTCATGTCATGCCCCGATGTTCCTATCGGGAAGTTCTATAATGTAAACAAGTCATGTCAATTCATTGTGGGTAACCCTCCTATTGGTTAAGGGTTAAATTCCCTGCAATTTCAGGGCACTAGGGTTATTAGACTCACCTAGAGAGGTCAGCCCTAGTAGGGTTTAGTCAAGTTGGGAATTAGTATAAATAGAGAGTTGGCCTCTCTATTTATCACACATCTCATACACACTCAAGTGTAGTGCATAGTTGAGGAAGGAGAAGACACTGGGGCTAGACAGAAAGAGGTTACTGCTGTCGGGAGATCACCTTACTATTTTGGGTTCTACTTTTGGTGCTAATTCTATCTCTGAGGAAGTTGCAGGGTTTTCATCATTTATGGTTTCCCCGAGGATAAGCACTGTGTTCATTGTCTCTTGTGTTTGATTGTTGTGCTTGTTATTCTCTCAGTTAAAGATCTTAATGTATTGCTAGCTTAATGATAAAAATTTAACAAAGTGGAGTAATGAAGACCTAGGTGGAAGAAAAAAACACTCATCAGTACAATACAATGATCAATCTCTGCATATGACTGCAAATATGCATATAGCAGTCCCGGATACATAAGAGTACAATGACCATGACTAGGCATGATATAAAAATGTTATGTGTGGTTATCGCCATGTACAATATACAATAAATCAAGATCTCCATAGTGGATGAAGATATTTGATATACACTGGAATCTGGTCACGAGAGCTGACATATCATGAATACCAGCATGATCAAGGAGGTAGCATATGTGGAATTCCACCAATGTCGGAGGTCTTATATGCAAACCGCTATGAGTACATGTCCTATCATGTGAATAAAGGTTTCGAGGTCGAACATGATAGTCCATCGTCTGATTACCAGTCATTGATGTATACCGTTAATAGACGCGAGATATACCACCGAGAATGATAATGGGAATCAAGGTACATAGTGCAATCTAACAAGTGTGAATAGATGTGTTGAGGTTGAACACGTGAAAGCATTAGAGGAAATTTCAACTCAAAATGGGCCTCCGAATAAAAATAATAAAATAATATTTATTAATTTTGGAGGAAAAAAGAAAAAACTATTTTTTTGTTTGTATTTTCAACATATCTCCTTGTGATTTTACTCAAATTTCAATCGAGAGAGCTCGTTGGATACGAAATTAAATTCCACATCCAATGAGTACCCACTCGGAAAAATTTTGACGGACCCCTCTACCCAAAAAAGAAGAAATACCTGAAAAAACATGATGATGATGTCATCATCATGTTGTTTCAAGTATTTCTTATTTTTGGGGTAGCAAGGTCCATCAAAAGTATGCCGAGTGGGTACTTGTTGGATACATCATTTAATTTCACATCCGGGGAGCTCTCCCGATTGAAATTTGAGTAAAAACACATGGAGATATGTCGAAAAGACGAACAAAAAAAGTAGTTTTTTTTATGATACCTATCCCCAAATTTATATTAAAAATTTGTTTAAAACCTATACGGTATTTCAAATTTAAAGCAATTTTATTGGCTAACACATGACGATAGGGAATTTGAATTATGGTTAAAAGGCTCATTTTGAGTTGAAATTTCCTCTAATGAATACATCAATCAAGGGACATTGATGTATTCCCAAAACTGTCGACGACGAGAGAACCTACCACTGATGACTGTAAGTCTCAAGGCACTCAAATGGACTCTAGAATCCTATTCCATAATAGATGATCTGAAGTCGATGGAATGGAATCTGTTGGAAGGAGGGAATTAAGGAATCCCCCATCAACCAACACGAGGTACTAAGCAATGCTGGATAATGTGGAAGAACTCAAACGAGCAAGATGTGCACGAACCGGTAACTCTACCAAGAATGGCCGAAACGAAAAGTCAAGATAACTGAGGAATGGTCGACTCAGGATTCAATTTCCTTTGAACAAGAGCATAAGGTGAATGGTGACTGAAGGTAGGAATCATAGACTCAATATGCAAACTGGGACATCTTTGTGACACGGGAGGAATCAACAGAGGCTCCATAGGGACTGGAAGCATAACCAGTTGGTGTAGAAAAAATCATTGTAACGAGTACAGCTCCTAAATTCAAACTAACAACCCAACCAATGGATGTGATATACAGTGCTCTGTTCGAATTTGGCACGACTCGACAGTTTCCAAATATAATATCATTTCCCATCCATATTTTTATGTTTTTTAATTTTTTTTTGGAATTTTTCAGATGTTGAAAAGCTTGAAAAAGAATAAAAGTGCTTGATAGTGTACAGCTAGGAGGAGATGAGTGTCGCGGGCAAGAAAACTAGTTCCAAGCAGTGGAACATACCTATTCTCAATGCAAGGAAGCATGTGCAGGACAAGGACAGTCGAGGGAAGGTATCCTCCTGGTAAAGGGTGGTCAAGCTGCAGAGGATATGTAAAAGGCTATGCTTGGCTAGGATTGAGACAAGACCGAGATACATGGCTTATAACTCAAAATCAGGGAGCCAACGTAAAGCTCAATAAGGCCAGCAAAACTCATGAAGTGCAACCACAACTTGATATACAAGGGAATCCCTGTGGGGAATGACCAGCATAAAGTTCAAGGAGAGCATGAAACTCTTGCTGAAGGACATGGCGGGACTATAAGAGACTCCCCAAACCTAAAGGAGAAATCTCAACGTGGGAACCAAATGCAAACGGGATCTAACTAGGGCGCCCATGTATAGGAAATATCTATCACTCACATAATGTCACTTCTAGTAGTAGTATGAAGGTTCTGCGACATTACGAAGTGGGTTCACACCTAAGGTTAAGATTAAACAGTCATAAGGCAATGCATAAATGCAAGTGGATGTGAAATTCTAACCTATATGCCAGTTCGACATTATACATGTGATGGGCACGAATGGGTCAAAGCCTCAACGAGAGTGTACAGAAAATGGACTCTACATGACAACAATATTAGTCCAAAACAACTGGAAATAGTCAGTAAAGAGTCCAAAATATAGGATATAGGGAGGATTGATCATGACAACTGCATTCAAAAGAAACAGTGCGATGGACGATGGGACATAAGAAGGAATGTAAGGTGTAGACCCAGCGTTCATGTATCCACTGCCACCCCCATGAGGGTGAACACTAGTGTTAAGACCAGACGAAGGGAGTGAAAATCCTACGCAAATGGAGTAGAGGATGGAATATGACCACTCCTAAATATATGAGAAATATAAGGGGACGTGGTGCCCCCCAGTACAACACCAGGGTCTATACTAGGACCTGGAGCGGGTGATGGGATAATAGTAGTGATATCAGGCATGCCAAACATAAAAGGACCCGAACTCAAGAGAACATAAATATACTCAAGTAACCACGATCCCAAAATCAAATTAGTGCACAAAGAGCACACTCCTAAGAAAATCAAAGCCAAAATACAAGCAAACCAAGGGGAGGATATGTGAGCTCCCAAATGCAGCAGGAATGTATCGCCTAGGAGAGGATTGAAACTCCCATACACTACAAGTGGAGGCGCGTAACCAATTATAGTGGCCCTCAACTTTAACGCATAAAGCACATTTGTTGTCTGAACCCTACCTGGACAAGAAACTCATAGCATAACCTATGCAAGTACCCCCTGTGATACCTAGGTAAGGCAACTAAGGTCACCCCAATATATCCAATTCTTAGGAGGACAGTCGTAGGCGGGATCGACTGTATGGGCAGGGTAGCAAATCCTGAAGCTTGAAATCACCAACCGGTACCTCAAAAACCCCTAGATACAAATACGATCCTGGAAATATCTTTGGCACTCACAGAAAGTGGCCAGGGGCTATCCCAACCACAATCGTGTACGTTGCCTCGTGCTTAAATCCTGTGTAAGAGGAGCCTCCTAATAACACTAATTATACCAAGGATTTCACTCTCTCACCTGGACATACACCTACTTGTTTCGTTTAGTAGTCTTGGAGAATTAACTCACAATGAACTATTCCAAGACTCTAAATCCTAATCTTGTTGATGTACCCTAACAAAGAAAAATGTGTAATTCATTTTAATTTAAGAGCTGATTTCAATGGTTGTGATTACTCAAAGGGAAATGACTGTGCAACCAATGGTATTATGACTCAGGAGTGAAATAAATGTGCACACCTAACAAACAATGCCAAGTGCAATTTTGTCTAAATGAGAAAACAGGGTATGCCACTACATGAGATGCATAAATATTCATTCATTTATGAATGCCAATGCAATCCTTCCTATATGAAAGCCTAAACACAACTCGCATCCAAGCAATCCAATGCAAGTAGCTCCTTAAATACATATTTGAGATGCAAGTGAGAATGAAAATATTTTGTTTTTTCGATATAAAATAATGAAAATGCAAGAAATGTCATTAAAATCCTCAGTCTCTGTAGCAAGTAGAAAACACAAGCCAAGCAAGACACTGAGACAAAACACTAATGCACTAATGGAAAAACAAAAAATGAGATAAATGACTAGAACTAATTCAAAGAAAAATCAATGAAAAAGCAGTCTTTGGTCACAAAAGAAGCAGTCAACATACAACATCAGTACCCAGGAAGACCCAGCAACTTCCCACATCAAACTCAACCAAAAAAGGGAGGATGTACGCGACTATTCAAAGAACAATAGCATATGTATGCGAATTTTGATGAAAAACCTGCATGTATACGTGACTTCTAGCCAAAAACCTGCGTGTATATGCGACTTTTGGCAAAAAACCTACGTATGTATGTGACTTTTAACTAAAAACCTGAGTATAGAAAGAAGAAAGTGGTAAAAGTAGGCCAAGGGTCAAATAATCCAGGGGAGTGTCAATGGATGAACATACTACTAAATGCGACACGGAAATGGGGAGAAACAAAGAGCAAGTCAAGCACATTGTGCCAACAATCCCCAAAGAAAAACAAGGAAACTTGTTGTAATCTCACTGATCATAGAGGGTTACCAATAATACAATTTGAAGCATAAAGACATAGCAGAGACAAGAGACAAGAACATAGATGTAGAATAACGGATTATATTATATTATAAGGGTCCATACAAACACAGAACTGAACCAAGTTCTTATCTGGCTCAATAGCCTAATATATATGATTTACAAATAGTTACATATAACTACATGTCGGTTCGATCAACCGACATGACCTTATGCAGCCGACCTAATCTCTAATTAGTCATCCAATCGACTTAGTCGGTTTACCGACTAGATCCTCCAACATCTCCCCCACAAAAAAAATATTTCTTCGTCCCGAAGAAATAGGGGAGGTACTCAAAACTCTTTTACTGTCTAAAGTAGTTATTTCTTGTTTGTCTTTTATGGGATATGAAGTCAGATGGTTGGTCGTTTCTGTATACATACTTCAACAATTGCTTCCGCTGTAACGGCCAGTTTATGTTGGAATTTTGTCCAATTTTGAAGTACTTTCTGGATGTCGATGGTCAATGTTGTAATTCTTGATAACATCGACATATTCTCCTGAATGGAAAGTTTTGTTATCCTTTCCATGTCAAGACCCATAAACTAGTCTTTCTCTTCTGCTATCTCCAGAAGCCTTTTCATCTGCGGGCAGATGGTGTCTAATTTCTCCAAGCTCGAGAGTGCCTGCTGCACCCACTGGTGTGCTTGTCTCTCGAGTCTCTGTAGTTTAGCTGTCTCCAGCATAATTTGATCTTGGATAGTGCTTCTCAATGCTTCTTCCATTCTCTTTCTCTTTTCCAATGCTTGAATGTGTTGTCGAGTCTATCAGGTCTACTGGAAGACTTGCCCGTAATAAGTAGGACAGTCCCGTAGTACCCCTTTCGTTATGACAGACTCTTCCATGTGGTCTTGAAGCACTTTGTAAGCTTCTGAGAAGGCTGTGTGCTACTGCATCATTAATCTAGATTTTTCTTCTTTGCATTCTTCCTTTGTATTTTGCATCTGTACGTGTAGGGTCGACACCACGCTTTCAAACAGCTGATATGCCTTTTCAAGTGGCTTGTCGGTGTCAGCCTCCATCAATCCTGGTATTACAGATTGTGCTAGGTTTCTGCATTTTAACAAGAATTCGACTTGTTCCTTCTCAGTGTCATCGAGCTCCTTGTGTATGGTCTGGCTTCTTGTTTTTGCTTCAGTGGCTAGAATTTCTAAGAGTTGTCCCAACTCTCCGTCCTTTAGCTTTGTTGCGTCGACTGCCATGGTCGACCCAAGTTGGCTAATGTGGACCATTTTTTATTGTGATTCTTTTTGGTGGTCCTTCTTCTTTCTGTCTCTCTTCTTCTTATGTTTATGTTGTTGTGCTTGTTTTTGTGCTTCTGCGTCTGCAAGGGTTAGACCTTCCTGTGGTTGGTTTTCTGGTAGTGGATTGTCTAGTTGCTGGTCTGCGACGGTCAGTGGAACTTCTGGTTGGGTCTCTTACATGAGCTCTGCAGCTGGGTGTGTATCTGGGGGATTTTTTGCAGAGGTTTCAGATACAGTCGTTTCTAGTGCAGATGGTTCAAGTAAAAGTGGTTCAAGGGAAGATGGTTCGGTTGCAGGTTCTGGATTGAGAAGTGGTGGTGGTGATGGTGAATGGTCGGGTGTAATTGGTGTGGTAGGGATGTGGTTAGGTGTTGGGTCCTTGACTTGTGGGGGTGAATCCTCTGGGATGTCAGAGAATAGGTAGTCAATTACCCAATTGATTTCTTCCAAGTTCTCTTCTTCCCCATCTCTTGTTGGTTCATTGGCTGGTGGAGGGTGTGGGATGTCGGTTGGGATAAAGGATGAGGTTCAACTTGTGACAACTTGAGATGTCTTGTCAGGGTTCCTCACAAACGTTTATTTTATAATTCCCACAGACCTCGAATACTGGGGTATTTGTCCAGGTTATGGAGGAATGAGTTGTCTTGATCCACCAGGTTCGAACAGAGGACACTTGGTGGTGATCTTCTGGACAGAGGTAAGTAGCTCAAGCAATTTTTCAATGTATGCCTGGAAATCTCTGTCTTGGTCAAACCTCTCCTTTAGGGTTTCCAGCATAGTAATTTTGCATGTGTCGATTGGGTTTATGGAGGTTAGATATGGAATTTCTTCTTATGTGATCTGGGTTGGAGATGGGGGTGGAGGTGTAGACACTAAATCTACAATGTTTTCATCCTTTGAGGTGTTTGTACTTTTTACCTTTTTCGGCCGACCTTGCTATGCTCCTGCTTCGACAAATCTTTTGAACTGCGTCTCGATCGAAACTTTGTTTTCTATGGCTTCTTCTATGATGTAAACAGTGGTAGTTAATAGTTCCTCTTCATCTTCTGATTCTGAAAGGATCAGCTTGCGCTTCCCCTTTCCTTTTGTCTCGGTCGCCTTCTTTCTTGCTGCTGCTATTTCCTTTGCTAGCTTTTTTACTTTGTCATTGGTTATGGCATATTCAAGATTGTCAGACTCAATGTCTCCCTCTAATTCTTCCCCTCCCTCCTGTTGTTGAGTTGGGCTGACACTTTTCTCAGCTGGATTGGTTACCTACTGCTTTGTTTGTGTACTTCCCCTTTGGGTCGTTGGTGGTATGATTGTGATTTGTAGTCGATTGGTGTCCTCTGCTGGCTTTTCCTCTGACATGAAGGTGCTGATCTGTAGTCAAAGTTCATAATCTTCTTCATTTTCTTGGTTTGTTAATGGTTCTTCGATTGCTAGGTTTACTTCCTTGGCTTTTGCTGGTATCGACAACTTTGTGCCGGATTGTCGAGCTATTTCATGGAAGATCTCTTCGACTGTTGGATAATAGTCGAGAGTCTTCGCTTTTTCCTTTGCTCCCTACATATACCAAACCGCAGTGTAGTTGAGCTCCAGTTGGATGTGTGTAGTTTTCGACAGACTTCGTCAGATGTTCTAAGGCACCCTCCATCTGGTCGTCTGAACTTTCAGCTGTTGGAGCCAATTTTCAAACAACACTTTTCCATTTTCTAGTTCTTTCATTGTTCCAGTCTGTGCAAATGGTTTGAACCTCCACATATGGAATTTTGTTGGTTCTTGGAACTGCTTGTCCCCGACTGGGCACAAGTAGTACATTACTATCCAGATTATGAGAGACGAGAACCTTATAATCCCGCCCGAATCCTGGCATTTCTCATAGATGGCTTTGAGCATGTCGATAACATACTGAGCCCATTTGTATACTTTTCCTATTTCGTCTATCGTGTCTACTACCTCTAGCATATCGAGTTTCAGGTCGCTCCCTCGACTTGTAGGTGTGAGCCCTGTCTGGGCTTGTATCTGGCTAATCATTAGCCCTTTTGAATTCTTTCTAGAGGGCGTTCAAGTTAATCGTTCTACCAGTCCTTCTTTTATTCCGACAGGGACTGGGTTGCCTTGGTTGAAGAGACCAGTTAGTTTCTATATGACTTCTCCAGAGATCTCGACTGGTCTGTCGAAGTAGAATTTCCCATTGTGGTACCGGCTGATAATGAATTTTACTGCCGTTTCTTTTGTTCCTCCAAAACTTTCCATGAACGGAATGTTCATGTAGTTCATGATAGAGCTGCGGTTTACCTTCTCTACTACTTGTGTCTATTTCTTGTCAACATAGGCCCATTCCTTGATTTCATCCCATGTTTTCGTCCATGAGGTCTCTTGTACCTTGTTGTTCTTTATGTTTCTTAACCTCCTCATTAATGGGGTTTCAGCAGATTGTAGTTCCTTTGTTTTTTATGAGGATCTGGTTTGTTTTGGTGCCATTTTGTCGGTTCTTTGTTCGACTTTTCTTATAGGTTCTCGGTTCTCAATTTTCTATTTGTTGAATTTCTCTCTCTCTTCAAAATATTGTACATGATCCTTTTCTGGTCCGGTATTTATAGGTGCGGCATTTGACGTTTCTGTCGATGGGTGTATTAATGGCGGAAGTGATGGTCCAGCGCAGTCACTGGGGTTTGCGTTAATGGTGATTTGATTTTGGCGCTTGTTCTAACCGTAGTCATGAAGGCGTGATTTGAACTTTGGGGTCATTGGTCGATGTCAATCATGTGAGCGGTCGATGGTGGTATGTCGATGGGTTTGATGTTTATTGTCGAAGCACTGGTTTCCTGTCATCCTAGGTTATGAGTTCTGTTTTGTTGTTTTTAGGTTTTTTTTAGATTTTTATAGTTTTTTTTCTGACAGTTATGGTTGTTATATGTTTTTTTTTTAAGACTTGTTTTAATTTTTGTACCATTTTAGTCGGGCACCATTAACAAGTTTCTAAAATACTATGCCTTGTAACGTTTTAGTCGAACTGATCCGTTGGTATGAATTTATTCGACAACGTAGGGTCCCATCCATTCTATATGTAGCTTTTTGGGTTTTCCTTTTACTCGACTGTTGTATAGTAGGGCAAGGTCCCCTACCTACAGATTTTTGTTTTTGATATTGCGATCGTGCCACGCCTTCTGTTGTTGTTTTTGTATTTCTTGGTGTTGTAGAGCAATCAATCGATGTTCTTCTAGATTACTTAATTGCATCAGTTGGTCCTTCCTTCCTTGTTTGCATCAACATGTAAAATTTCTGCTATAATAGGTGTTTGCTGCCGAAAATGTAGTGGAACAACTACTTCTTGTCCATATACTAGTTGAAACGGTGTTTGGTCAGTCGAATGCTTGTATGTTGTTCTGTAAGCCCACAGTACTGTAAGTATCTTTTCATCCCAGACATCTTTGTCGGTGTTACAGATTTTTGTTAGGCCTTTTGTTAATGTTTTGTTGAATGCCTCAATTGCTCCATTCGACTAAGGGTGATAAGTTGTACTACGTCGGTGGTCAATTTTGAACTGATCTATTAGTGCTTTAATGGTTTTATTAATAAAGTGTGAACCTTGGTCATTGATTAGGGTTATTAGACATCCAAATCTGGTAATTATATTTTCATAGATAAATTTAGCAGCTATCTCATTGGAACATGTGTCGACTGGTTCTACTTTTTCCCACTTGGTTACATACTCTACTGCAGTTATTATGTACCTTGCACCTGTTCTTTTTGCTGGTATGGGGAATGGCCCTATGAAGTCGATGGCCCAAATTTCAAATGTCAAACTTGGGTTTACTAATATCAAGGGAATTTCCGTACTAGACAGAGGTCGACCCAGTCGTTGACATCTGTCACATTGGCTTACAAACTTTTTATAGTATTTGTAAAGTGTTGGCCACCATAACCCCGACTATTGAATTTTCTTGGCAGTTGTGTTTGCTTGAAAATGTCCTCCCATCAATCCATAGTGTGCTTCATACATGATATTATTTCTTTCATGTTCTAATACGCATCTTCTGAGGATGTCGTCCAGGCCCATTTTATATAAGAATCCATTTATGAGGCTATATGATGCAACTTTCATGGCTAAGATTTGTTTCTTCTTCATGCTCATGCCCTCTGGTACTTGTCCATTTTCTAAGAATTGAGCTATTTTCTCTAATTCTGTTGGGACTGCTTCTATCCGAAATAAATGTGCATCCAGTAGGTCATCTTCAACTCCTGTCGGTTCCTCTCCTGTGTCGATTTGTTATAAGTGGTCGGGTCGGACATTTAATTTTCCTGGTTTGACAACGAATTCAAATTCAAATTCTTGGAATAAAAATAGCCATCGACAAATTCTCCCATGGTGTAAGGGTTTATTTACAAGGTATTTTAGTTCTTGGTGGTCGGTATAAAAGATGAACAGATTGGCTAGTAGATAATGTCGATACTTCTGTAGTGCAAAAACCATTCCTAATGTTTCTCTCTCTGTTGTCGAATAGTTTCTTTCTGCTTTATTTAGTTTTTTGTTGTTGTAAACTATAGGGTAGTCCATTCCGTCGTCCCCTGGTTGAGTTAGGATTGCTCCTATTAATAGGCCTGATGTGTCGATGTGTACATGGAAATTGGTCAACCAATTTGGAAATTCACATACGAATGTTGTCTTTTTCTAATCTTCTTTTTCTATTGGTACCTAGTTATAACCTGAGAATCCGTCTGTAAATGAGTAGTATTCATGTCATGCGACCTCATTTAAGATTTCATCTGCATAAGGTGTTGGAAATAGGTCTGTTAATGTAACTTTATTTAAGTCTCTGAAGTCGACACAGATCCTTAGCTTGGTTGGATCATGTTTCTTTGGTTGAACAACCATTCGACTTTCCCATTCCGATTGGTCAATAAGGTAGATAATTTCTACTGCAAGCATATTATCAATCTCTTTCTTGACTATCTCTTTGTATTTATGAGCCAATTTATATGGTCTTTTTTTTACAGGTCGGACATCAGGTTTAATGTCGATCTTCATTTCACCCATTTCATGGACTATACCCTTGAGATCTTTGTAGTCTCTAGTCAATACATCCTGGAATTATTTTAGTAAGTTTACTATTTCTGTTGTTTGTTCTTCACTCCAGTAGTCTCCAATTTTTGCCATTTTTGGCTGACCATCATTTGAGATGTTGAATTCTTTATTTTTCACTTTAGCATCTAACCATTCTGGTTCTTTGGCTTCATTGATTGGTCGACTCCCTTCTTTAAACTGTGAAAATGTAGCAGGAAATTCTGCTGCAGTCATTCGGTCGATGTCTTCTTTGTCGACTGTCTCAACTTTGAGTACTGTGCTAATTGGTTTTGTTGTTTCTGAATGGTATGATTTCCATCGAAAGCTTTTCCCTTCCAGATTTTTATTTTCCATTTGTATTCTTGTCGACTCTGGTGTTGTCTTGGTTTGTATGTTATTGTAGTTTATTGTCGATCAGTCATGATTTTGTGTTAGGGTTTTGTTCCCGGTCGGTTCTATAAATGCCTTGATTTGTTTTGCAGTTTCAACCAACTTTTCGTCTTGTGGTATAAAGCTGAAGTCTTTGATAAAAGTCTCTCTAAGTTCATGCCATATTAATGTTTCACCCCGAGATTCTTCCATTTTGTACCATTTGTTTGGTAAGTCGGATAGTGTTGATGGAAACAAGTGTGGCCATGTACGTTCATCCTTATACCCAAGTCTTTTCCATTCTTTTTCACATGTTCTTATGTGGTCTTCTGGATCCTACCCTTGGATGAACATAGGTATTTGGGCTTGATTGGTTGACCTTTTTCCTCTGAATCTTTCTATAAAGTAAGTCGAAGTTGTTGTCCATGTCTGCAATCTTGATTGATGGGTATCCCACCATCTAGAAGCTTGTCGAGTAAAGGATTCCACTAGGCTTTGTAGTCGGCCATGTTCACCAATGTTTCTGGATACTTGTTCTATATGCATAACTGGTGATTCTCTTTCTCTGAATCTTCAAATTTGTTTGATACTTACATTTGCTGGTTTTAGGGTAGGATATTCCCTGGTTTTCTTTTCAAATATTTTTGGGATGATGGACACCAAGAAGCATTATTGGACTGGTTTCTTCTGCACTATTTGAATGGTCCAGCAACCTCTTGCTTGTGTTTCGTAGTTCTCAACTTCCCAATCATATAATTCTACGTCTAAGTTGTATCCTACTGGATCTTGATTTCCTAAGTGAAGTTCACCATAGACATTGGGTTCTGTGTAGTCTTTATTGTTTTGTATTTGATATAATTGTCGGATGTCGACTTCTTCATCAATAGGTTCTATCCAAGGTTCTCCTTGGGATGGATGGATAGATACTATGACTTTTTGTCCATTCCCTTTTAGTTTTATTCTTTCCTTGTCTGAGGATATCGATGCTTTCATTTTTCTTCCCCAAGGTCAACCTACTAACGCTGGGAAGGAGCTGGATCCTTCCTTAGGGTTAATAATTTCAAAGCCGACTTTGGTCGATATTCCTTTTATTGTCGTGTCGACATTTCTCCAAACTTCAATAGGTTCAATCAGGCCTTGGTCGGCTAATTTCAGGTATATTCTTGACTCGTATAGTCGAGGTCTACCCAATTGTTCCCAAGTGTCGCGAGTCATAATGTTTACTTGTGACCTGAAGTCGAGCACAACTTGTCGGACATGGTACCCTTCAATTTCTAGGTCGACAAGTGGGTCAGCATCACTTTTGTCCTTATGGTTTAGACTGCATATATTTTTTGTTTGTTTTTCTATATTATTGTTGTGTTTTATTTTAAACAATAAGTCAATGAATTGAGATACCGCTTTATCATATTGTACTAAACGTATTAATTCTTTAATTGTGCTTTGTCAACTATCATCAACTTCTTCTTGTTGAGCAAATTCTTTAAATATATTCGTTGTGTCTTTATACAGTTTTTTTTGTTTAGCTGGGTTAGGATAATCATTCTTTTATTTTATTTTGCTTATACGTGGATTATCACTCCCAATGTTTGTCCCTTGTCGGGTTAATATATGCAGATTCTTTGTATTGATTACATCATGTTTTTGAACGCAGGAAAAGACATTAACATTTTTATTTTTATTGATTTTATCAAGCATAGTAGGGCAATCCTCTAATGAGTGATCCCCAACTCCACAACTAGTACCAAATTTTAAATAGGTTCTGTCCTTGTATGGGCAGTCTGCATATCAATGACCTTCTTTGTAGCACGTGAAACATTGGATGGGCCGACGTGGTCGGTTGTCGCGATTCCCAAAGAATCGACCTCAACCTCCATATCCTCCACATCGGTTGTCGAACCGATGCTCATATCAATGGCCTTCGTATCTTTGATTATTCTGTTCGTTTTGAGCATTGCTTCATTGATTGTTATCGTTGTTCTGCGCGATTGCGTTTGTCTGGTAGTTATGGCATAACTTTTTACTTCATAGATAGCACACCAAGATGCTTTACCATTTTTCATGTTATATGGGCAATCTTTTGTTGTGTGTTCTCCATGTTCTTGGCAGATGTCGCAAAAGCACTTTGTTTACACAAATCGAACGTCCTGTCGGCTGATGTCTTGTCGACAGTTATCTTTTGAGTGTCTGACCGTTGAGCATTTTGTGCACTAGACATCCTGATTCTTAAGGTTTAGCTCTTTCAATGATTTCTGCATGATTTCAAGTTGTTCTTCTAGTCTCGTATCCGTGGGATATGCTGGGAAATCTTCGTCCATCTCCACTTGTAGAGCTTTAGTAAGCACATCTTCGTACATTTTGAGCGTCTCTAGGCTTATGTGCCACCAAATTTTCTGTGATAGACCTGCAAGGAACCACTTAATTAATAATTGCTCATCAATTACATAATCCAATTGGCTGAGGAGGTCTTTCCAACGTTTGTCGTACTCTCAGACAGATTCTGCTGGATTTTGCGATGTTGTTTTCAACTTTTTAGCTGCCAGATGTTTTGCATCTGGGGTTTTAAAGAACTACAAAAATTGTGCTTTAATTTCTACTTTGGATGCTTGAGGGGTTCTCTCAATAAAGGTCATGTACCACGTTAGTGCTCTTTTCCTCAAGGAACCAATGAACTGCGTCATATGTTTGTCTTCGGCTGTGACCTGATTTTCCTCCCATGTCGACTCACAGATGAACCAATGTCATCTAGGATCTTCGTCACCCTCGTATAGAGGGATATGCGTTGATTTGTGTCCCATGTTGGATTCACTATCGCTATCTTCTTCAGGAGGTGGCGGTGGTGGGGGTGGTGGTAGTGGGGGTAATGGGATGTTTTGCTTGTCTCTTTGTGTAGAGTTGTTGTCGACTGAACTTTCATTTTTGTCGATTGTTTTGTTTGTCGTTTCTTCTCTAACAAGTAGTCGATTGGGGTCAAATTCTCCTGTCGATGTCCAACTGCAATTATTTGTTTGCAGGTTTGACTGATCGTTATTCTCCAAAGATGTATTTGGCAGGGGGGGTGCTCCTTCATGTGTCGAGTAAAGTAAGTGGATACTTCGGTTGGAAGGGTACGCCTGAAGCATGACCTAGTTTCCTTCCTTTGGTCGATGGATCACTAGATGATTATCATCATTTACTTCGTCATCTAGTCAGCTCCATATACCAAACTCACCAGCTCTTAGTCTTAGGTCTTCTTCAACAATGGCTTGTATCCTAGTACTCGATTCGTTGGAGACAGAGGTCTTATCTCTTGGGGAAATTCTATTTGGAGATCTTCTGCTCTATCCACAAGTCTTCTTCCATGGGTGATGCCTCTTCATCCAAGCCTTCTTCCTATCGGTCATGACCCAACACTAGCGGATTTCTTTCTTGGTCTGTCACCCTAGTACTCATTCCTCTTTGCAGTGCTATAGCCCTTTCTCTTCTTTCTTTCCTCCTTTTTAGCCTCTCTCTCTTTATTCTCTGTAAATCCATTGTACCTTTGTGTGTCACTGTCCATTCGATTTCCTTTTTAGGTTGACTTTTCATTGGTGGTGATGGTATCTCTTTTTAGTCGACTAGAATCCTCTTCACTTTACCCCGACATACAACCAGCTACCCCCCCATGGCCTACTTGATGCTTTAGAAAGCTCGAATAGTTTTGTTTACTTGCTTAGGAAATATTCCCACTCCCTTTCGGCAATGAATTTCTCCCACTTCCTTTGTTTCTCTGCCTAGTTAAAATTTGGTGGCGGTTTGTGTAGTGATGGACGAGGTTCGACTATATGACCCACTCCTTTTTCTATCAGGAATTTGAACAACAAGGTCAGTAAGGAGCACAGGAACTACTTGGTAAGGTCTGTATAGAATTTATTCTGAATGGTTTCTACAGAAGTTCTTTCTTCTATAGCGTGCTCCTCGCAGAATTTGTCGGTGATATTTTCAAACCACTCCGATAGGTTTGTTCTTCCCTCTCAAATCAGTTTCTCTAACAGTTGTTGGTCCTTAGTCGCTTCTGGCTTTTTCATCCAGAAGTTTTTTCAAAAGTTGGGGTATCGATTCTACAAACTTCTCATAGGTTTCAGGGAAGAATATTTCCTTCCCCTGAGCAGTCGTTAATATGTTTCTCCGCATGTAATTCTACAAATAATTTGCTATCTTACGCTCCCACCAGTTCTTAATCTCCTGTTCTGATATCATCTGCTTGTATTCATCTCAAATATGTACTACCAGAAACGGAACCAATGTTGTAATCTCACTGATCACAAATGGTTACCAATAATACACATTTAAAGCATACATGCATAGCAGAGACAAGAGACAATAACATAGATGTAGAATAACAGAATATATTATATTATAAGGGTCCATACAAACACAGAACTAAACCAAGTTCTTATCTGGCTCAACAGCCTAATATATATGATTTACAAATAGTTACATATAACTACATGTTGGTTCGATCAACCGACACGACCTTATGCGGCTGACCTAATCTCTAATTAGTTGGCCAATCAACTCAGTTGGCTTACCGACTAGCTCCTCCAACAAACCTCCCCAATGGAGTCACCAATTCTGTCACGGAGTGAAACTTCCTATTTATTGGGGTGTACCACAGTAGACTGAATGACACCAGAAATCAATCCTTTCCAATATGTAAGAGCAATAAAGACATATAACGCTGAGGGATATGAATCATACCTTATACCTGACGGTTGATGTAGATCCCCGTTGAGCTTTTCCAACATGCTTGTATTCAAAATTCTCTCTCAACAACAGCAAACAAGACAAGCATGCTATATATTCAAGTGTTAGGCCTACTCTAGTATATAATCAATCGTGTATAAGCAAATAAATACATCCATGGATACAATATTCATATTTATGCACATGTATTGGATAGGAAATGGATATTTCTATTAATAAAAATAGAGATACAATAGTGACAACCTCTGCCAACACTTCTTCAAACCCGAGAAACCAAGTCCTCCACTTGGGCCTCCACCACTTCAATCCTCCATCTCTCAATGACAAGATTACAAAGCAAATGCAAGCTTGGGAAGAGCAGCACTCCGTTCTCTAAAGGGACAAAGGGATGCAGACTCAAGCATAACAAGTGAGGCAACAATGGACTATAGTTTCCTTGCTCTCTAATTTCTCTCCCTTCAATGTGTCCAAGAGGCTCAATATATAGCACTCCAAATAGGCAATGGAGGGTCGAGCCTGAGTGTTCTCAAGACATATGGAATGCCAAGAGTCAATACATTCATGAATCTATGAGGAAAACTCCAAAAACTTTTGGCTTTATGCACATTTCCTGATGTACGTGGGTTTTGGCTCAAAAGTTGCGTATACACGCGAGTATAGCTTTAAAAGTCAAGTATAGGCATAAACATGTGTCTTTTGGGGAATTTATTGGAACATAAAAGTATAATATGGGGAAAGGGGGTCCAAATAGTCTAGAGAGGGACATGGAAGGACATAAATATGTGATCAACCAGGTGTGGTAAAATTAGCTATAACAACAAGGAGAGGTGTTCACCCTAACGGATGCCTCAAGAGGGTTTGAATTTTGGGAAGGGGATGTCATTGAAAAGAATGGAAAAGAAGGGGGGATGTAAGAGCCATCATCTAACAAATCCATCTACTTCTGAAGTTGAACACTAACAACATCTAATCAATGTATTTCCATCTTAGCTTGTCATAGGCCTTTGAGAGATCAAGAGTAAGGAGCATGCATGGAGTCTTGGTCATTTGAAGAGAATGGATGACTTCATTAGATAATATGATCCCATCAAGGATTTGTTACCCTTCCACATAGCATGTTTTTTCCATGGAAATAATATTGGGTAGAATGGGATTTAGGTGATTTGCTATAACTTTAGTGATTATTTTATAAATGGTGTTATAGAGAAAGATAGGGAAAACTTACTTGCATCCAAAGATTTATTTTATTTGGGTATAATCACCATAAATTTAGCATTGAGGGTAGGGAGGATGGTAGTATCTATTTGTGAATATTCCACAATCTCAAGGACTTCCTGTTTGATAAGGTACCAACAATGGTGAAAAAAATTAGAGGTGAAACCATATGAGTCTAGATATTTCCTAGTAGCCATCTGCATGACCTCTTCCTCCACCTCTACCTCCTCAACTAGCCTCATAAGGCTATCATTTTGCTACCGAGAGACCAATGTAGGTATATGTATTGTAAATTTATGTATGGTTGGAGATTTATCTTGCACATGATCTAAGAGAATAGCCCTATAAAATGTGGCAAATGCCTACTCCATATCTTTGTGTGTTATCACAAATTCTCCATTCAAGTTGTGCAGGGAGGAGATTATATTGTCGTTGTTGTATTAGTGCATGGATTGGTGGAAAAAGGCACTATCTTTCTCTCCCTTCTTAAGCCATCAAACCCTTGACTTCTAACACTAGAGGATCTCTTCCTACTTCTTATGTTCACCAATCTGCTACTGCAAATGGGTTTCTAATTTCTCAATGAAGGGAGTGTGGCCTTCTTGGATCATTTGAAGTTGAACAGATTCCATTTTAGTTCTCAATTCTTTTTTAGCTTGAAAGATATCTCTGAATTCATATTTATTCCAAATTTTAAGGCGTTTCTTGAGGTGTTTCAGTTTTTAATTGAATCGATGCATAGGATGTTCCTCCTTAGTGTTCAATTCATCCCACCATTGTTGAAGACAGTCTTGGAAGTTTGGGTGGGTGAGACCAAGACTTTCAAATTTAAAAGGAAATCATTTTGGCATGCCCGTACCATTCCAAGTGAGACTAATGGGTCATTTATCTAACCCCACAACAAGTAGAACAAATGTTGCAAAAAGTTCCCCTTGCATGATTGTTGTCTCTAAATTCAAAAAGCGATCTAGCCTATAGATAATCTATTTTCCCTCCCCTCTTCTGTTGTTCCAAGTATAGATCTCGTTAGAATTTTCTAAGTCGATCAACGAAAACTGTTGAATGGTTTCTTAGAAGGCATCACTATCTTATCTATAAGTCTTCATCCTCCCTTTTCCGAAGAGAGGTTATCATGTTGAAATCACCACCAATGGTCTATTTATCCATATCTACCTGAGGAACTAGGCAGGATAGAAATTTTAAGAATCGAAATTTTTGAGGACTGGACTAAGGACTAGAAACATTAGAGATATATCCCACAGTGTTCATGCCTAGAAGGTGGAATTTATATCTAAGGACATTGCAGGTGTATATGAATTCATTGAGGACAATTTCATTTAAATTCCATAAGAAAGTGATTCCTCTAGATATCACACATACATTATTGTTGTATATTAGGACCCCTTCCATATTTACTCAGATATCTTGGTCAACTCATCACTATCACATTTTGTTTCTTATGACATTACTATCTAAAGTTGTTCCTACTTGATTATGTTCCTTAGTGGAATTTACTTCGATTGCCTTTGCCCCCTCAAATATTCCATGATATGAATTTCATTGGGGAACATCTATAGTGGAGGAGTATATTTCTGTTAGTTGGGAATACTGCCTTGAATCAATGAGCTAATAACCCACTTCTTCAAGCCATTGCTTGTTACTCTTTCCTCCTTATTTACCTATCTCCTTTGGATTTTTCTTAGACTCTTTTAACTTGACTATGTGAAAACCCAAAGAGCCTTTTTCCTTTGATTTGAGAAGGGATTACTTCAAAAGTTGGATTTGGTTGGCTAGGATCGATTTAGGATCCTTTCTTTTGCAATATTCCTCTATACTTCATAGATTGAGATCTCCAATATCCATTTTATCACCTTCTTCTGGTGTAAGAGCTTAACTTGGTTTCAGGATTTCTTCAATCATGACACTTTTCGATTTGCGGCTTGAATTTCCTCATGTCTTCTTAACTACATTCCCAAATTTATTTGAGATAACTTGATCCACTATTATAGTCATCTCGAGTGAGCTCATGGCTTCCTGGTTCTTGTCCCTATTTGTGTCTTCTTGCAGGTCTGTGAGCCCTTCAAATCTTTTGTTGATCTCCCCTTTTCGAGTAGGATTTGACACATATTTCTTTTGGGTTGTTTTAATTGATTAATCATCTTAATATATCCATCCCCATCAATCTCAAGGCCAAGGTGAGAGTGTTCGGATGTGACATGTATAGGACAGTCTTTGAATAGATTACCATGCTCATGAAATTTGCAGCAACGAAAGGGGATATGTTCATAATCAAGGGTTTGAATCTATTATGAGTCTTCATGCCAGTGATCTATGGCTCCCGAGAGATTCTTAGATATTTTCATGTCAACACAAATACAACCATATGAGCTATAACACCATGCTTTGGTGGCTTCTAAATATCGATATTCCTAAGGTAGCAAATATATCCTGACCTGGACAAGAGCATAGGAGAAGTATTCTTTATCTAGGAAAAATATTTCCTTCCAAAATTTGAGGTAAATCCTTGTTGAGTTGAAAAAATAGGGCTTGTTTTCAAAGATGTGATTTATATCCTTCGGGCTTGTGACAATGACTGTGAAGAAAAATTTTGATCCCAATTTGAAATCATAACGGTCTTTTTCCTTCCAAACTAAATTTATTCATTGATTGATGTTCTGATATTTCACTTTAAACTTCAAGGTTACCACTGAATTTGGGATGCATTTGGTTACAGTTTGATTGTTGTTGTTTTTCTTTTGATTCATTACCTCCCATACTTGTTTGAGATGGGAAGCTTGATCTCTCTCTTTCTACTCCTTGATCCAAATTGTTGGTTACATGTTGAGCATTGGGTTGGTTGAAGTCACCAAAAGATTAGGAGTGCTTCTAGTTCATAAATATGGTGTGAGTGGGGGGTTAGGACCCCCCCTATTGATTAACCATGGTGGTAGACAATAGGTTGAACACCAAAACATGATTCTTAAAATTAATTGAAAACCCTAGATCAATTGTGTGATATTTTGCCACATTCATTACCTCAACTATATATTTCATTATTCAATCTTGAAAAAAACAACTTAATTTCACATACATGAACCTTATTTAAATCTAACTAATACAAATTATATTTTCACACATTAATTATTTTCCTAAATTTGCAACCCTAGAGACAATAGCTAGTTATCCATAACTAACCATTAGACTACAAAATTCCATGAAAATAATGTTTACAATGTAAGGTTTTTTCTCTCTAGTGAACTCTATTTTGTTTATACCTGTGGAAGATTTATAGTTTTGTATTGTTGTAAGATGACCATCGAGAGCTCAGTAGTCATCCATATTTCCTCCTATCACATGTCATGGTATTTGTTTCATTACATTCATGGATGACCCAATGGTACCTGCCACACTTATTCAAAATTTTACCTCATTGGGAGCTTCACGGCCCTCCATTCTTTGTCCTACACATTCCATGGCCTCTACATCATTACATTCATAGTTGAGCCATTCCACACCTATTCATAATTCTTTGTCTGCATCTTCCAAGTTAATGAATTATTCAATCTATCACCACTTCCAACTAATTCCTATCCATGAATCTACCATCATCACATCATATACAAATTTTATTCAGACTCAAATCCTATTGTTCTAATTCATACTCATTGTATATCCTAACCAACTAAAATTATGCTCTAGAAATTATGCCTCCGCCTATGCCACAATGGGAGCTACCACACCTATTCAGAATTCAACCTCTGCCTCTTCCAAATTAAATGAATCAATAAAAAAATCGACCACAATCACGCTAGATACAAAATTCATAGAGACTACAACTCATATTATTCTAATTTATACTCATTACATACAGTGAGCAATTGAAACTATGGAAGAGGTGACGACACCATACTACGCTTATGTGTGGAAGCGATCATATTTTGCACTGTGTATGACATAATACAAGTTATTTTCATGTTCCATACAGCAATGCATGGACATTACATTAGCTGCAAGGTTTGACTGGAGAGAAATCCAAAACTAAGGTCTTACTAAGGTATGTTAAGTGGAATATTTCATAACCTTTTATCGAGATTCATTAAACAAAGGAAAAAATAGTAAATGTATGCTCATGGAAAATCAAAGTAGTAATGAAGATGTGGTTGATTGGGAGATATGAAAATATATATTTGAAGGATGCTAATTGATGCAAGAGAAACCATCGAGTTTAAAGCAATAATGTAAATAACCTAATTTACTTTCAGTGCTTACTTTTATTCATTTTATTGAAGTACATTCCAAGTTTGTAGTGGGTTTTCTAGAAGAATTTGTACCACACAATATTCTAAATGGGGAATATCTATATAGAATACGCTCATTGAACAAAAGAAAAAATATAAATACATGTTCATGGAAAATCAAAGTAATGAAAGCAGTTAAGATTCGCGTAAAGGAATCGAATAATGAAGATGTTGTTGATTGGAAGATATGAAAATATATGGTTCAGGGATGTTAATTAATACAAGAGAATCCATCAAGTTTAAAGAAATATTGAAATTACCCTAATTTTATTGTCAATGTTTGTTGTTACTCTTTTTATTTGCGCTACATTTCAAGTTTGTAGTGGGGTTTATGGAAGAATTTGTACCACACAATATTCTAAATGGAAAAGATCTAGCTAGAATACCTAAATTGCTCTACTCCTATGATGAAAAGGGCTAGTAGGACCTACATTTTACTAGTGAATTTGTTGAATAAAGTACCCTACAAGAATTTGGCAACTTGGGCCTCCAACTACTTTAATAAGACTTCGTGAATTTTGATTTCATGATCACTTGGATTATCCATAACAAGTCATATCCCACTATCAAGAATCCAAAACCTAATCATTGGATAATTTGTATTTTGAATTTGTTGGAAGTTGAAGTGGTTTGGTACATTCAAATTCTTCTGAAAAATTATCATACTTTGGAACAAGAATAGTAGTTGAATTAGTTGGTTTATGGTTCTTGTCTGTATTGATTAATTTGAAGAAATATAGGAATTTTACCCTTCTAAATATGAATTATTCTTCAAATTTCCCTTGTCATTTTGTAGTGAGGGTCAATTAGCCATTTGCATTCAAATAAAGAGTTGAATTTCAAATTATTTTCTTGTTTATGCAATTGTATATTTGTAATTCTTGTATCTTACACCAAATTAACTTGACATTAGGATACAATTTTTTGACCAGATAATGGTGAAGATAAAATTTATAGAAATCTTGTTTCCATTCTTATAAATCCCATTTATTGTAAAAGTTATGTTTCTCCAGGGATCACAAATTAATGCACATTATAGAAAATAAGTATAACCAAGTCTAGTTGGTTCAATTGGCTTCAAGAACTAAAATCAAAGTGTCTGAACTTATTAGAAATTGCCCCATAGAACTAGATGGAATGCCTACAATAGCATACAGTGAATATTTACCTTTAGGATCCTATGATATGCCCATAGGTTTGGATTGGTTGGAAAGGCACAAGGTCATCTTGAAATTCTTTACGAATATGTTTACATGTGAATATTATGAAGGGATTGTCAGAACATAAATGGCATACCCCGTAGAGTCTCGATAAGACATATTTCGGCTTTGCGATTGAAGCACAATGCTAGAAAAGGCTACAAGTTGTATGCATTCCAAATAACAAATTATGGAAGGGAAGTTGAGTCTAAGCTATAAGACTTCCTTATTTGGACAAAAAATTACGAGCTAAGTTTCAGGAAACTTAAGCACTTGTTGACCACTACTCCTATTCTAAAGATTGCAAATCCATTTAGAGATTTTGTGTTATGCACAAATGCATGTAAATAATGCTTATGAGGCATATTAATGTATATTTATCATGTGACAAGATATGAATCAAGAAATTTGAAAGAGTGGGAAAGGAATTATGCAACTCACACCCTAGAGTTAGCTGCAATAATTCATGTGCTTAGAATGTAGAGACACCACCAGATTGGGAAAAGATTTCTATTAAGTCTAAAAACATCGGCTTGAAATATTTATTCAACCAACATAATCTAAATGTAAGACAAGTGAGATGGTTGGCCTTCCTATTCAAATATGATTTTGATATCAAACATATTAAGTGCAATGCCCCAATTGTTAAGCCCTAGGAAGATGTTATTATTTTTGTTTATTATTGGGCTCTAGGTGCTAGGACTATGGAATTTGGACATTATTATTATTATTATTTAACTAAATAACTAGCTCAACATGGAAACCTAATGAGGATGGGGGGGCATGGATTCGACTTGAGAGGGGGTTGGGGACTGCGAGTTGTTTATTTCCCTAACATTGCTTGTTGGACCCTATCTTTGGTTATTTTGGTTTATAGAGATATTATTACACCCTCGTGTATGTTTTGTGGGACCCACTTAACTAGTGCACCTTCCTCAGCCTTCGTTTGGTGTCATTTGTAACTCCTCATGTGCTAGTGTTTCCTCGCTAGTTATTTTTAGCCAACACTCTTTGAAGTGTAAATCCCAACTTTTAATGCACCCTTTTTCTATTATGGGAATGGAATATCATGAATGAGTAACTCCTCACTATTATCAATTCGATTTGGATTCTAACCTTTAGAGTTACCTCTCTTGGAATTTGGGTCACTCACTTAGGAATTCAAATGGCTATTTGTGTATTGGAATGATTTTTCTCTCATTTTCTTCTCTATATTTTCTCTTAATATCTCTAGTGAAGTGGAATTCTCTCTTGTTTAGAAAATACACGCTCTCTATTAGGATATTAATTGTATTTTTGAATGTTGAAATCCAATTTGAAGACCCTATAATGGTGATTGAAGATTGACTATGCAGAAAACAATATGAGTCCTTATCCCAGTTCCTATCCAAATCTAGCATGTGGATGGTGACAGTGGATGGTGGTGTCCTAAGGGACTTTTGTAATGAAGGAATCACATAACACTAGGTAGTGTAGATGGAAGGGAAAGTTTAGATGGAGAAAGGTCTAGTTGTGGTTTCTGACAATGTGAAGGGTCACAACCATATGCTATGGTTCACCTCTTTTTATCATTTTTTAGTTGTGAGAACTATTCCATTGCATATAGAGTGATGTTTACAGTAAGGAATACTCTTTATTTTGTTGAAAAAGGTTTTTATGTGACTAAGTTGCAATTTCTTTTATGTAGTAGTGCTCTCGGTGTTGAGATGAGTGCACCATACCTTTTGGTTTGAGAGTACCTCTCATGTGGATCTATGGCCTCATCTTAGGGTTTACTATCATGTTCAATGATGAATTAGCATGGCATGTCTATGGCTGGGTGGAACATTGTCCTATTCAAGCTAGTTTCCCATGATTAAGATGAGTATTTGATTATACGATTAATTACTGCATTTTCGGATATATGTGCTTATGGATCTAATTTGCTTTTGATTTGTATTGTTGTAGGTGACAACCATGAGATCTGATGTTGTATGGTTGTAGATGACATCTTTCATATATGAATTTTTTTATGTTGATATGTCTATGGTTTTTTTTTATAAGTAAGATATTTTATTTATATAGTAAAGATCAGATTACATCAGGACAAGATAATTCTTGTAGATAACATCCTTGCCTGGATCACTAGAAAAAAATACATAGACAGACTGTTCCAGAACATGTTTTCCACATAACATAACTTCGACAAATTTCATAGAGGATCCATGCCTTGCGAAATAGACTAAACAACTACCTTCTAAAATATACCAAACTTTACATAGTCATTGTTAACTGGCATATAATATTCATCACTTTCAGACAAATACCTTGGGCATTTAGACCTAGAAAACACAAATAACTCCTATAACATAATATAGGGAAGGTCGGGGACGCGGCTCTGGAGGTTGGTACCCGCTGGAGATTTCTGGGACGCCAGTGGAGGCTAAGCCGAAGGAACTTGCATGTCGAGCCCCTTCAGGTTGGCATACATATTCTGGTTCAGCGCCTTTGACTCCTCCTTCATCTATGTATGCCATTTCCCAGGATGCTCATCCTCATCACATATCTCCTGCTTCTCTCACATTTATCATCCCAACAATTTTTTCATTACCCAAAAAAGCACCACAGTGTGCTCATAGAGACTAAGCATGCCCACATTATTTCCCAGGTTTAGGATCCAATCTTCGGCTTTGCGGCACTCCTCATGCAGGGTGTCCCTGTCCAGTTCCTTCCACAACTTCTACTCGGTCTCATTGATTTACTGTTGTATGTTAGTAGACAGACCAAGTTCAAACATTTGAGATTCCCATTAGGATTTCTTCTGATCATGAGTCATGTGACAGTCTCATCCTCTGAACCTGTCTCCCACTTCCTCCTTCTGCTTCTTTCTTCCATGTTTCCCTTTGGGTGATTCCTTTGGTTGGCATCCATTTTACCAATCACCAGTGCTCCTTTGCTTACAATAATAGTTAACTACACACAGAGTTGTGTTTTTTGTTATGTATTTTTTCGCCACCCCACTCACCCCTAAATAGAAACTTTCCATTTTGAACCATAATGAGACTCATCCTTGTTATGTTGCTCAACTTGAGCCTTGTGGTATTGTGCATATAGATCTCATGTAGTCACTCAAATCTGCTAATTCTTTCATTCATTTCTACTTGTTCGTCACTTGGTTGAAAATATTGTATATTGATAATGAATCTATGTGGATTTATGCCAACCTGCACTTCGCATGATCTTCGCCAACAACTAGACGGTAGAATCACTTGTTACATGGATGTATTTGGGCCTTCTTGTTTCCCTTCCTTATTCGTTCCATGAATCCTCATCATGTCTTGGTTCGTGAGGTCAATGCCTATCTGTCACTTCCACCCAAGACTTTGCTTTAGTTGTTCTTTGGGTCTCGAACCTGAGATTCACCAATCTGTCTTCCACTTTTTTACCATTGTGTCTAACATGGTTAAAGGTGACGGCTGTCCCAGGGTCGAAGGCTTCCGCCAACCGCTCGATTCATCCTTCCATACTCCATTAGTTTGCAACCTTTGACCTTGGGGTTCCATGGAGGATTTTAGTTTCCATCTGTATTACCACTTGAGAGTCTACTTCAACGATAAGAGGGGTCCATTGATGCTCCTTACCCATTTGGATTCACAGCAAGAGGCCTTCCACTTCCGTCTCATTGTTAATATTTTTGTCGATGAAGCCGAACTTGAAGCCTTGCATGCTTCCTATGTGATTTCTTATGATACACCCATATCCCATGGAGCCTGGATTACTTTTCGAAGCTCCATCAAAATTGAGTTTAAAAAACCCCGACATGGGGGATCCAAGTATCTGTGCTTGCACCAGTCCTGATAACTCTGTTTTGTTGGCCAAAACATTGCAGGGGTCCTGAGATTCCCCAGTCCTTCATGATGGTAGAATTCGAGTCTGAAGCTTCCCATACGAAATTTTTCTAGTCTTTCATTCTTACTATTTCTAGCATCTTGTTTTTTATGGTATTCCATACCCCCTTAAAGTTCTTTCCCTTTCCTTGGAAAATCCTAGAATTGCTTTCTTTCCAGATTTCCTAGAGAACAAAATGCAAAAATATCTCCCAAATACGGTTAATGATCATATTCTAGAAATGGTTGATTGACCACCCAAAGAGCGTGTGACCCACCTAAAACTAAAAAACATTTTATGTTGTGGAAAGACATTACTTTAAAATTTATTGTAAAGTTTTATGTTGTAGACCAAGGATGGTCAGGGATGACTGTAATTGAATATTTTATTATTTAATAATTAAAAGAAAAGACACCTATCCAAAGAGGATTGTTGAAGAGTGTCCACTGACCCACTAGGAGGAATGATATGGTGTAGAAGGCAAAAATGACAAATGGCAGCAACAACATTCACTTTCTAGCTGATGCAGGAGGAAACTTCCCTATAATTGTAGTCATGTTCCCAAGAAAGGAGGAACTGAGAAGGTGGTTCATTAAATTGAAAACTAACCCAAATACCTAGGGAAGCACATATATCGATCAAATTAGCAGGAGGCTCACACACATTCTAGAGACTAGAACCTTGTGATTGTTGCACACTTAAAATTTAGGCACACAAAAGGAATTAGATGAGGGGAAAGCTAAAGTGAATCGCTTGAGTATTGACTGCAAGTGTGGCTGTTGAGTTATAGAGAGGACATAAAAATATTCTACATAGTATCTTCATCATGGTGGTTCAATTAACAAGCTCGGGGGTCCTAAATTGAAGTAATCTTGACTGCTTTTAGGAGATGGTTGGGAGGAACGGTCTTCTTTGGATGTTTGTCCACTTCAAAAGCTAATAGGTTCTATATTGCTCATGTTTATCATCTTTAATTTGTTTTATGCTTATTTTGAAATATTTCATGAGTGATGAAAAGTTCCAAAATTATTATTTGTTTTCAGAATAAAGTAGGAAAGTTTTATTCCTGTAAATTATAAGTTAAGAACAGGAGAATTGAATTCTACTGCTTAAACAGTTTTTTTCATAGTAGAAATTGTAGACTATCTTTTATCTAGACAACGATATCATTTTACTATATATAGCTTCACCTAATATTTAGTATTATACCTAAATAAAAAGTGAATAAAAATTGATTAGCATTCCTTTAGTTCTCTGATAAACTCATACATAAATAACCAAGAAATTAAACAGAGCTATCATCGGCATCATTGCTAAATTTTTCTTGCCTATTTCGTTTTAACTGAACACAAATTCTTTTTATAGTTAGAGCTTGCCCATAAATAAACACCATAAAATTATTAAACCTGTAAAAAACAACATATCTAATTTAAGACGCAATGGCTTCCAGTCGAGGGTTCGAGACCCATAAAAGAAAAAATACTTAGGAATAATAATAATTATTCCATATCAATTTCATTCAGGTGAAAGGCTTAACGTTTTTTTTAAACGATTTAGGGTTTGTACAATTTTAGAAAACAAAACAAATTCATCACATTATTTTAACACAGGTCAAGGGTTCGAGGCCTGTAAGGCTAAATTTTCCAAGTAATTTATTAAATAACTGAAACCTACAGCGAAAGCACCCTAAGCTCAAACAACAAAGAAATGTCGTAACCATTTAAAAAACCAGAATGGGTCGTAACCAAGTTAAAAACCAGAATGGTATTATTTTTAATAAAGGCATAATGCAGTAGTCGTAACCAAGCAAACAAATATTAATAAACAAAATAAATAATATACAGAGTAGTACTATTAAACAATATACCAATTACAGAGTAGTACTGAGAACTTCGAAGGTTTACACAAAATAGAAGCGATTTTCACAGAGACTATATTTTCTCATAAACTTCACTAAAATTTTTACAATAAGAGTTTCAAACAACTAAAATACAACTCCCCACGTAGACTCCATGGTCTGTAAACAAATTGGGGATTTAAAATATTAACTTTATATAAGCCCCTATCATAGCCCGAAGGATTTTAAAAAACCACATTTTTATTTCTGCCATTAACGTCATAGAGGCAAAAACACGAGAGTGTTAACCATCAAACAAAAGGGGCTCTTATAAACCCTTGTACCAACCAAACAAAGCCAGACCAAAAAGAGAAACTTTGTTCCATCTTTGTCGTATCATTTCACACCATAGACCATCAAGGACCATAGGGTTTTAAGGCTTTTAGGTCTTACCAGAACCCTTCGACGTCAAGTACCCTTGACCCAAGCTCACTCCTTGAACCTAGTTTCATTGAAAAACAACCAGCGAGACCTCCGGTCAGTCAAACATCAAACAGAGGTTAAAATTATGGTTTTACATTCTAAAATATAATTGCATCAAACTGAAAACAAATAGAAACAAAGAAACTACTTACCCTCATCTCGACAACTCTGCGAAGGAGGCAAGTCGAGACCGTAACTCTGTAAAGTTTTGGTAACCACTGCCTTGGACAAGAGTAGCAAAGGCGGTGTAATGTTGGAGTCATTCTCAATGTTGCTTGAGAGGTCACATGGTTGAGTGCACCATTTTTGAAGGAAGGGAAGAGAGCCCTCAGCTCTCCTCACCAGTTCACAACGCAAAATAATACGCAGAAGATTAAACCCTTTGGTTTTTTGTTAGAGTTTTAACTCTTTTTACAGCTGGATGGCACCATGAGCCTTCACATGGGGGATTCAACCTTTTCATCTACCTCCACGTGGGTTGAAATTCGCTACCCACTTGCTATAGTTTAGAATGATCTCGTTGTTTTCCTTTAGTCCTTTTTACATCACCTTGGTACTTGTTACCTTTAGCTCTTTAGTTGTTCAGGAACACAAGGGGGATATTTCTTTGTGAGACACATGCAATAATACAAGTAAAAAAAAATCATTAGCTATCATAAGCTAAGTAAGACCCATAACCTTGTAACCCTATCATTCGAAATAGGGTTTGTAAGCGGAGGGCTTAAAACGTTAAAACATGATGAATCCATAGTTATGGTAAAACAAGATAAGCACACAAACTGTAACATACAACAAGGCAAGCATAACACATCAACATTTGAAAACAGGTAATTTATCATTAGACTTAAACTTGTATACTAGTATAGTTTTATAGGAATCACAAATGGAGTTATCATATTCAAGTTGTTAAGTATCAGTTTAACATAATTGTCGTTATAGGACAAGTCCTAAGTTTATAATAGGATGTAGGGTTTATAATGACTCTTAGAAGCTTTGTGAAGCCAGGTTAAGTCTTAAATTGATCTGAACACTCCGTAAAAAAAAATTATTATGGAATTTTAGAGTTGTTACAGAGTGTCTATTCTAGAGAATGTTTGACTCAGTCGGATTGTCTAAACGACATTGCCCCACAATACCATATACTTGCAGCAAATGGGCACTCGTCCAGGAGGTGATTCATTGTTTCATCTTCTTTCTCACACAGGAAACATCGATAAGGTCCTTGAATCCATCTTTTTTTTAGGTTTTCACCTATTAAGATGTGATTTTTCATAACAAGCCAGCTAAAAATTAGGGTTTTAGGCCATAGTTTTATCTTCTATATCTTTGTCCATTTATGGTATACCCGTTGATTATCAAATCCCACCCATAAGTAATAGGATTTATTGATAGTGAAGGATCCTTTTGGATGGTATCCCCATCTCAAATTATCTTCCACAGTGTGGATTCTAATTCTTCTATTATTTAAAGCTTCCTCAATTCGGTCTACTTCTTCCCTTGGACCAAGGCGTTCCCACCACTCCCTATTAACCCAAACCCTAAAGTCTTGTTCATCCTCCTAGTTTTCCCATATGTCCTTGACCTTTTTGATGCCTTGGTTAGTACATTCCCTGATGAGTTGTTGTATCACCATGTCCCATCCTAAAGGTGGCATTTTCTGCCATGAGTCCTCCCAAGCTTGAGCCTTTTGCCCATTTTTTACTTCCCATAAGTTGTTGTATCGGATCAATCTCCTGGCCTACCCAGCTATTTTCCAGATGTGAGATCCTGGGATTTCTGAAAAGTGGATAAGATTTTCCTTTTCCCATCTCGTTATGTACTTGTTATGACATACCTTTTCCCAGGGTTCTTAATTGTGGGTAACCCATCTCCACTAGAGCTTGACCCCACTAACGTGGTTATCCTTTTTTGGGTCTCATAGGTTTAGACCTCCCTACTTCTTAGGGGTACATAACGTCTCCTAAATTACCAAAGCCCATTTGTGTTGTTCGTCTGTCGCGCTCCATAAAAAATTTCACTACATATTCCTTATGTCTCTTAAGATCGCCTTCGGGGAAACAAGGGTAGAGAATAAATATATTGGCATTACATGGGGGACCAATTTTACTAGTACCATCCTACTCGCAAAAGTGTGCATCCTTATGGTCCAGTTTTTCAAGCGTTTTTTCATGCTATCCAGCAGATCCGTCTAGGATCCCTTCCTAACCGTTGAATCAATAAGGGGGGCACCTAGGTCTTTGGTTGGATGGGATATCTCTTAGAATCCCAATATTCGGCAAATATTACTTCTAGTGACCCTGGGGGTATTGAAGAAAAGACCTGAGAATTTGTATTATTGGCCTCTAGTCTTGACGGTTTGCCAAAATTTGTTAACCATTCTTTTAGCGTTCTAGCTTCTTGGATAGAGGGATGGCCCATCAACATAGTGTTGTCAACGAACTGTTGGTGTGTTTATCTGTCCGCCCTTGGGTGGACTAGGATTCCTTGTAATTCATGGCTATTTCGCAGCACTGTGACTGTTCTTCCCAAACCTTCTACCATAATGATGAATAAGAAAGGAGATAATGGGTGTCCCTGTCTTATGCCCCTTGTTGGTTTTAATAGACCCGAGAGGACTCCATTAACAAGAATGGAGAAGAAAGTTGAGGACACCTGATTTATGACCCAATCAATCAAAATATCCTTAAATCCAAAATATTTAGGCATTTCTCTCATAAAGTGACAATTGAGTTTGTCATAGGCTTTTTCAATATCCACCTTCGCCATCATTACAAATATTTTCTCTATTTTAACTGAATGTAACACTTCATGAACCAGGATAATGTCGTACATTATCTGATGGCCTGTGACGAACCCCGATTGTTCTAGAGAGATAAAGGAGGGTAAGATGGGTTTGATTCTATTCGTTGTGACCTTGGTTATTATTTATATATGACATTACGCAGGCTTATGGGTCTAAATTTGTCTGGAGAGTTTGCCCCTTCACCCTTTGGGATGACAGTAGGAAAGTAGCATTGAATTCTAGAAGAATACTCCTAGATGCCCGAGAGTCCTCCACTATCTGCCACACTTCCTGCTTGATGATATCCTAAAAATAGTGGAACAAATTTAAATTGAAACCATCTGGGCCTAGGGATTTTCCATCCACCATTTGGATGACATCTCTTCAACTTCAATGAGTGTGATTGCCTTCATTAGCATTTCATTCTGCTCCGGGGAAACTAGAGGAGGGATGTTGGGTTATTTTTTCGATGTCCCTACTCCTATCACATCTTCACTCGGTCATTATCTCCTAGAAGTGATGGCTCAAAGCCACCTCTATCTCCTCCCTTGTTTCAACCCTTTCGTCATTGGAATTTTTAATCGAGAGAATCTTGTTATGCAATCTATCCTGGATGACTCATCTCTGGAAGAATTTTATGTTTCTTTCCCCTTATTTGAGCCATCTAATTCTTAATTTTTTATGTCGAAGGATTTCCTCTTGTCATTCCCTCTCCTCTAGTTTGGTGCATAGTCTAGCTTCTTCTATCTGAAGTTCAGAGGTATATCCTGAATTCATCCCCGTGGTCTATATCTCTGACATCCTAGATTCAAGGAATTTTTGTCTGTGAATATGTTTCAAAACTCTTGCTTGTTCCATTTCTTGATTCTCTCTTTTAACCTTTTTAATTTATATTGAAACTTGTACATGTTATGACCTTCACCTTCACCTAATTCATCCCACTACTGCTTGACCTTCTCTATGAAATCCAGGTTTCCTAGCCAAAATTGTTCAAATCTAAAGGTTTTTTTAAACTACAACCCCAAACTACTCCACCATAATTATACTGGCCAATGGTATGATCCAACCACCAGGAGAACCGATGAGTGAATTTCACTACTTGATTCCATTATTTACTCTGATACTAATAAACGATCAAGACAGGAGGAAATATGCCTATCACCCTTCCTCTTGTTGTTCCAAGTAAAACTCCCATGTCCCAAGATAATATCTACTAGCCTTAGATATTTGATAGTGTCTCTAAAGACTTCACATTCTTCCTCCAACCTACGTCGTCCTCCTTTATTTTCATCCAACAAGTTGATGAGGTTGAAGTCTGCCCCTAGAACCCAATTCCTCCCTTCTGTCCATTCATTGATACTTCTAAGGGTATTAATGAAATTCATTATCTCATGGGAGTTATGAGGCCCATAAACATTGGTAAGCACTCCTGAAACTGGGAATCCAACTACCTTGAATTCTGCAGAAATGAAACATTGGTTCCCATTGAAACCTGATAAGTGCACTCTATTGGGATCCCATAGGATCCCTAGGCCACCTACATACCCTCTTGCATCATACCCATTCCTTCACTCCCTTTTCATATTTTCTTGTTGATCTCCTGAAGCTGAGTCGTTTGGAATTTAGTTTCTTGGAGAAACACAATGGTCGGGTATGTCCTCTTGATCGTTTTTCTTAGGATTTTTACTTTCTTAGGGCTATTCAACCCTCTTACATTCTAAGTTACTATCTTCATTGAGAAATTAAAAACAAAATGGGATTATAACCGTAGGGTTGCCTTAATAGCAGGTAATGGCCTGATTCAACCAATCGTCGATCTGCTTCTGCTACTCACTGCTTATTCTATTTTCTCCATGTCTTATTACTTCAATCCTCATGCTTTCTCTTATTCTCCTTAGTGGATGTTGGGCTAACGTCCAGTTGGTTTATCTCCATTTCCTTAACGATGGGTTCCTTGAGTAATACTACTTGTTGTTGCAGGACATATGCTTTCTCTACATCTGCATGGGCTTGTTCAATACCATCCAGATCCAGATCTCCTATGTCCATATCCTTTGTCCCCTGTTTCCTATTCGAGTTATTCATTAGTTCTTCATTTTTTGTTTCCCTCCATTGCTTTGGCAGAGTTCTCCTTAGTTTTCTATTGGTAGCAGTTCCCATGTTGTCCCTCCTGGTGTTGATCAGGTATCTACTCTAGTTGATCTTCTAGGGATTCAAATTTATTAGATACAGAGACTTTTTTGTTCACCTCCTGGTTGTCCTACCTTCTTCCTCCTCTTTCGTGCAAGGAAACCCAGGTAAACCCTTGGTCTCTTTCTTCCTCATCCTTCCTAGATGTTGGTTTTGGGGTGTTCATGGGGAAATCCCTAATCAGATGTTCATACTTTTGGCATCTATGGCAGCAAAATGGGATCTGCTCACAGCCTAGGGTTTGCACCCAGTCTTCATCTCCCTGTGACATTTTGATCGATTCTAGTATTTCTTTGGTTAGATACATGTAAACACATATCCTTGCATACGTTGTGTATCTCTGAGCCTTGTCTTGTTCTGATATCCTGATAAATTTCCCTAGAGCGTTCCATAGATCTTGCACGATTTTAGGATCCCAATATAGATCCAGATGGAGATTGGTGGCCACACACCTATTCCACTAGCTCAAAACAATTGTCCATTGTGGCAGTTTCCTAGTTATTTTTCTAGGGTTTTTTGGGTCATAAACTTTCGAAGCCGTTTTGAGGCCCTAAACGACGTTTTTTGGCGATTCGAGGGCTATCAAACCCCCAATGAGCTATCGAACGCCCAAATCGGAGATTGTATGCAAAAGTTATGACCCCGAGAAGTTGACTTTTCAAATTACCACCTTGGGGCCGCAAACTTTATGACGGTTCATCTTCTAGGGCTACGTTTTGGACTTTTGGGGTTCTCACCCTCATTCTTATTATAAATAGGCCCCTTTGGCCTCATTTTGTATTCAACTTGGCATGGATGAGTGTAGCAGCCACATCTCTTCCCAAAGATAGCTACCACCGTTCTAGCAATTGTATCACAGTCTGTTCTATTTTCGCCATTTAATAGAATATGTGTTTACTATATCTCTGTTATCTTTGCAAAATGTCTGTGTTATGATTTTGTATCTGCTATTTCATTTCGTTCACACATAAATCTGGATCAGTGGTATCAGAGCAATCTACTCCTTAATTGTTTATCGGCACATGTCCCCAACGAGGTCAGGATATAGAGAGTTCGATCTCGAATTAGTTTTACTTGATCACTCTCGCCACCCCAAATGACCTCCCATGGCGGAAGAAAAGAGAGACGACAGAGTAGAAGATCTTATCAAGTTGCTGCTCGAGGAAGCCCTCGAGCGACAGAGGAATGAGATGATGGATAGTTTCTCCCAAATCCTTTTACGAATTTCGGTAGTGACAAATGCATCTTCAACAAGCAGTCGGTTCAGGGATGCAACTCCCTTTAAGGTACAAGTTAACTTTGATATTCCTTTATTTGAAGGCAATATCGATGCAGATACCCTGGATAATTGGTTGAATGTTCTAGAAGGGTATTTCTTTGTCCACAATTTCTCTGACAAGGAAAATATCACCTTTTCTCTCCTTAAGTCGGTCCGACATGTCCGAAATTGGTGGGGTACTTATTGGGAACAAAACTCATTAGACGAGTTTGGAATGTTTGAGACAAATCCCACTTGGTCCTATTTCATAGATGCTGTCAGGGAACAGTATTACCCTATGGGAAACTATGATGACCAATATACAAAATGGACCATTATGTGTCAAGAAAGGGACCAAACGGTGTCGGAGTACACCAATAAATTTCATACCCTGCGTACAAAGCTGATATCAAGGACTTCAAGTGGCACCTGATTCTGAAATATCGTAGTGGTCTACATCAGTACATACGAACTGAGATGGACTTCCTCGACATCTCTTCACCTGGATCCACCTATCAGTATGCTATCAAAATCAAGGAGAAGTTTTGACAAAAGAACAAGAGAGACTCTGGACCTGCGCACCCACCGCAGAAGCAAGATAAGGGAAACCCTGGCCCATAAAATGCAGGACAAGAAAAGAACAACCAATCCCCACCATAAGAAAAGAAGGGGGATGGAAAGACAAAGAAGGACATAGGGAAATGGTGTGAATTTCATAAAATCCCTTGGTACAACACTAATGAATGTTGCTTAAAGTAGTCATTAGTGGCCGAGATCAAAGCTTCAAAATCATATCCCAATTCTGATTCCGAACCCAATGCCACGGCCATAGATAATGGGAGGTAGATCATTGATGCAGACCCCAGTGCCACTGTTGCTACCACACATATTCAGCTAGAGGAGCTTGAAGAGTAAGAGGTAGAGGAGTGCCTCTTCCACTCAGAGATGTGGGTGAAGGGAACACCTCTACATTTTGTTGTTGACAATGGCAACCAAAAGAACCTGATCTCAGTAGAATTCGTCAAAAGATTGGAGCTTCCGACAACACCACACCCGCAACCCTACAAAATCAATTGGCTAAGCCAAGGACGAGGTATCTGCATTACTCAACAATGCCTCCTACCATATAACACCAAGCCTTTCAAAGACGAGGTATTGTGTGATGTGCCCCCACTTGAAGTATGTGATGTTCTTTTAGGACAACCATATATGTGGAAGCATCATGTTGTATATGAGTCACGGCCTCGCAGTGTCATTGTCACTTTGGGAGGACAAATCTACCGGATCCCAGAGACAGTCGCACTTGCCACAGTGTCGCAGGGTAGGAAGATAAGCTCCCACACTAGAAAATTATTCTTCTTCACAATTGTGTTTGAAGGAGAACATAAGATCATAGAGACCTCCACACCCTCTACACAAGGTGTCTTTGCTCATCAGACACAAGAAGAAAATAGAGCCATCGTTTCCTCATCTATCCAAGTACCTCTACAATTCAAGGCCATGCATTCAAGGTGCTCCTCCAAAAACAAATCATCCACACAACAATTAAAACCCTCTCGGGATGCCAAAGAAAAGCAGCCTCTTCACTTTAGCAAATGTCGCACTAGGAGATCAACTTAACACACAGTTCTAGATATGATATGGGATTCGACACAATGTCACACCATTGCTTCCTAAGGAGGGAGGATTGATCGAGATGGAGATCGGTGGCCACCCACCTATTCCACTGGTTCAAAACAATTGTCCATTGTGGCAGTTTCCTAGTTATTTTTCTACGGTTTTTTGGGTCTTAAACTTCTAAAGCCGTTTTGAGGACCTAAACAATGTTTTTTGGTGATTTAGTGGCCAAATGGTTGTCATTGGCATGCATTTAGTTGACCAATTTTTTTAAATCTTATATAGACCTTTCCAACGAGCTATCAAATGCCCAAATCAAATATCGTGTGCAAAAGTTATGACCCCAGGAAGTTGATTGTTCAACTTACCACCTTGGGGTCGCAAGCTTTATGACGGTTCATATTTTAGGGTTACATTTGGAATTTTGTGGTTCTCACCCTCATTCTTATTATAAATAGGCCCCTTTGGCCTCATTTTGTATTCATCTTGGTACGGATGGGTGTAGCAGCCACATCTCTTCTCAGAGATAGCTACCACCATTCTAGCAATTGTATTACAGTTTGTTCTATTTCTACCATTTAATAGAATATGTGTTTACTGTATCTCTGTTATTTTTGCAAAATGTTTGTGTTATGATTTTGTATCTGCTATTTTAATTTTGGTCACACATAAATCCAGATCAAATATTCACATGGAAAGGAGTAAAGCCTAATCCAGACCGGTGCCACTTTCATATCTTCCTTGTCTGGGAAGAACTTTTCCTTCCAAGGTCTTAGGAATAAGCCTACGGAGTAAAGAAGTAGGGTCCTCCATCTAGAATTATTCTTCTGTCCTCTATGTTAAGAAAGGATATGGTGAAGAAACCCTTGGATCCCAATTGGAGCTCATAGTGCCCCTTAGGTTTCCAAGATGATTTTATCCACCATACGAGGGCTTTCTCTGATGGTTGAATTCCCACAAACTTCCCTATGAGCGCATGGTCTTGCATATATTGTATTTGATCTCTAAGTTTAGTAGATCAGGTCTGTAATGAAGGAATTAGGGTCATTTTGGGAAAACACTAGCCTGGCCTTTGCTCTGTAGATTGTCCTCCCATTTTTGTCTCTTGATTGGCTTGATCCTCTTCTCCCATTGCATCCAATGCGATCGAAATCCCCAAAACTACAATCCCGTTAAGGTCATAAATGGGGAGTCCTAAGAGCCTCCCCCTTTTCATGATTCCATACCTCCATCAGTCCCTCTGCCTTATGGTTTCTCCGTAAGTACTTCCAACTCTACCTTAAAATGTTATGTTATGCAACCAAGACCTAGAAATAACATAAAAACAGTAGAAATATACCAAAAGATATTAATTCACGCCTTAATAATGAATAATAGAGATAAATAAAAATCCTCTTCAAGGGAGGAACCTCCTTACACAATGTACCCAAGATAAGACAATATCCAATGATGACCAAAATGAGAATATCTCATTCCTATATATAGGAGACAAATATGTACAATAACAACTAATATACCCACTAATATACCCAAGTCGACATAAATAATATGTAATGCACCATAATATAGGGGGTAATGTGATACACTATATGGGGTAATGTGCCATCATTAAGGGCTTACGCATGCCCCTTCCCTTCAAAAAGTGTTGTCCTCAATGTTGACGTAGTTCTGGATGCTGATATATAAAGGACTCATCTTCCGATGTTGAATCTTCTACGGGTAAGTTCTTCCATTTAATGAGATACTCTAGAATTGATCAATTTTGAAGTTGTCTAGTTCTTATTTCAATGATTTCTTCAGGATCCAAGATGATTTTTCCTTCCTTATCAAGTTCTGGTAATATTGTTTGAACCGATAGCTTATCACCGATTACCTTCTTCAAACAAGAAACATGGAAAACTGGATGGAGTCGTGAAGATGCAGGTAGTTCCAATTTGTAGGCCATACTACCAATATTTTTCAGCACCTTGTAGGGACCGTAGCATTTAGGTGATAATTTATTATCCTTCTTGGTGTTCTTCAAGGACATCTGTTTGTATGGTTGTAGTCTTAAAAACACCCAATCCCCCACATTAAAGATTCATTCACTACGGTTTTGATTTGCTTGTTGTTTCCTTCAATTTTGTGCTAGATTCAGGTTGTCCTTTAAGAGTTGAAGAACTTGTTGTTGTTGCTTCATTTGGTCTTCCACTGCTTGAACCTTAGAGGAGTCTCTTACTGAAGATGTGATGGATGGTGGATGATATCCATAAAGTGCCATAAATGGGGTCATTTTTTATGATGTATGGAAGGAAGCGTTATACCACCATTAGGCCAAGGGTAACCACTTAACCCATTGTGTTTGTTTATCAGTTGTAAAACATCGAAGATACCCTTCCAAACGTTTGTTTACGGTCTCTGTTTTTCCATCAGATTGAGGATGATAAGATGATTTATGAGCTAGTTGAGTACCCAAACAAGAAAATAATTCAATCCAAAATTTGCCAGTGAAAATGGGATATGTGTCACTTACTATAATATTTGGAGTATCATGTAGTTTTTGGACTGTCTCCATAAAATAATTGGTGACCATGCTTGCTTTGAAGGGGTGAGATAGTGCACAGAAGTGCGCATATTTAATAAGTCTATCAAAAACCACCATGATGACACTCTTTCCGTCTGATTTTGGTAAACCTGTGATAAAATCCATCGAGACCTCTGTCCACCTTTGGCTTGTAATTGAAAGTGGTTGTAGGATACTTGGGGTCTTAATTGTTTCCACTTTATTTTGTTGGAAAACCAAACATTCTGTCACAAATTTTTGAACATTAATTTTAAGACCATCCCAAAAAAAAACTTTCTTTAACATCTGGTAGGTTTTTAAGAAACCTGAGTGCCCTCCTATCGGTGAGGAGTGGAATTCAAAAAGTACCTTTGCGTGAGCTGGGAACTCCTACCAAGATATAGGCGATCAGTGTGCCATATCAAGACATATTTCCATGTAAATGTATTAGACGCATTGGGATCCTATTGCAGCTTTTGAATGAATGTCCATATTTATTCATCATTTTTCCATTCATCCCTTGCTTCGGCTATATAATTTGGTTGGATGATCGAGATAGCGTAGATTAATGCTTCAACATCCTCATGTTTCCTGGAGAGTGATTTGCGAAAACATTTTGCTTCCCCTTTTGTAGATGACTTCAAAGTCATATCCCAACATCTTTGTCACCCATTTTTGTTGCTCTTCTGAAGATAGCCTTTGTTCCAAGAAGTATTTAAGGATATCATGATCAGTTGTAACCTTGAAATGGCTCCCCATAAGGTAGGGGAAACATTGCTTCAAGGCATGTAGTATTGCAAACATTTCCTTCTCATAAATGGGATTTCTTAAGTTATTTCCCTTGATTGGATGAATTGTGAAGGGAAGAGGGTGTCCTTCTTGCATTAGTACAACTCCAATACCATTTCCTGAAGCATCACATTCCACAATAAAGGTTTTTATGAAGTCTAGTGTCTCCAAAACAAGAGCTTTAAACATTGCCTCTTTGAGTTGTTGAAAATCTTGACTTATCTTTGAAGTCTAAGAAAAATCACATTTCTTCAATAATGTTGTTAGAGGAGCTGATATTATTCCATAATTCCAAAAAAACTTATGGTGGTACCTTGTTAGACCTAAGAATCCTCGAATATTCTTTAGTGCTTTTGGAATCAGCCAGTCCATCATAGCTTTAATTTTGTTAGGGTCTACCTTGACACCTTCATGAGATGCAATATGACCCAAATCCTCTACCTCTTTTATCCCAAAGAAACATTTTGAGGGTTTTGCATACAATTCTTTCTCCTTTAGTAGTTGTAGTGCCCTGTCAATATGTTGAATATGTTCTTCCCAAGCCTTGTTATATATTAGTATATCAACAAATAATACCAGCACAAATTTCCTAAGGAAAGTCTTGAAAATAGAATTCATGAAACCTTGAAATGTGGAAGGAGCATTTGTGAGAACAAATGGCATGACCAAAAATTCATATTGACTTTAATGAGTTCTAAATGTTGTTTTGGGGATGTCTTCATTCTTCATTCAAATCTGATGATACCCAGAACGAAGATCCAACTTTGTGAAGACAACTGCTCCATGTAATTCGTCTAACAATTCATCAATGACATGAATGGGAAACTTATCTTTAATGGTGATCTTGTTGAGCTCTCTATAATCAAGACACATACACCATGATCCATCTAGCTTGGGTAACATTACCACTGGTGCAGAGTAAGAACTTTGGCTAGGCCTAATTATGCCAGCCTCTAAAATATCAACAACCATACGCTCAATTTCACTCTTCTGGATATAGGGATATCGGTAAGGCCTGATGGTAGGAGGAACATTGCTTGGGATTAAGTGGATAGCATAATAAAAGTCTCGAATAGGTGGAAAACATTTGGAAATATCTTCAAATACTTTGGAATGCTTATTAATGACCCTTTGGAGATATTGGGAGAGAGGGAACTTTGAGGTTTGAACATCTAATGAGCATAATTGTGCAACTACACCTTGATGTCCCTTTTTCAACAACTTTGTCATACCATTAGAGATTATCACCTTGCTTGGTTTTCCCGTGATACCATTTAACTCATATTATTTTCCTTCCCATGAAAATTTCATGAATTTTTTTGAAAGTTAAAAGCCACTGTTCCCAATGATTGTAACCATTGGACCCCTAATACAACATCAGCCCCACCCATTGGGATAGCAATCATTGGCCTATTCAATACATATTCCCCCATAGCAAGATTGATATTATGAAATTTCCCTGAGAAATTTATAGTTCCTCCATATGCAATCATATCTTGAAACTCTGGTGTTGGATATACAAAGCAATTAAGAACTTTGGCTAATTTACAGTGAATGAAATTATGAGTACTACCGAAATCAATTAACACTGTTACCTTCTTCTTTTTTTGTATCCTTCAATCTTGAGAGTTTGAGCAGTTCTAATTCAATCCAATGCATGACAAGATATGGTGGGAGTAATTTCTTCTTAAGCATCCTCTTATATTTATTCTCAATTCGCCTCTTATTAAGATGCTTCCTCTTATTTTTGTTCTTCCTCTTCATGATCTATGTAGAATAATTTCTTCTCACCACGCTTATGTCCATTACTATACTTGTTGTCAAAATTAAAGCATAATAATTTTGCTCTCATTTCATATAGTTGTTGGGGTGTCAACCTTTGTGGTGGTTTAGAAGAAGGAACATTATTTTCTCTGTAGGTGTTGGAGAAGGCCTTTATAGTAGTCATTGCCATATTCTTACCTTCAACCTTCCTTGACATCATGAAAGCCTTCTCTAGGGATGATGGTTCAAATAGACGTACCTCATGTTGAATGTTATCTTTTAAGGTTCCAATAAAGAGATTTAACAAATTATCTTCTGAAATATTCTTCACTCTAAGACTTAGTTGTTGAAATTGATTTGTGTGCTCGGTAACTAGACCTTTTTGCTTGAGATTTACCAACTGGCTAAAGAAGATGTTGTTATTTATATCCCCGTAATGTGCAATCAATTCTTCTGTGAATATAGACCGAGAGATGATAGAGTCTTTTTTACAGTCACAAATCCATTGGTACCATACAAATTGATCCGGTTCTAAATATAAGGATGAAATAATTATCTTTTGCAAAGTGGGCACCTGGTGTAGATCAAACAATTGCTCCATATGAAAAATCCACGTGATTGGATCCTTGCCATCAAACTTTATCATGTCAATATTGGGGATAAAGCACTTGCTTGGACCTGAATTCAACCCATGATGTTGTAGTGAGTCATCAACTTTTAAGGACTCCAACTTCCTACTCTCCAATTATTTTTCAATTTTCTCCAGGCGTGACTGGAATAAGTCCTCTTTCTCCTCCTTATCCTCTTCTTGAGTAGATACATGAGAAATAAAGCTAATTTGTATATCCTTCATCAATTCCTTCACGTATTGAATATCTTGTTTTCTATCCATCCCTTTGAGATCCTCTTTACTAGTCATCTTCTTTTCCAATTTAACTAAGTCATCAATTTCACATTTCCTTTAATCATATCTTCCAACTTGGGAACTCTAAAAGATATATCTTTTATTTCATCATATCTCGGGGATGAATCCTCTAGGATTTTGAGTAGAGTGTGATTCTTTCCACTTCAGTTTGGTGGAATTTTGTACAATAATTATATATCACACCCTAGGTTTTACCACAAATAAATCCTTCTACTCAAAGCTATTGAAATGCAAAATGACGTACTTTTTTTCAAACCTTGATTAGAAGATTGTTTTAGGGCCAACTTGTAACTGAGATTAAATTTGAATTTCAACTCCTCTAGGTCTAAAACCTCGACCATTGTTACCCTGATGTGTCCTCTTTCCAATTTCATAGGCCTAGCCTAATTTGGATGTGTCAACAAAGAGTTATTGCAAATCTCCTAAATCTTCTTATTTTTGTCCTATCTAGGAGAGCGAACTTGTATTGTATTCCATGTGTCCAATATTTTGTTTCTATAGCTGAAACTTCTACCATGGATACCCTATTCAATCTTATTTTGGATGCAACTAGTGTCACTCAATTTGGATTTTGGATGCCTCAGATATAACCTTTTTTTCTAGAACAATTGTTTTAGACTAGGTTTTGGACTAGTAAAAAATACTAGATTCCTCCGCAATTGTCTCTGAAACTGTAATGGATCAGGATCTGAATTTCAAATTGGAGATAGTTAGACCTATTTGAGAAGTGTTTTTTTAACCTCGATATTTGAATCCTTGTAGAAAAAAATTGTAGCAAAAATTCCAAGATGACTTGTTTTGCAGAAGCCAATTCTGAGGAAAGAGCTCTGATACCAAATGTTATGCAACCAAGTCCCAGAAATAACATAAAAATAGCAGAAATAGACCAAATGAGAGTAATCCATGCCTTAATAATGAATAACGGAGATAAATAACAATCCTCTTCGAGGGAGGAACCTCCTTATACAATGTACTTGTGTACCCAAGATAAGATAATATCCAATGATGACTAAAATGAGAATATCTCCTTCCTATATATAGGAGACAAAGGTTTACAATAACAACTAATAGACCCAATTTGACATAAATAATATGTAATGCACCACAATATAGGGGTAATGTCCTACATTATATGCGGTAATGTGCCATGATTAAGGGCTTAATATCTTAAGAGGACATGGGGGTGGGATTTGATCCACTTATGTGTCCATGAGTCACGAGATCATTTAATACAATCTCTATGGGTGGAACCACACATTCGAATACTACCTCAAGGTGCCCCCGTGGCTCCAGGTAAGGCTCTCATTGGAATTGAACCTTTCCCACTGGTGAAAAAATCCTCACTCTTCACCAATGGATCCAACCCCTTTGCGATTATATGTCTATGGTTGGTTGGTAGTTAGTGATGAGTATTTTATTACGTGATTATTCATAGTATTTTTAGATGAATATGTGCTTGAAGGTTTTATTTTATTGTCGGTTACATGGTTGTAGTTGGAAGCCATGAGATATGATGTTATTATGTTTATATGACTGTACATGGAAACCTTCATATTTGATTTACTTATTGTTTATATGGTTGTCGGTGGCAGTCAATAGAACTATTTTAACATTGTTAATGTGGTTGTAGATGATAGCCCGTAAATCTTATTATTACATTGTTTATGGTAGATTGTAGATATGATTTTATTAATGGTTACATGGCTGAAATAGATATGATAATTGATGTTTATATACATGTTGATATCTTGTTCAATTATGTTTACATTTATGTTGCATTTACCTTGCCTTGCGTGTGCGCATGAAAAATGATATGCATCACAAATTTGCATTGTATTTTAAAAGGCTAATTGTTTTATTTAATTGGCTTGTTGGCATGTTGGCCTATCCTTAGATAAGCTTATTACGTTGTGTGTTACCTTGATTAATCCTTCTCTTGGTTTTCCTGGTGACCTTGGCCTTGGTTTTGGGGTTGTGGACATTACAAAGTGGTATTAGAGTGAAGGTTTCAACTCTGCGACTGTTGGACCTTCTACATATTTGTAACTGTGTGTTATGTATTTGGAATCATAATGTATGTACTATGAAAAAGATGTGTAGTTTGCTTAATGCACATGTGATCAATAATAGAAAGTGGGTTAATAACTTGTGGCTTCTATAATAGAGATAAGCTATTATTTCGTATCTTAATGATAAGTGAATAATTTGATTATTAATTGATCAGTAAATAGTTGACATTATTAATTTAATTATATGTATAGATGAAAATCAAATGTATTAATTTAAATCTATTAAAATGATATAGTATTCTTGTTTATATTAAGAGTATAATTATTAATTGGAAACTACCCTCTATTTCCTTTAGAGTTCCTTTGATGGTATATGCCAATTGGTGGTTACATTGATGAGTAACTCCTTTTCTATTTTTGGGAAATAGGCCACTTGTCCCACTGGTGGTTACATTTTCTTTTTTATTTTATTTTCAAAATATGTGGCATGTTTTATTTATTTGTCATAGGTTCTTTTCCTTGTCTATTATGGGACAAGAATGGGCCACTTGTCCAAAGAGTGGTTTCACATTAATTTTACTTTATTTTATTTTATTTTATTTTGGCATAGGAATTTGTATACAATGTGTTGAATTGGTATTTAAGGAGAAGGAAGCACTCTCTTTGTGGTAAATGTCATTTGTATGTATGTTAATTAGTGAAATTGCACTCTCCAAATCCTCTCACAGTATGTTCCTATTGGTGTATGCTTCCATTGATCTATGTTTTATGTTAAATGGGAAAGATCATTTCCCGTCAGGGTTCCTGTATCTTTTTGCATCTCTAGTCAATGAATTTCACACAGAACATATCTAATTGTTAAAGTATGGGTGCTCTCTTGAAGAGACAATCCCTTTTCTTCTTGTAATTAAGTGCAAATCTTGATTGCATTAATGTGTATTATGTGGATGTCTACAAAGAGATGCAAAGTGTGCAGCCCCTTCTATCTTATTGAGTCTGATTTATATGTATATTCATTGTAGTGGTGTGTGTGGGTTACTTGGAGAGGGAAATAGCCCTTCCAACTTTGATTTGATATGTGTGTGTGTGTGTGTGTTAATTGCTTGCAAAAAGGGTTACAGGGCACAACCCTTAGTTGCATATTCCATTTATATTATTATTTTCGTGCTTGCAAGAAGATTTACATGGGCGCATCTCTAAAGGGTGCAATCCGTGGATACATGTGGTATCATTTTTATTTACTATTTCTATGCTTGCAAAAAGAAGGTGAAGGGTGTAGGTTGCATATCTATTATACTATTGCATTGCATTTCACATATATAAATTATATTTATCTGTTAACTTGTGGAGCTTAGGGATAGTTACCTTGAATTGTGATATAGATTTAATTAATTGTTAGTGCATGGAAGGCATTGGTAATTCCACATACTATGTATTACACTAGTTGGTAAATTGCATAATCATTATGAATTGGTAATTGCATATTCTATGCATGACATTAGTTGGTAAATTAAATATTTACTATGCATTAGATTGACTTACAATGCATTGGATTGAGTTTCCTTGGGTTGCATTGAGGTGCTATATAACTTTGCATATATTTTATGATTGGTATGTGCATACAAATACCATGGTCTAAAACGATGGTATTCACATTTATACTATGCATTACATCAAATGGTATTTAGAAATATCATGGGTAGTTATTGTGTGGTAATTGCATACTGTGTTAATTGTGTGGTAATTGAATCGTAATTGCATGTTCCGATGAAGAGGGTGCAACCCTACCCTATGTGTGGAATGGTATATTGCCTTACAATGATTGTAATCGTATGTTGAGTTACATTGATTGGTATTCACGATTAATTGGTGATTGAAGTGATTACATATGTATTATGTGTTGGGAAGGAGAGAGGGTTTTCCCCTCCATGATCATGTAACTATTGATTCTAAATATTGTATTTAAATGTTCTTGGTGCAAGAGAGGGAATTGTCCCTCAAGGAATGCATCCATTGTATAATTATTGGTTGTATTTAATTGTTTTGTGTGGCCAAGCCGGATGGAAGACATTGTCCTTATGAAATTACACCTTTCCTAATTATGAAGTGGCATCCCTTTGTGAATTTTAGTTTGGTTTGTATAGTTGTAGTTGTTAATAATCAGTTATATATATATAGATATAACACTATGTTGCTTAGATATTTGTCCTTGCAATATAAATGTTATTTTTGTATGATAATCAAAGGAATATTCCTCTCACTATTGAGCTTGGATTAGATAAGTTCCGAAATTAAATTATGTGGACATGATTTGTAAAGGGATTATGCGCATCTTTTATTAGATGTGATACACATGCATGCTACACTATGTAATGTTTGTGATGTTATACTATGTAACATGCGTGATGTATTATCTGAGGTTGTAAGGTGTTACCTTGAGTAATCAATAGTATGGTTGGTATTTGTTTAAAGATTGATGTGTGAAGGTATCTAGTGTATTAATATTGCATAGGATCTTCTGATTGCATTGAGGTCTATGCATGTTACTATCACCATCCTTGTATGATCAGTATTGAAGGAAATAGTCTTCTAATGCCCCTAAATGTACGCTAATGAATTTTTATTGGTTTGTTCAGGGTTAGGAATTACTTTCCTGTGCACAAGAATGCATGTTGTAGCCTAAGCATTAGATACATATTGCTAGGCCATGGAAATTATGATGGACTAATTCTTGTCCATGTCTATGGTATGGGAAGAAAGGGCTTGGCCCTTTTCCTGTTTCATATGTATGCATGGACAGATGTTTATGATTTGGTGGGCTATGGGTGCACTAACATCCATGTTGTATTTGTTGTTAAGTCCCTTGTGTGGGATAAGGGCTTGAACCTCATGAGGTAAAGTATGTTATTAATGCTTGGCAAGCTAATGGATTGATGGCAACTCTTTATATAATGTTTGTTGGAATATTATGTTTATTGGAAAGGGATTTCTTCCCTTCTCTTGTTTATATATGATTAAGTAGGTCTTATGTACTCTACCCGTGGAATATCAAAGATAAGTAAATCCTTGAGTCTCTTATCCTAGGATGGATAGGGAATTGGTGTCCAATTGACATGGTGAAATCTTGGAAAAGAATTTTGTCTTCCCTTGATCCTAGTGGATTCGTAGACTAGCTCGGGGGTGGCCTCATTGTAGAAAAAGTATATGTCGGATGAGTGCCCACAATTGGGTGGAATGTGGAACTTACACACCCAGATCCTCGTCAAGTTGTGTGTTAAAAAGGTCTTGTTGAAATTTCAAGGTATTCTTATACTTGATGATGTTATGTAAGTTGTCGATCTTGCCTAGCTTGGTATCCACAAGAGGGTATGTGCTTGTACAGTGATTTATGATGTATACATTGGCATTTAATTATATTGTTGTGATGTACTTGGGATATATGTTATCCATGCAGTTTATGGGAATGAAAATGGTTAAGTAAGTTGTGCTTATGTAGTTATGGCGTATATGTATTTACTTTGTATATATCTTATGATCATGTGAATAATGCATGTATGGATTGACTAACAAGGACATGATAGTCCTCTATGTTTAGCATTGGAATGATTGTAAAGATTCGATGATAATGGTTGGAATATGGTATCGAAGTCTTAATACATTTCTATGGCATGATGCTTGTAATTATTATGCTAAGGACTAGTACCTATGTTGTAGCTAGTCATCCTTAAAATTTATTAATGCTTTATGAGGAATGTGTGACACAACTATGGGGATGAAGACTATATATAGCTTAGATGATAAACATGTTGTGATAAACAGCTAAAGGAAGAAGAAAAATTGTGATACTATGGACCCTTTGAGATCTTAGTTAGAATAGGTATCGTTGCATATGAGATCGCATTTTCTGCTCCCATTAAAGTGCATAATGTATTTATTTATTTCATGTATCCTTGTTGAAAAAGTATATATTGGATGCTAATCATGTGATTGATTGGAATGTGATCCAGGTTGAACCATAAGGGGATTTTTTGGTACAAAGACTTTCCATATTGGGAGGAAAATTCAAGCTACTTAGGAACCAATAAATAACGTAGGTAAAGGTCCAATTGACCCATTACAATCCTAAATATGCTACATGGGAGCTGGAAGATGTTATGAGGGAAGCATACCCTAATCTTTTTGCATGTGTGTTTTGTGGCATGTATGCAATAAGTATGCATTGAGGACGATGCATTGTTTTAAGGGGGAGGGGGATCTAATGCCTCGGTTGTTAAGCCCCACACAAGTGTTATTATTTTTGTTTCTTGTTTGGGACTATGTGCTAGAAATATGGAATTTGGATATTGTAGTTGTTGTTGTTTTTGTTGTTGTTTTTTAATTAAATAACTATCTCAACATGGACAGGTAATGATAATGGGGGGGGCATGGATTCCATTTGAGAGGGGTTTGGGGAATAGGAGTTGTTTCTCTCCCTAACATTGCTTGTTGGACCCTATTATGGAGGTACTATTACACCCTATTGGATGTTTTACGGGACCCTTTTGACTAGTATGCCTTCCTCGGCCTTGTTTTGGTGTCATTTGTAACTCCTTGTGTGTTAGTCTGCCCTCACTAGTTGTCTTTACCCATCACTCTTTAAAGTGTAACTCCCTATATTTTTATTCACCCTTTTGCTATTATGGGAATGGAATATCATGAATGAGTAACTCCTCTCTCTTATCAATTCGAGTTGGCTTCTAACCTTTGGATTTACCTCTCTTGGGATCCAAGTCACTCACTTAGGGATTCGAATGGTTATTTATGTATTGGAATATGTTTTCTCTCATTCTCTTCTATAGTTTTTCTCTTGATCTATTCGGTGAAGTGGAATGCTCTCTTGTCTGGAAAATACATGCTCTCAAGTAGGAGATGCATCATATTGTTGAATATTGAAGGCCTTGTAATGAGGTTTGAAGACCTTGTATTGGGGATTGAAGATTAACTGTGAAAAACACAACATGAGTACGTATCCCGTTACTTGTCCATGTTTGAATCTAGCACATGAATCTCGATGGTGGATGGTGATGTCCTAAGGGATTTTTGTAGTAAAGGGAACCCCATTGCACTAGGTGGCGTAGATGGAATGGAGAGTTTAGATGTATAAAGGTGTAGTTGTGGTTTCCAACAGTGTGAAGGGGTGAAACCATATGTTTCACCTCTTTTTTTATCAGATTTGGGTTGTGATACCTATTCCACTGTGTCTAGAGAAACATTTCCATTAAGGAATACTTTTTGTTTCATTGAAAAAGGTTTATGTATGACTGAGATACAGTTGTTTTTGTGTGGCAATGTTCCCGATGTTGAGATTAGCACACCATACCTTTTGGTTTGAGAGTACCTTTCATGTGAATAAATGGCTTCATCTTGCGGGTGATTGTCATGTTAAAATATGCAATAGCATGGCATGTCTACGACTAGGTGGAACATTTTTTTGTTGAATCTAGTTTCCCATGATTAAGATGAGTATTTTATTATATGATTATTTATCAGAATTTTGGAATATATGTGCTTATGGATCTGATTTGCTTATTATTTGTATGGCTATAGGTTATAGCCATGAGATATGATGTTGTGGTTGTGGATGACATCTTTCATATATGAATTCCTTATGTTTATATAACTACGATTGGTAGTCATTGATGTTATTATTATTTATATACTTGTATATGGAAACCTTCATATTTGATTTACTTGTTGTTTATATGGTTGTAGGTGGCATTCAGCGGATCTTATTTTTAACACTATTAATGCGGTTATATATGATAGCTCATAAATCTGATTATTACATTGTTTATGGTAGCTTGCAAATCTGATTTTATTAATGGCTATATGGCTAAAATATATCTGATATTTAATTTTTAGTTACAAGTTGATAACTTGTTCAAATTTGTTTGCATTTTTGTTTCATTTTCCTTTACTTGCATGTGCAAATGAAAAATGATATGCATCACAAGTTTGCATTGTCTTTTAAAAGGATAATTGTTTTATTTAATTGGCTTGTTGGCATGTTAGCTTAGCCTTAGATAACCTTATTATGTGGTGTATTGCCTTGATTGATCCATCCCTTACTATTCTTGGTGACCTTAGCCTTGGTTTTTGGGTCGGGGACATCACATTAAGGGAAAGGAAAATAAGGTAGATGACACTCTCAATAAAAGTGTTCAACTGATTTATTTGAATTTCATCAGTTCTTTTGCAAGTGATATCAAATGCAAGGTAAAGTTATCCCATGGGTAAGAGAGATTTACAAGAAAATTTGGTTAATCCCGCAGAAAATTGTTGCAAGACAACAAAAGGAGGATTATGAGGTCACCCTAGATGGCTTACTCACATACTAAAGTAGGTTATATGTACCTAATTCACAAAAATTAAAAGAAAACATCATGGATGAATTCCAAAAGAAGCCTTATGTTGGACACATTAGGTTCCATAAATTGATTTTAACAGTAAGAAAGCAATACTTATGGCCTAGAATGAAATCAGAAGTTTTTGAGTACATAACCAATTGCCTAGAGTCTCAACAAGTTAAAGCTAAACACCATCATCCAACCAGTTTGTTGCATCCCCTGCCCATCCCCAAATGGAAATGGGAGACTATTTCCATGGATTTTATAACTAGGTTGGGCACAACACGACTCTGACATGGTAGTCATGGACAAATTGAGCAAAGTTTCCCATTTTATTTCGGTCAAATCTACATTTAAGGCCATCAAAATTGCAGAGATATTCATGAAAGGGATATTGAGACTCCATGGAATACCTAAGAATATCATCTCTGACATAGATACAAAGTTCACATCGAACTTTTGGAAGGCATTATTTACATGCTTAGGCACTCGGTTAAACCTAAGTGTTGTTTACCACCCTTAAATGGAAGGCCAAACTAAAAGAATGAATTAGATCGTAGAACACATATTGTGAATGTATGTTATGAATAATCATGAGAAATGGGTAGAATGCCTACATTTTTGGAGTTTGCTTATAACAATGGTTATCAACCATTTTCCTAGATGAGTCCCTTTGAGGTTATGTATGATATAGAGTGTAACACCCTTATCACTTGGGACAACCCACTGAACAAAGCTATGCCAGGAATTGACATGCTTAAAGAATTAGAGCAAATTGTTAGCAAAGATAAACAAAATCTCAAAATGGCTCAGGGTTGATATAAGTACTATGCAAACTTGAGTAGGAGGCCCAAGGAGTTTGCAATTGGAGACCATGTTGATCTCAAAGTGAAAGTGAAAAGAAGTTCTTTGAACTTGGGGAGATGTTCTAAACTATCCCCAAGATATAATGGACCCTTCCAAATTTTAGCTAAAGCATGGCTCGTCACTTATCAATTAGCTTTGCTAACTAATGTTAAAGTGCATGGTGTATCTCATGTATCTTTGTTGAATAAATTTGTGCATGATGTTAAGCATGTTATGGATTGTCTATTGATAGGTAGAACCGAAAGGGGATTTCCAACCAGAATCCTTATGCATCCTGGACATGAAATAATTTGTGCTCCATGTGCAATGGGAGCACTTTGAACCTGAGGAAGCTACCTAGGATATGGAGGATAAATTGAAAGAAGAATACCCATATTTGTTATAGGATTGAGATGCTGAGCTCTTGTGAACTCTACAGGAGTTGTTGTTTTAAGGGGGAGGGGATGTAATACCCCAATATGTTGTACCCCAAGTATCAGTTTAACTCTTTTATTTGCTAGGACACATTACCATTGTGATTGATAAAGTATAATGTACTTAGAAATACATTATGATATGTTTGAAAGTTATTTATGATTAGGTTGTGTGGGAAATCTGAGAAAGAGAGGTCCAAGTCTCTATATGAATTAGATAAACTAAAAGAATAAATATTAAGAAATAAAGGCATATATGAAAATTGACAGTAAATAATTCAAAAATATGAAAATACACTATCTAAAAACATAATAGATGTGATAGGTATCACCATACTGTTGATATGCTAAAAATAGAATCACCTATACAAAAAGCAAAAAGAGAATTCTAATGAGGTTATTGAGAGGTGGGAGAAAGAAAAAAGAGATAATTCATACATTAAAAAAAAATAGAAGGATAGAATGAACAAAAATCACAAAGAACATAATGAACAAAAATTAAGAAAAAAAGAATAAACATAAAGGAAGAAAAGAAGGGGATGAGCTAGTCGCTTGATATCTATGTATCAGATGATCAAAGATCCAAGTTTATTAATGGTTCATAAAATATCAATGGACATAGAGTGTGAAGACTGGATGTTCTAAGGTAGGATGTAATGTCCCAATTCAAAAATTTCCAACAAAGGAAGAATTTTGGAAAAATTGTCTTGACTAGTTTTGACCAATGGGGATTCGAATGGCTCAAGAGGGTATCGAATTTGGTAGGGACTGATGTGGGGAGTATTAGGAATATTAAAGTGACTCTTTGGTAGTTTTATGGCAGTTCATAGACATATGCAGGGTCATAGACATATGCAACTTGAATTGGGCATGATGGCAAAAAGGGGAAAATTACTAACAATTTATGATGCAATTCCCCTTAGGGTATGGCCAGAAATGGATCTCCAACTCCTATTAGACCCTCCCAAATTTCATAAAAGATCATGGGGACTGTAATTATACTTCATTTACTATAATTTGGTGTGGTTAATAGTTCTGCAACTTCTTTTAAATCTTCATATACGAATGCACAATTTCATTGATATTTGCTTAAGGGAAATGACACATAAAAGCTCAACTTCGGCTCATAAATGGTGCATATAATGGTTCAGAACAGAAAAATATGAATATATACCATTGAAATCATTTAAATATCTTTCTAATAGCACATAACATTGATCCAAGTCACAATATACATCAGATACACAATCTCCATTGAAAGGGAAAATCATCACATGGAAACTAGTCACAATAAAGCTTGAAAATGTGGACATTTGCACATGTATTTATTCTGATTTCGAATTCAATAGGATATGGAGACATATTACAGAACCATTAATAATTCACCCATGCTTTTTAATAAACTAAACTCAATGGGGAGCAACTACCATTCACACAACTGCGCCTTCATGGGAAAACTTGGAAATCTAGAAGTAGAAATTGAGAGAATGGGAGGAAAGATGGATCACGAACAGCAGCAGACTCCTATATGAAATAAAACACTCTATAAATATCCAAATTAGAGGTCTGAATTTCCTCTCCCATGTCCAACTTGGATTATAATCTCACTCTCTCGAAATTGGCTCACTAGCAGGGTAAGTGTGCACTCATCGTGCAAAGGACAAGCAACTGCTCTCCAAATGCCAAAGGTGAATTCACAAATGATCAAAATCCATTTAAATTCCTCATGAAATATTTTTATAACCCTCCTAAGGCCCTCCAAGGTCGAATTCATTCCCATAGGCTTCCTCCACCTCATCCTTGATGTTTACTAACCTCCATGCCACTTGGCCTTCTCCTCAACCCTTCATCTTCCACCAAATTTGAATTTGCCTCTAAATCCCAAAATATACCTCTTGGTGGATATTTTTAGCCTTTTCATGTCATATTTTTCATATGTCAGCAATCAGGTCTGCAATCAAATCTAACTTGTCATGGAATCTTCCATCATTGTTGTCATAAAGCGCATGGAATCTAACTCCACATGGCACCTAGTTTCTTCCTAGACTCTTCCTCTTCTATGGGGAGTTACTCCTACTCACTCATTCAAATCCTTGGGCTCATGATATTTCATTTGATTCCTCTTCACCTTCCAAGAACATTCCATCACTCATAATTTCGAATTTGGGGTTAAGTTATGACATGCGTAAGGAAGCATCTAGCCACCCAAGGCCCCCATGGACCTCCAAATGTCCTTTTGAAGCAATGCCACTTTATTTTCTCCATATTTATTATTTTTATGACCCAATTTAATGCGTATATGATAAACTAAGGTTCTCTTAGGTCCCATAGCTCCCTTATTGAAATATTTAATGCCTACTCCCCAACCTAGGGAACTAGTAGGCGGGTGAAACATTATCAACTAGTAGACCTATTGGAATGGGGACATGATAGTCCTCCCCACCCAATATTGCTTGTCCTCAAGCAATGGAAATTTTGTATGCTAAAAAAATTGTTCATCTTCCCAAGTAGCTTCACTAGGAAAATCCTTCCATTGTACCAAATATTATTTTATTATTCTGCTTCGTAGTCTTCTCTCCCTTGTTCTCAAGATTTTTTCTAGAATGAGAACAAGTTGTCCTTCATCATCCAAAGGTGGTAAAGTATCTAAAACTGAATTTTTATGTCCTATAACCTTCTTTAGAAAAGAAACATGAAATGCATTATGAATTTTTCTTCCCATGGAAAGCTCCAATTGATAGGCAACTTCTGAAACTTTTTGAATCACTTTGTAGGGACCATAAAACACTGGCTTGATATTTTTTTAACCTTTACCCTTTATGGTGGTTTGTTTGTAGGGCTGCAACCTCAAATACACCAATTCATTCACTTGCAATTGTCTCTCCACTCTATGTTGGTCTGCATATTGTTTCTGCTGATTTTGAGCAACTTGCAAGTTATCTCTCAAAACTTTCAAGATACCTTGACTTTCTTCAAGCCAATCCATGGACCTTGGAGCACTACTATCACAAAAAATGTGTTCAATAAAAGTGGATGCATCATAACCATAAAGTGATTTAAAAGGAGACATGCCAATGGACATATGGAAACTAGTATTGTAACAAAACTCACCCAAATGCAACCATTTTATCATTGCTTTTTGTTTCCCACTAACATAGTTCCTCAAGTATCCTTCCAACCATTGATTCACCCTCCCTGTTTGGACAGTTTGGGGATGATAGCTTGTGCTAGGTGTCAAATGTGTCCCCACCATTTTGAAGAGTTCTTGCCAAAATGCACTAAAAAATCTGTTATCTCTGTCACTAACAATGCTCTTAGGAAGCCCATGCATTCTGAAAACTTCTTTAAAAAAGAGTTCAGACACTTGTGCAGCAGTGAAAGTGGTATTAAAAGCAAATAAATGAGTAAATTTAGTGATTCTATCCACCACCACAAATATGCAATCCTTACCAAATACTTCGGGCAAACCAGTGATGAAGTCCATAGAAATTCTCTCCCATTTTTGTACTGGAATAGGAAAGGGATGTAAGAGACTAGTTGGATGAGTGTGCTCCACTTTAATTTTTTGACATGTGGGGAATTCATTAACATAATTTATAACATTATCATTCAACCCTTTCCATGAGAATCTCTCCCTCAACATTCGGTATGTTTTGAAGAAACCGGGTTGACCTGCTAGAGGAGAGTCATGAACTTTCTTTAAAATATCATCTTTCAATCTCAAATTAGGGACCAAATAGATTCTCTCTTTGTAGTATATGATTCCTTTCAACAACTTATACCTATCATCTTGGTTATCCCATCAAAAATTTCACAAGAACATTTATCCTTGGCATACTCTACCTCTAATGTGGCTTTCCAATTTTCTACTACATCCATTAGAGAAATAGAAGGCATTCTAGATAAGGCATCAACTACCACATTATTTTTTCCCTTAACATATTCAATATCAAATTCAAATTCTTGAATCTTACTCACACACTTTTGTTTCCTTTCATTTAGATCATTTTGAGTGAGGAAGTACCTCAAGCTATCATGGTCAGTTTTGACCACAAATTTGTTTCCCACCAAGTATTGTCTGAACTTGACCAAAGTATGCATGATAGCTAGCATTTCTTTATCATAAATGGAGTAAATATTTTCATGTGGTTGTAGCTTCCTAATCTCAAAATCAATTGGGTGTTGTCCTTGTTTTAGGACTGCTCCAATGCCTTCCCCTGATGCATCACATTCCAAGACAAATGGTTTACAAAAATCAGGAAAATCTAGAATAGGAAAACTTCTCATTATCTCCTTCATTCTTTGGAAAGCTTTTTCATCCCCTTCATGCCATTAGAAAGCATCTTTATTTGTCAAATAAGTGAGAGGTGAAGTGAGTTGGGAGAACCCCTTCACAAATGTTCTATAGTAGGTGAAAATTCCAATGAATCCTCTTAATTCAATGAGACTTTTGGGACGAGGCCACTCTAAAATGGCTCTTATTTTCTCCATATCCACCTTCACGCCATCTTGACCAATGATGTGTCCAAGATATAAGAGCTGAAGTTGCTTGTGGAAGATATTGTTCATGCATGATTGGAATGTGGCAGGTGCATTTGTCAAGCCAAAGGGCATGTCAACAAACTCAAAGTGACCATAGTGGCATCTGAAAGCAGTCTTTGGTATGTCTTCTTCTCTCATTTGAATTTGGTGATAACCAAATCTAAGGTCAATCTTTGAGAAGAACATGGCCCCATGGATATCATCCATGAGATCATCAATCCTTGGAATGGGGTATCTATTCTTTATTATCTTCTTGTTTAATGCTCTGAAATCAATGCGCATTCTCAAGGTTCCATCTTTCTTCTTAACCATCACAACTGGAGAAGAAAATGGGATAGAACTAGGCCTTATGAGACCCAACTCCAAGAGTTCTTTAATGACCTTTTCAATCTCATCTCTAATCCTTTTGGTATGTCTATAAGGATTCATTTTGATAGTTTATGTTCCTATCTCTAACTCAATTCTATGCTCCACCCCTCTATCTGGTGGCCTCCCTGGGGAAGGCCTCCAAAAACCTTATCATACTTACTCAATAGTTGCTCTATCTCCTTAGGATGTTTATCAATATTCAAGTGAGGTTTAGGGGATGTAATTAAACATTAAACATCCCATTCTATGTCTCCATGCCTCAAAATAGACCTCATGTTTTGAGAAGACGCCACTTGATTTGGCTAAGTGTGCATTCCTCTCTGCAACAAGATGGGTTTCCCTTCCAAATTTTTTAACCTTATTTCAGGGACTTGATAATTCATGATATGTTCCCCCAAATAATACATCCATTGTACTCCCAAAACCACATTAGTATTAGCCACATTCACTACATAAAAATTGTCAGTGATAGTATGATTTCCTAGAATAATTTGAAGCTTTGGAATCCATTTAGTGCAGTCCATAGAATTGTTACTTGGAAGGATGACTATGAAACCATCAAAATTTTCAGCTTGAAACTTTATCCTCTCCACCAGGGATGCATCTATGAATTTTTGAGTGGCTCCACCATCCACTAGAACTGTGACATTTTGGCATTGTATGATTCCCTTGAGCCTCAATGTGTGGAATCTAAGTACACCTGAAAGTGGTGCAATTTTTCCTGTATCAGGAGTGGGTTATTCTTCTTCTGTTGTTTTTACCCTTATTCTTGGGCTTCAAGTTGTGCCTCTTCCTCCCCCTCCTCCTCTTCATCATCTTCAGAAAAAAAAAAAATTCAATATAGTGTGCCTTTTGCTTGGCACATCTATGTCCTGGGACCCAAGGTTGTTGGCATGTAAAACATAGCTTCTTTCTTCTAATCTCTTCTTTTCTTTGTACTTCTTTATTTTATTTGGTATAGGAGTCCTTTTTCCATGGTTTTTTACCTTCCTTGAACTTGGAAGGGAAATTTGGCTTTGGAGGATATTTCGTTCTTGGCAACACATTCTGCAAATCCCTTGTCAAATTCATGGAATCCTTAAATGTGGCTAGCTTGTGGGATTTCATTGGACCTATCAAAGGTTATTTCAATCCTTCAGTAAAAAATAAAACCAACCTAGCCATAGATACATCAGAAACCATTACTGAAATCTTTTCAAATTCCAACATATATGCTTCAGGAGTTCCTACTTGCTTCAATTGCGTTAGTTCTTTGAAAGGAAGTTCAGGGTCTTTCCTCTCAAATATTTCCATCAATGCATTGGAGAAACCCTCATAAGAAAAAATATGATAATGTACCAAGGTTCTGAGATCATGGAACCACCAATCACTAGCTTCCCATTCAAGATGCATAATGGCCATCTTCAATGCATCTACTTCAACCATAGGATTTAACTAAAAATATACACTTAATTTTTGCAACCAAGCACTAGTAGACATTTGTGAGGAACCATCGAAGGAAGGAATATTTAATTTTCCAATGGTGTACTTTAATTCCTGATTAATAGGAGATGCCCTATTCCCATTTCCTCCTTGCTTGAATTGAATAGAAGCTCTAATGTACTGATCAAAAGGGAGGACTTTCCTACACTCATCACCTAATTGATGCCACTTATTTGTTGCTTCTTTAACATCATCGGTGGTGTAAGGAACTTATTTGGACTCTAAGAACTTAGGTATTGCAGGTCCATTCTGATTTCTGAACTCATGTGGTCTGTTATGAGGTCCAGTCTTCAAAAAAATGCCTTCCCCATGGGTCTTCCTCTCTTCATGGGGTGAACTACTACCACTCTCGAATGTGGACTTGCCCATAAGTTGGCTAGCAAACAATTCTAACCCTTGAATAAAAATTTTGGACATGCCTTCCATATCTTCCTTAATGAATTTTTTAAGGTCTTCGTGGTTTTCATTGTCATCCATATTTCCCAGTTCTAGTTTTTCCTTAATCTTCTTGTAAAAAGAACTGACTTCTCCACTTTCTTCCCTTTCATTGTTAAGGTATCCACTCTCAGTCTCTAATGGAGGAAGGTAAAAGTCAGTAAAAATGAATCTATATCTATATCAGGTGCCAATATCAGTCTCTGATACCACTTGTAATGTCCCAATTCAAAAATTCCCAATAAAGGCAAAATTTTGGAAAAAATGTCTTGAGTAGTTTTGACCAAGGGGGATTCGAATGGCTCAAGAGGGTATCGAATTTGGTAGGGAATGATGTGGGAGTATTAGGACCATTAAATTGAATCTATGATATTTTTATGGCAGGTCATATACATCTGCAACTTGAATTGGGCATGATGGCAAAAAGGGCAAAATTACTAGGAATTTATGATGCAATTCCCCCTAGGGTATGGGCAGAAATGGCACTCCAACTCCTATTCGACCCTAAAAACTTTCAGAAAAGAGTATGGGGACTATAATTAGACTTAATTTACTTTCATTTGGTGTGGTTAAGAGTTCTGAAACTGAGTTTTAAATATTCATATACGAATGCACAATTTCAGTGATATTTGCCTAAGGGAAATGACACATAAAAGCTCAACTTCGGCTCATAAATGGTGCATATAATGGTTCAGAACAGAGAAATATGAATATATACCATTGAAATCATTTCAATATCTCACTAACAGCACATAACATTGATCCTAGTTGCACTATACATCAAATACATAATCTCCATTGAAAGGGAAAATCATCACATGCAAACTAGTCACAATAAAGCTTGGAAAGGTGGACATTTGCACATGTATTTCTTATGATTTCGAATTACAGAGGATATGAGAGACATATTGAATATCCATGAATCATTCACCCATGTTTGGGCATCAACTGAACTCAATGGAGCGCAACCACCATTCACACAAGTGCACCTTCATGGAAAAGCTTGGAAATCTAGAAGTATAAATTGAGAGAATGGGAGGAAAGATGGATCGTGAATAGTAGAAGCCTCTTATATGCAATAAAAAACTATCTGAAGCTCCAAATTAGAGGTCTGAATGGCCTCTCCCATGTCCAACTTGTATGAGAATCTCACTCTCTCGAAATTGATTCACTAGCAGGGTAAGTGTGCACTCACTGTGCAAAGGACAAGCAATTGCTCTCCAAATGCCAAAGGAAAATTCACAAATGATCAAAAGCCATTTAAATTCCTCATGACATATTTTTACAGCCCTCATAAGTCCATCCAAGGTATAATTCATTCCCATAGGCTTCCTCCACCTCATCCTTGATGTTTAGTGACCTCCATGCCACTTGGCCTTCTCCTCAACCCTTCATCTTCCACCAAATTTGAATGGTTGCCTCTAACTCCCAAACTCGACCTCTTGGTGGCTATTTTTAGCCCTTTCATTTCAGATTTGTCATATGTCAACAATCATGTCTAAAATAGGTCTGATTTTCATATAATCTTCCATCATTGTTGTCATAAAGCACAAGGAATCTTGCTCCACATGGCACCTAGTTTCTTCCTAGACTCTTCCTCTTCTATGGGGAATTACTCCTACTCACCCATTCAAATCCTTGGGCTCATGATATGTATTTTGATGCCTCTTCACCTTCCAATAACATTCCATCACTCATAATTTAGAATTTGGGGTTAAGTCATGACATGTTTAAGGAAGCATTTAGCCACCCAAGGCCCCCATGGACCTCCAAATGTCCTTATGAAGCAATGCCACTTTATTTTCCCCATATTTATCATTTGTATGACCCAATTTAATGTGTAAATGATAAACTAAGGTTCTATTGGGTCCCATAGCTCCCTTATTGAAATATATAGTGCCTCCTCCCCAACCTAGGGAACTGGTAGATGGGTGAAGCATTGTCAACTAGTAGACCTATTGGAATGGGGACATGACACAGGAGGACTACCTATTTACAAGTTGGTAGGAGTACTGACTAGATATTAGTTTGGCAGGAGTACTCCCTATTTGGTTTTGGTAGGAATACTGTCGATTTTCATTTGGCAGGAGGACTGCCTGTATGAATGAACCATGGAAGACTGGTAAAATACACCTATGATAGCTAATGAACAAAGAAATATCTCCTCTAAGAATTGGTGATGTGGGTACTTGTATAGTGCAAGGTGGAACCCAAATGGAGTGTATCTTCTAGTTGGTGAATACTAGATATGAAGGTTAACATCTAAATAACACTGAGAAAAACGAAAATAGAGAACCTAGAGAGACCATGACCTAGCTCACGGGTGACTGTGTGAAAACAAAGAGTTTATGTATTTTAATCTATGGTTGGGTGGATTGTGGTTTTCCAAACATTGGTTTGCAGAAGAAGACTCTAAAGATATAAACATGTAAGTATAAAATATTGGCTCTACTTATGTATTTGTTTAAGTTACAACTATTTCAATTGTGAATTATTTCTATGAGATATGAAATGTGCATAAAATTATTCTTATCAACCTATGATGGAAAGATACTTAGTATTTGATAAGTATAAGTTCTATTTCTATGTGGTATAGTAATTACTTTCTCCATATAAACAAAGGATATGATGAAAGTGGAAGTGAAAGATAAAAATAGTTGTTACATGTTAATTTTTGTACATATCTTTATAAACGTAGATTGCACGCATAACATGCATGGGTGTTTTTAGTAGAGTTGCATAGATAAATTACTACTCTAAATAAATGGAGATTGTATGAAGTAGTTGCATGTTGAGATTTGTACATAAAGTTGATAAACAAAGATTGTTTGTATGGTATGCATATGAGTATGATCAAAGTTACACTAGATAAATTAATACTTTGAAATAACTAGATAAGTTAGTGCTCTGAATAGTTAGAGTTTGTGAGAAGTTGTTGTAGATAAAATATATTGTAATTATTGATCTGAAAATTGTTACTACTGATCCTGGAAAAATATTCTACATGTATGCCAAGCTCTCAAAGTTACAGTAGAAGTTGTATTGTTTGTTATAATGTAAATCCAAAAGTAAACTACTGTAATTAATGAAAAAAGAGCAAGTAAAACAAAGAATTTGTTTAGGAGACCTTGGAGGCTATGTATGGTAATACTATATTATTTAAAGGATTGGCCTTTATAGTTTTAAAGATCTAATTTGTAGCATTGCTTGTATAGAAATCATTAATATTGTTGTATCCTTTAATAGAAATGAAAAATATAGGCATGGGTCTAAGTGGCAAGGATTTGAGGGTACATATCACATTCATAGTAAGTGCAAATATTATTTATGAAAGAAATTGTAAAAGAAATGGTTTGATTCCCCTCGTGGGAGGTTTGAACTGCCCAGTTGGGATTCATAATGTTAATTTTAATTATCATATACCTATATTATTAAAGTTAAGAGCAATCACTATATAAATATTATAATCATTGTATTCTTGAGTACTAGCATAACTAGAATCAATCTAAAAAGAAAAACATGAATATGATCTCATATATATGGCAAGATCAAGTAGTGGCTCCTCCCTCTGCCAAGAAAACCAAACCAAGAAATGATAAATAAAATTATAAATTGAAAGTTTAAATGATGATGGCAAGCAAAGGTCGTCACAACTTAGGGACAATACAACCAATAATCTAGTCAAATAATAATAACTTTGAAGGAGACTTGATCAACGAACCTAATAGTGCATGTAAAATCCATAAGTATAAATATATAAATCTAATTCCAAAGACTGCAATGGAGTCATTAAGAAGTTTCAAAACACCCTCATCAATCAAAGGCTCATGATAAATCTTGGATAGTAGAGGAAAGCCAAATATTTCACTTATAAGTAAGCCTGGTAAATTCAATGAGTGGATAATTTTCCCAGCTCATTGAAGAAAGATAAAACCTTGCAAAGACAAATCATGTCATGAGATTTAGCAAATAAAATAAACTAAAAATAAAGTGCAAGAACATTCAAGAGGAGTGGAATTACCTTCAAGGGCCAAGGTTCTCGATCTGCGACCGCCAATGCATACATCATAACAATTGCTACTAATAATAATCAAATGCATGGTAAAAGAAATATGTAAGCATTGTTATCGTAATGAGAGGGTCTTGCTTAACTTAGCGATTGGAGTTGGTGGTGCTCAGGCCAGTGATCCAACCGCTCCTCCTTCGCACGTTGACCAAGCGACGTATGCTCCAATGTAACCTACACACAATTCGAACCAAGTACAAGTCAATTTGAATGTCTACGGTCCTTACAAGGATAGAGTTACTTTCTGGGATAAGGCCCTCCATGGTGGTCTTCTAAACCTTCCCCACCTAGTTCTGGCGGGAGATCTCAATCTCACTCTCCACCCTTCAGATATCTAGGGCTGTAAGGCATCCTTGGACCATCACTCTGAGCACTTTCTCTCCCTCTTTGAAGCAGCCGGCCTGGTGGATGTAGCCCCTCCATCTATTGGCCCTTCATGGCGCAATGGTCGTGCAGGTGAGGAGGGCATCAGTAAACGCCTGGATCGTTTTCTCATCTCCAAAGATTTGCTTCCCTCTTTAGGGGCCTACAGAACCTGGATAAATTGCTCACTCATCTCTGACCATTTCCCTATCCTCTTTGAATGGAACCCACCTAAAGGTCCCTTCAACTACCCCTTCAAGTTCAACCGCTCATGGCTGGAGAACCCTGATTTCATTGACTGGTTCCATAACTGGTGGGGTCACCACTCAAATATGAACAATTTTTCTGACATTGAGAATCTCTGCCAGTCCCTACGAAACCTCAAGAATGACTCAAAGAAATGGTTTAAGGATAAGTCTGCTAGTCTTGATTCGGTATCTCACAACCTGGATCGGGCCATTGAGTCCTTACTAGCCAATGGTATTCTCACTAAGGATCAAATTGCTCACCTATCTCATCTTAGTGCTGAAAGACAGAGGATTTTGGATCATCTTCAACTCTCCTGGCAACTTAAGAGCAGACTTAAGTGGGCCTTACAGGGCGACTCTAACACAAAATTCTTCCATATGATTGCTTCGGGCAAGAGGACACAAAATATGATCTGGTCACTAGAAGACAATGATGGTAATATCATTAATGAAGAGGGTCCTTTAAAGGAACTCGGTAAATCTTACTTTGAGAATATCTTCAAGGATGAAGGTCTTACCTGTCTTGACCATCAACTCAAAGTGATCTCTCTCTTCCCCAGGATGATCCCCTCTGAGGACTCATCTAGCCTCACATCCCAGGTCACTCTAAAGGAGATAGAACTCTCCCTGAAATCATTCAAAAGGATCGTAGTCCGGGTCCAGATGGGTGGCCGGTTGAATTTTATTTGCACTTTTTTTATCTTTTTGGGCCCATTTTATGTCAGATGGTGGATTCGACTCGGATTTCTGGGCACATACCCCCCTCCCTGAACTCTAATTTTATTGCTCTTATACCAAAAAAGGACAAGCCTCGTACCTTTTCTGACTACAGACCCATCTCCTTATGTAATCTTCTTTATAAGCTCATTGCCAAGGTCATTGCTGGTAGACTTAAGCCCTTTCTCGATCTGGGTATCTCACAAGAGCAATTTGGCTTCCTCAAAGACCGCCAAATAACTGAGCCCATCGATATTGTCCAGGAAGTCCTCCACTCAGTCAAAATCAAAAATTCCTTTGCTTTTGTTCTCAAGTTGGATCTCACTAAGGCCTTTGACCGTGTTGACTGGTCCTATGTCAGGTTTATTCTCATACAAATCGGTGTACCTCTCCTTACTGTCAATTGGATAATGAGCTGCATTTCTACCGCAAAATTTGCGGTCTTGGTCAACGGGACCCCATCCAAATTCTTTTCGGCCTCTCGTGGCATTCGTCAAGGCTATCTTTTATCCCCCCTTCTCTTCATCCTGGTCATAGAGGGTCTCAGCTTACTCATTAAGGATGCCAGAACAAATGGTCTCATTCAGGGTATCAACTCTCACCTTCCCTTGCACTATCCCACCTCCTCTTCATGGATGATGTTATTCTCATGGGCTCTGGTACCCTTCAGGACTGGTTGGCGTTTGAGTTCCTCCTTGACACCTTTTGTAGAGCCTCAGGTATGAGGATTAATATTGACAAATCATGCTTACTCTACCACAATTGTAATGATAGAAATCTTAATGAATTCAGAGCTGCTCTGGCATATAAGATGCTTCCTATATAGTCTGGTATCACCTACTTGGGTTATCACCTGAAGCCTCTGAGTTATAGAGTGACTGACTGGTTCTGGCTTCTTCAAAAGTTTGAAAAGAGGATTAATCACTAGACTTATAAATACTTGTCCCTCGGTGGGCGTCTGGTACTTGTCAATGCTGTTCTCTCTAGCATTCCAGTTTATTGGATGGGCTTAGCCCCTCTCCCTAGCTCTATTCTCCAGAAGCTTAGAAGTGCTATGTTCAATTTCCTGTGGGGATCCTCTGATATTACTTTTAAGTATCATCTGGAAAATTGGCATGACCTGTCTCGGCCCAAAGAATATGGGGGCTGGGGTATCAAAAATCTTTACTGGTTCAATCAAGCTCTGCGACTAAATGTTTTCTGGAGAGCCCTCCACTCCAACGGATTATGGTTTCAGGTCCTACAGTCAAAATATTTAAAAGGACAGTCGGTTGTTGATTGGCTCAAGAACAAATCTTTCAGCACTCGTAATGTCTCCTTATTTTGGAGGGGATTCCTACAGGTCATACCCTGGCTGGGTAAGCACTTGGCGTGGCAGGTTGGGAATGGTGAAAGTATCTTACTGGGGATTGACCTGATAGTGGGATCGCACGCACCTTTCACTCTCCCTGAAGAATTGAGATTGTACCTGGAAGATTTAAACATCTGCACTTTATCTCAGGCACACAACACCCTGTCATATGCTTAGCATTATTGGTATACTGCAGAAGATCTGGATCTTGGTGGATCTTATGCAACTAGCTGGAATGCTTTTATTTATGGTCTTTCTGGAGTAGGCATTCATTTATCGAACAACCCTGATAAACTTGTATGGATATTTAATAAAATCATAGATGCTATTACTACCAGGGATGCCTATGATTGCATCGTTCGCTCCTCCTCTTGCTCGGGCACTGTGGTTGATGGTCTTCATATTTGGCACAAGGCTCTGCCTCGCAAGATTACATGCTTCATATGGCTCATTTTGCACAACAGAATTCTCACATGGGAGAATTTGCAGAGAAGAGGGTATTCTGGTCCTGGTATCTGCCCACTCTATTGGTCAAATGAGGAATCTGTGGAACACCTTTTCTCTTTCTGTTCTGTATGGAAATCTGTGGCAGACTTTATTTGTGAATACTTTGACCTTCCAGCTTGTATATCAGGGGTTCCTATTGTTGATATTTACAATAACTGGGTTGGTAAGACTCCTAAGTGCTCGTCTCTCTTTCAGCTCCCTTTCATCATGATGTGGACGGTGTGGAAAGCTCGCAATCTGGCAGTTTTTGAAGGAAAAAAAGAAATATTCATGGCATCATCCAGCAAATCTTATCGAATGTACAGGCACCACTTCTTGGGACTGTACCTAAAAAATACAAAAGCAAACATATCAGGAAACCTCCTATCAAGCCTTTTCCCTGTGGTTTTATAGATGGGGCTTCAAATAATATGATTGCTGGAGCTGGCCTCTGCATCTTTCTCAATGATTCCCACTATCTGGAGTTCTCGCTGGGGGTCGGATATGGTACTAATACCAAAGCGGAGCTACTCAGTCTCTGGGCACTCTTACACATTTCCCATATGATGGGGATCCCCCTAGCCCACGTGTACGGTGACTCACAGGTCATCATAAACTGGGTTAAGGGATCAACTGCTCTCTCCCCACCAGAACTTGCTCACTGGTGCAGGGAGACCAAAAATCTAGCTTCTAGCTTCCAAGGTCTGTCCTTCTCTCACATCTATTGAGAACGCAACATGACAGCTGACCGCCTTTCTAAAAAGGCCCTCTCTTTTCCACAGGGAAAAGGCTGTATGATGGAATATATTGAGAATCTCCTTGTCTCCACAGATTTTTATTAGCTCTTTTGAGCATGTTTAGAGGTTTTTTCCTCTCTTTATGTTGCTTGGAATATTTTGTTTTGCTCTTAGTCTCTGACGGGATTTCTTCCCTTCCCAGTCAGCTGTTTTATAGAAGCTTGAGAGTCACTCTTTAGAACGTTGTTCAAAGTCTGATTGGCTCTCGGTTGATGTGAAAGAACGGACAATCTCCATCACATGATGAGACAATTATTCTGATGGGTTATTTTTTGTGGTTGGTTCTATGTACCTTTCCCCCTGGCTAGGAACTCCGGATGGGATGCCATATTCATGTGACCCGATGATGCGGGTGAAATGTACTAATGCCCTTTGATTCCTTATGAATAACAAGGACAGGTTTTTTCTTCTTGAAAAAAAAAGTACAAGTCAAGCAATACATAATAGATATATCAACACAAAATGTTATGCTAAGAGTAAACGATTGTGAGAAAGAGAATTTCTATGCTCACCTGCCTTTACTTTGGCAACAATATTTAACGCGTTATACCATCCTTGTGCCCTATGAATTAAACAATGTTATGTTGCTAGAATTTCATTGGTGCTCTTTCATAGCCCATATTTTTTATACCTATTATCATTCTCCAAGCTCCTTTGCCTCCTTCCTCCAAGAGGTAAGTATTTCTCTCATTTGTTCTTCAAGCTTTATAGTATTTAGTGTGAAGAAAATAAGCCTCCCTAAGGGAGATTGTTGGCTTTCCTTTGAATCCCACACCTCCTAAGTGACACTACATGTATTTGTTTGACCATTGGGAAGCCTAAAGTGGTACTTGCATTGGTTTTTTCTTATGGTTTGGATCCCCTTTTTCCCTTTGTTTATTTCAAGTTATTTTTGTAATTGTTTTATTTTATTTCACTAACGAGAGATTGCATGATATACTTAGGGTTATCATGTTTGCTTTTTGTTACACAATAGTGAGCCTGGTTAACAACCTCAAAGTATTTCACCCAGCATGGGAGTGGATACACACCTTTCTACATAATTTCCCACAATAGTATCTATAGTGAATCCACTTCATTTTTGTCCATTTCTCTTTATCTAGGTTGTTATTTGTTAGATATCTAATTTATGGTTTATTATCGTTTGCAGGTGAAGATATCCATACCCTTCATCCCATGAATTCGGCATCCTCTTGGCCGTAATAGTTGTTTACACATATGCATGGATCTTGACACCATGATCGCACAGTTTGTGCACACATATATTCAATAGTCGTGTCATCTATGCATGTTAACATACCCTTGCTTGCACAATTCTTCTTTCACTATTTGCATGAATTTCTTGTGTTGTAATCGTACTGCTATGCTCTAGTGAGTTATTTTTACATGCTACTACACACCTATCTATGTTTTTTGCACACTATTATCTCATTTTATTTGCTTTTTATTAGTTTGAACAAATCTTGGATCCCTAATGGATGTTCACTAATGAACTAGAACTAATTAACTTGCAATAGTTACATTTTTCTATAGTAATTAGCTCACCTAAACTAAGATTAGGAAGTAAAGGGATCCTCCCTCAAAATCTACCTACGTAACCAACCTTGAGGCTTTCAATGGGCCTCATTGTTGTCACTAGTATTTAAGAAATCATATGTTCTTTGCTTACTTTACATGTTTTTTGTTAGAGTAGTGTAAAACTGTTGAAACACTAAGAGGGCGTTGAATCGGTATTTGCACAATTATAAAAAATTTAATCAAGAGCAAGTTTCTAATCACCAATCATAGCATATCATCAATGCACATGAAAATAACAAAATGAACAGTACACAATATTTTGATGTGGAAACCCAAGTCTTGGGGGGTAAAACCACAGAAGCCTTTTTAAAAATAAATTTGACCCAACAACAACTGGGTAACAAATTGAACACAACTTTTCCAACTACAACTGGAAGGGGCTACAACCCCTTAAGCTTGGTCAGCTACAAGAAATTAACTCACAATATTGTGAGCACTAACACCACCTTACCGCCCTGAAGAAGAAGAAGATTGAACCTATGGACATGTCAAAACCAATCATTGAACTTGTTGTTTCTGCTCTCTTATCACTGCCAAGTCATCACTGTATATTGATAAGTCATTTCACTGCCATACATTATTCATGTGCATCATTGTACACCTCATCATACATAGTCACTCATCAAGTATTTATGCTCTGTTTTCACTAATCATCATGCATCATCGTCGTAGGGTATGCATCATCGTCATAGCGTGTGCATCATCATTATAGAGTGTACATCATAGTCATAGCATGCATGATCACATCATAGTTTGCATCATCATATCATATAGTATCAACAAGTATGCATCATGTATGCATAATTCATTTCAACATCATATAGTATGTATTGATCATACCTTATAAACAGTGCATGTCAAAGCTTTGGACTCCACACCTGGGATGTGTATTACTATTGTGGAAGACCCCAGACAAGACCAACCTCGGACTGTCAAACAAGACCAACCTTAAAGTTCCTCAACCTATGTTCAAACTCGGGACTATGGATGTTGAGTAAGTGACTGTAAAAATGTTGTAGATGATGAACACTGTATTTATACTATAGAAGAATTTTAAAACTCAAGACTGTTATGCTGAGGAAGACTTTAAAAATTTGGGATTGAGGTAAGATTTGGACTGTGTATAAGTGTTGTAGATAACCTCACATTCAGACTGTTTTAACCCCAAAGAAATCATTGTAACAGGCTCAGTTCTATCATCAAGTTTTAGCAAAGAGGGCAGCAGTAAAAATCACCCAAATCACCGTCAAAACTTGGATTGTTCAAGCACCTTGAAATCAGACTGTTTAGGCAATAATTTGGACTGTTTAGATGGTAAAAGGTCAACATTCAATCTTCCAAAAATGTCGGACTGTTGTTTTACCCTAAAAGAATGTCTATGTGAATATCTAGGTGTAGCCTGCCTCAGTCCACTATATGTTAGTGCATTGATTGATGATAGAAGTTATGGCAATCGTTGTGTATAAATACACAAAATTGACATTAAGGAGGAGGAATTATGGCTGACTTCATGAGAGTTTAAAATCATTTTATTAAATTTAAATTTGTTTTATCACATAATCACTTAGTGAGGTCGAATTTAGGACTAATGAAGGTTTTATTAATATTAAATTGTTTTAATACTTAATCACTTAGTCGGGTTGACTTTCAATTCCAGTAAAATGTTCACTCAACAACTTCTATGCCACTTCAACCAATGGTAAAGGGTTTAATGGACTTTATGAGAACTTGTGGGTTTAAGTGTCACCAAATGAGGCCTTTAAGGACTAATCAATGTAAATGTGCAGTGGGAATCATCATGGGCTCAAAAGGGCATCATTATGCAACATTCAGGCATCATTAGTGTTTTAAGGGAAGGACATACATCATAGGGCCAAGTTATAGTTTGTGGGATTAGGGACCAAAGGTAAAAGTTTTAGGGTTTGTTATTAGGTCATCAAAGTCACCAAAAGCAAGGATGTGCTCCACATCACAAGGGCTTCAACAATGACATGTATGACAATCACAATATGTGTGTGGGACCCTAATCAACATATCACCATACCTAAGGGTACCATGACCTCAATAAAACACAAATGAACACATGATGGGTCATTTGGTCTCTTTGAAGTTCTACAACTTCTTCAAACACCAAGGACGCTTTAACTTATGGGAACTTAAACACAATAAAGGGTAGACAGGGATTTTGTCATTGTCCCAAGAGCTCCAAGGGCTTTAGACTTGGGCTTGGACAAGGTCAAAAGGTCTCCTATGACACTAACAATTGCTTAACCCTTAAGGGATCCTCAAGGGGCACCAAAACACACTTGTTGGCATCAATGACAATTTAGTAAACAATTGCTCCACTTTTGCATGCAAGCAAGGAACTAAAGATTCTAATCTCCTAAAGTATGCTCTTCACCTCGCACTTTTTCTGATCTTGGTGAACTAGAAAATGGGGAGAAGTGTGAGATACCTTCATTGCACACTTTTACTTCCTTGACCATTATTGTTAGTCGCAAGCACCATTAATATCTTCAAAGTTCAAGTTACAATATCCATTTGCATTTGTTTTGATCTCTTTAATTAGTTTTAACAATCGATTTGCTTATCTCACATGTGTTTTCATCACCAGCATGCAATAAGGGACCTAAAATCCGTTCTAATCTCATTATGCTTTTCACCTCACATTACTTGTGATCTTTGTGAATAAGAAAGAAAGGGAATTATGAAATACCTCCCTTACACACCTTAATCAACATCTGTAAATTTCCAGCCAACTAAAATCCTCCACAGGAGGGCAAAAAACAATATTTTAGTTAGGTAGGATTTATTGGATTATGCATCCAAATAATGCCCACCAATCAAGTTTCATTAGGCTTTTGAAACTTAGCATTGATGTTATAGGGTACGGTCAAATCTTGTTATCAGCAAGGGTCAAAAGACGACCCAGATAAGGAGCAGAGCCCAAGGACATGAAAGTTGAGGTATAGTTTCCCTACTCCCCCATACAAATCACTCAACTTGTTGTAAGGGGGGGACACTATACCTCCCAAGAAGAAGCACTTATCTACACTTGACGTGGGTATATTAGTGACCAAATTTAGGATATCACCAAGGTGCAATGGTGATTGTCATTAACTCCTAAAGTCAAATATTTCCATTGGCAAGTGTTTCCAGCCCTTTTGGAACATAGACCCATCGTTGGTATAAATGACTTTTTGTTACCTTCATTAGTCAATCGTTCTGTGGATGCCATTATCAGCAGCGGTTGTGCTTTTGGAAGGGTCTGTTACATTTGAGAGGAAGGAAGTTATGTCTTTAGGGAATTTACATTTATTTTCTTTCTAAATACAAGTTCACATAACTCATAATTAAAAAGAACCTATATGTGGGACCATTGCACTAAACCAACATTACACATATCAGTTACTTTTGCACCATTTTGCATCTATTGTGGTTGGCATATTTTTGCATTTGTTCAATTGTGTTTATTCCTAGAATCACTCTCACTTATTACACAAGACTTCTACCATTGAAGAACAAAACCCCCTACGATAATACCATAGACCGCAAGGCCTATCCCTTCTCTCCAAGCGTTTTTTCCCACTCTCTCCCCGTGGTTCACAAGGGAGATACTCTAGCCAAGGTTTCTCCCAGGACACATTAATTGGATCCTCAGGCGAGGCCTTTCCTTGCTTGATTTATTTTCTTCTCTTGGAGAGTACTTAGATCCTTTTGCCTCTTCCTCTCGCGGAAGAGGCATACCGTTATTTCCACCCCGTAGAGGAAATACCCCACCTTCGTCTCCTTCCTTACGCGGAGGCCACACCACATTGTCTTCTTCACATGAAATATATAGATTACCGCCACATAACCCCCATTCTCCCCCTCGAGAAAACAACACACAAATTACAATAGTAACAACAAATATTAATTTACCATTCATGGCTAGCTTGAAACTCCCTGGTCTAGTGAAGCAGATCAATGACCCCATAGCTCATGATACAGCATGGACATCTATAAACTATAATTTTACTTCAAACATCCCTAAATTTTAAGGGAAACAAGGAGATAATCATGTCATCCATTTCATGTCTTTCCACTTATGGTGTTCCTCTAACAACATAGTGGAAGATTCACTGAGGCTTCACCTCTTTCAACGAATTCTCATAGGTATAACTCTGAAATAGTATGTGCATATACCAAGGGCTTCCCATGCTTCTTTTAGGATGTTAGCCACCATATTTTTCACTTAATTTTAGCTACCCATATTCCATGACATCGGTATTAAGATTCTCACAAAATTTTGGCAGAATACTTCTACCCACATAACGGACCAAATCTACAAGTTGTGTAGGCATCGCACTTTATGCAAAATAGATATTCAACCTCAGTTTCTATTAGATTGGTTTATCAAATCTCTCCAACCTACTATTGCAAAGGTTGTCGAAACCTCGTTTCCACACAGTGAGGAAGAGGCCATCTTAAAGGACCAACACTTTTATCTCAACTATGCACGGTCTAGTTACACCATCCTTCCTGATGCCCCTTGGCATACTTCTTTGTATTCTCCTCATGCAAGATCGTTGCATTCAGCAGATGGGATTATTGGGTCCATTTCCCAACAAGGAAAGTATCCACCACAAATGAATTCTATACCACCCCCTATGGAGGCTTCGTATCCACCCATCCTTATTATGTTGAAACCCCCTAGTACTATCCCAAATCCTACATTCAGACAACTATAGTATGGGCACTACAATCCTACTTACCTAAATGCAATTCAAGCACCGACAATACCTCCACCGCAAATGGCACAACCCACTCCTACATCCACATCACATGGATACCAAAACACATATATCCAACAACAGGGGTATAATCCTTATTACCCATTCATGTGTCCTCTTGGCTCTGTCCCCATGCCCCACATGGGAGTAAATTTAGTAAAACATTATTTCCAACAACAATCTCAATAATTTGAGTTGTTGAACACCAAAAATCCATAGAATCCTCAAAATCAAGGGAAGAAGAAAGATAGGAACAAGCAGAACCATCAAAAAAGACAAGGGGGAAACCATCCTCCCCAAGAGAACTAGAACCCAGGTAACCCAAATGTAGGGGCTAATTACCCTCCCAAACAAGGGAGAAACACCAACACAAGGATGAATTATTCTTGTTTGATTTGTAGAGAGTATGGTCACTATACTCACCATTGTTCGCTAATCCTAGACTACCAACAATTGGCGAAAAGAAAAACTCTCCTTGGCCAAATAATGCAACACAACCCCAACAAGTTGTCTTCCAATAACCCTTTTCCAATTAAGGGATCGTTACCCAACAAAAGGAATTGCACCCCTAAAGCGATGATTCCTTCCAAAACATCTACATGAACATGGCTAGTGTCAACCTCCCGACTTGAGATAAAGAATATGGAGGGCCTGACCCTACCCAAGGAGAGGATGTACCTGCTCCTTCAAGGGGGGATTTGCAAGTTTTTCACCCAAGCATGGAACAAATATCGAGGATTCCAAAGGTGCCACTTTGGCACACCCCCCATAACCCCCGCATGAAAGCTAACCACAACTACAGTATTGTGGATGACTTGGCTCAGTATCCAACTACCATGTCCATGTTAGAAGTTTTTAAGTCATTCCCAACCCAACATAAGGCATTGCTCAATGTGATTGGAGTTGTCGACCCTTCATACTCGTGCCTCATGACTTTCGATCTAGACAAAGGAGAATCACATCTACCCTCATTGGTCACATTCCAAGTCCAAATCATGGTTAAAAGCATTATGATTCATTGGTGCATCCACTTGTGTTACATCCTTAAATGTTTGGAAAAGATTGAGCTCACTAGAGTTAGTACCCTCATATATTTCCCTTCGTTCATATGACGAGAGACCATCCCAACCATGAGGATTGTACCAAAATGTTCCAATTGAGCTAGGGGGAAAGATGGTTATTATCAATATTGAATTCATTGATGCACAACTTGACTATAATATCCTTTTGGGTCATATCCACATGTACGCCATGAAGGCGGTTGCCTCTTCATTATTCTACATCATAACGTTTCTCCTTAATGGGAAGACTATCACCCTCGACCAACTTAACTACTACGACCCTCGTGTTAACACCAAACCTCAAAATGTCCTACCAATTGTAGGTGAATTCAATCAACCCCCATATGTTGATATATCTCTGGGTGTGTACAAATATTCCTACTGCATAGGGGCATATTCAGGTCCTCCATTTGAAATCCCCACCTCTATGGATGAACTCAAGTGCATTGTTTTCACCTATGAAATTGAGTCTCCCGCCACAATGGAATCAACATCGACGCCTTTGAAGAGTCATGACATTAAATAGACATTGAGTCTATTAGTTCCACCCATATTCCAAATACCATTCTTATACCCCCCAAAAAGAGTGTAAGGGATGCTAGTCATGGCTTATCTAACTATCCCTAGGATCATTTTGGAATTCATGTGTGGTACCTTACACCACCTTACCTAGATATGACGTCAAAACCCATAGAACATGTTGACATTTTATTCTATGTCCCTCTCTCATGATGGACCCAGGTTCAACCCCTTCTTGGTCAGCACAACAAAGCCCAATATATAGGCCCGACGGAGAGAAAGCTCAGCTGGCAGCACCTCCGACACAAATGCTGTCTCACCCAAGATATCTCAGTCCTTATGGGTAACTACCATAACTATGTTTCCGCGGTTTGTGCGGGAGGGTGTTCTAGTACCTTGGCTCTGCGCCAAGTTTTTCTAACGAAGACCGAGAAGGTGGGATACTGGTTTGCACAGTACTTAAATACCAAGTTATAATTCAACCCTTATTTATGCAATTTCATGCAAACACATAGTGAACGGACATCGTAGGCATATTCATTACTATAATGCGACATTCATACATTTATCCATTTACAACACAATAATCAATCAATCATTGAACACGACATTTATGCATTTAACTAAGCTACTCAATCATTCACACATATACACAGCATATAACATAGAAACCCATCCGGGAAAAAACCGCAAGGTTCTCTTCATCTGGCATTGGCATGAGAAAATAGATGCACCTTTTTGTTTGCACACAAAGTTGCATACTATGTTCAAGATCTTCTCTTCTATCTTTACAAACTTTTCCTCCCTCTCATGCTCTCTGATCTTCTCTCTTTCTCCCTCTACTCTACTCCTACTAGTGATCTGCACAAAGATTGGATTGAATCGACCTTCTCTACATGTCTGCACACTTAGCTGTAGAACCACTACTCTGATGCACTCAGCTATCCAAAGTCATTAACCAAAAACTATCTATCTCTAGCTCAAGCATCTTTTCCAAGAGTCTAGATACTTACTCAAAATTGCTGTAGCATCTAATCCCCTCAAAGATATCTAACCCATTTACAACTTGGATTCCTTCTTTTCTAGCCCTATTACAGACTCAGTACAACTCCCATACTTACTTGTATAGACACAATACTGACTCGATACAGACTCTAAGAGACTCAACTTCAGTCGTTATCCCAACCGACTTGTTATCTTCAGCCAACATGCTATCTTTCCTATTCTAGCAATACATACCAAAAAGGCGCTATTAGCCTCACTTACAAATATGCCTTTATGTATGTGGTTTCCATCGGCTCCAGCCGATCTTGTACCCATGATCTCTAAGGACTGTCGCTTTCTCAGCATCATGCCTTACTATCATTTTCCTGTCATTACACTTCTTCACACGCCTGCTTCTGCGAATATTTTGCCATGTCATCTCATATCTTGCTCTATCCTTCTATCGTAGCTTACTAAACTGGCACAACTTCCTCGTCCCGTGCCTTCTCTTTATCTTCTTCTTCACTTTCCTTCTTATGTCGCAGCATTCTTCCCTTTCCTCTGATGTTGCTTCTTCCATCATGGCTCCTTCCTCTTCTCCTTTATTCTCTTCTTAGTTACTTGGGTAGAATTCTACATGAATTATGCCCTTCTGTCCCGAGGCCCAATAGGACCCTAACACTCACCTATGGCTCATCCCAATCCACGCAAGATAGTGCTCCATAAACTAACTTGCGCTAATTTTGTTCTGAAAATCCTCCACGATTTTCATCAACTTCTCTATTTTTGTGGGCACTTCCTCCTCTATTTTTTGTATGTGTTCCACCAAGTTGGAATTGACATGTTTCGGCATGTCACTTTCTACCGAGGTCGCTACCTCATGCACCTTCTGATGCACAGGTTGAATTATCCCTGTGACTCTTTCTGCTTCTCTCTTTATGTTTGTTATGTGTTTAACCGTATGTTTCTTCTGTGTGTGCAGCTAGTAGGAGGGTTTATGTTCCTCCTGTTTTTGGCTTCGTGCATTGTAGCCTTTATATCTCCTACTACCACTGTCAACTTTGCATACCTCCATAAGACAGTTTCATTTATGAACAATACTGGAGTCTTGTAAGACTTGTCATTCTTGTCTGCTTCTGGATGTTTTTACCGCTCAATAGAGTAGGGGGTAGGGGTATAACGCAGGGGTTGAAGGACTTATTAGGAACACCAATGTTCCTTATCCACATTTCGAGCTTTAGCCTTTATCTCATCCTCGATTTTTCCTTCCTCCCTTCAGAATATTCTTCAGCATTACCCGTGAATGATTATGCAGCATTTGGGTAAGCTGCAGAGCTCATGGTTGTCTCCCAATCTAGCAGATGGCCCATATTTCTTTTGGGTACAATGCTAGTGAGATCCTCCATCCTCTACGTGGAGTAGCTCCTTCCACCAAGGTATGCCTATGCAACACATCTTTGGAATCGTCATCCCCTTCCTTAGACAACACAAACCATCACGTGGGTTCTTGATCTGACTCCTTATGTGGAGGTGCTAACTACGCCGCCCCTTTTCACTGTGATATCATGATATTAATGGCAGAAGTGACCCTTGGCATCTTTTGTAATCAGCCTCAAATTTTCTTACTGTCTATGGATTTGACATTTATCACTTCAACAATCCTTCCTCATCATTGTATCAACATGCCATTGCTTTTAGTGCCACACTTTCCTTGTTGGGCTTTGTGTACAGGGCACACTATTTTTTTCGTCGAACCATCATGGCGATCATCATCATCATCACACTCTTATTTTAAGTCAAATTAAGGCTTCAATCGGCTCCCATTAATGATCCCCCTGACTTTTGTACCATCTAGTTTTCCCAACTTCACTTCTCCTCCATCAATGATTTCCTTCACTACGTAAGGACCTAACCAATGTGTCTTCAACTTTCCTGGTGTTGCTGCCGCAACTGTCCTCCCCAAATTTATTAAATTCTGGGCCCCTCCTCACCATTTTGCATGGTTTGATCGTTGAACTCTCGAGCCTCTTGGGTGTGTTTCCTTTTCGTTTTACTTTGAAGTTGGATGTTAGCTGGTTTATTTATGCCATGTTCAATGCCAGGTTGAGTCGTGGATGTCTGGTTTACTGATCGAAGGAAAGTAAAATCTTTGCTTTTCAGGGCCACCTTTTGAAGAAAGAACAACTTTAGCCATAGATGATCCTTAAATCCGTTTAAACACTTAGTTTTTCTGTTGATCGGGCGCATTTTTTTGTTTATGTTAGATCGGAAGCTGTGAAGTTCTCGTTTCACCGCTGTTGCGGCTCTCAGATCGGTTTAGCATCTGAAGTCTGAATCTCTCCAACGTCCGATTCACGTCGGTCGTAAAATCGCTTGTCCGGAGCCTTTATTCTTCCGTCGTTATGGCCAGGAAATCCTTCTCTCTGCCGATGTCCAAACTCTCCCGACGTCCGACGCGAAGTTTGCCCGCTCGCATGCTTTAACCTTTTCTCCCTGCCGCCACTGCGGGTGGTAAAGTTTTTTCGCTTCCAATGTCCAAAGATGGCCGACGTCCGATTCAAAGTTTCTCGCTCACTTGTCCAGCGCGGGTCTAGCCTTGTCCCTTCCGTCGTTGCGGCTGAAGGAGTTATTTTCCCTGCCGAAGCGGAAAGCCTTCCGACTGCCGATTTATGAGTTTCCTGCCAAAGGCTCGATCGATTTTCTACTCGGAACAAGAGGCGCACCAGGCCGTTTTCTTGTGGAATAGTCGTTCAATTATTAAAATTTGATGCTTGGTTTTGTAACGCTTTTCCAATAAATGATGCTTGTCGATTGATTGTAAGTTGGTTCGGGAGAGCGGTCAAACTACCGTGGCATGGAGGAAGACAAACCGTCTAGTAGAGGCAAGGCCGGAACTAGCAAGGTCACAGAAGAGAAGGACAAGCGAATGAAGACAAAAATGCAAACTAGAAAGGTCCATCTGTTACTATCAGAAGAGAAACGGGAAGACACAGTGGTCTGAAGAGGAATCTTAAGTGTCCAAGAAAGAAAGAAAAACGCCAGACGTTGGGGCAGTCCGAGGGGGGGCCTGCTGTATAGTTTAAATATTGTAGAGTTAGCACGAATGAAGGGGATTTTTCCTTGGAAAATTTTGTAGTGTTTACTTGTAAGAGGAACTATTTCATTTTGCACAGGAAAACTGCAAGTTTGCCTGCTGGAGAGAGTGAAATGTGGAATGTATCAATGCAACTCAATGAATAATGTTGAAGAGGAACCATTTCGTTTTCAGCCATGTTTCATTTACTGTGAGAGTGTTTAATTTCCTGAACCTATGTTCTTGTTAAATGTTCTTCAGTATCTTCAGGATTTCTTCCACTGTGAGTAATAAGTGTTGTTCATAAAACGATTAGCTATCTAATTGTTTAAATATCTGTAATTGTTCATGTGTCTTGAATGGAGTATCAGCTATCTGTAATTCTTCATTATGCATGTACAAAATGTATTACTCGCCGATAAATGCTAATTCTGCTCCCTAGGGATAGTTTAGATAAATAGTTTATCTTAGTGTCGTATGTGATTTGAATGTTTGCGAGTCCTAAGACGAGAGGTAAGAACCTGTGCATCACATTGTGATTGCTCCCTGCATTTTTATCACCCTGCATTGTTAGTTAGGCATCTGCATTTCATTGTTTAAGTCAAAATACAAAAAACTCGGTGGACCGGGCCGCAACTGGTAAACCCTCTATTTGTTGTTTGACCTACGGTAGCCGGACCGCAAACCGAACAGATTCCCTACACCAAACAGTCAACGGGCTAGTTGGGAATGTTGATTGGGGAGAATCCCTTACTATTGTAGCCTGCTAATTTCCAGGCCTCAACAGTTTTGGCGCTAGAAGGAGGGCCGCCAGTGCATGACTGGCCGAGGAAACCCGTTTTCCCGAGAATTTTCCATAGGTGACAATTCCGAAAGAAGTAGGTTCCATAATCCAATCCCGGAAGAAAACAGAGAACATCTATATGCTGTTGGTAACGAAGTGGTTAACGACCCAAGAAGACACACTCGGGAATATGTAAAGAAGCTTGGAGGGTTGCCAATTATCCCTGACTTACCTAGAAGAGAATACAAGAGGAAAGACCGTCCTATAGCAGAAGATTCATTGTTGGTTGGAGACTGGGAAGAACTTGTAGAGACTGCTCTACAGGAGGTTGAATTACCTTTGAACCAAGAAGGCCCAGGTACCCCTTACAGTTCTCCTGCTCAAACTCCTGCTGGTTCACCCCCTCACTCTCCACCCCGACTCATGGCAGGCGTAAATGCAAACCAACCCCCCAACCCACCAAATCCACCACCTGCATGGAGAGCCATATCACCTCTAAATCTAACGCCTCCATTACATGACTTACCCCAATCCTTCGAAAAATTGTTGCCTAAATTTGACCCCAATGAGAAGATTCTAGTGGATGATCATCTACAGAGTTTCTACTTGGCAATAGAGGGTTTAAAGGCTGGGGAGCATGAAGATGTAGTATGTTGACTTTTCCCGCATACACTTAAAGGAGCTGCAGCTTCATGGTATTTTGGGTTTCCTGCTAACTCGATTCCAGACTAGAACACCTTTGAGAGGATTTTTAGAAGTAAGTATGCGACCCAAAAGACTCATGCTGCCCTTATGAAAGGACTATGTGCATTGAAGAAAGAAAAGAAGGAAAAAGTGCATAGTTTTACACAAAGGTTTGCAGCATATCTTAAGAACTTCTCTGAAACAGATAAGCCTTCAGATAAAGTACTGATTGAGTACTATACTTCGGCTTTGGGTCCTGACTTGGCCATGTTTGCGAAAGGTAGGGCCAAGCCTACTTTGACAGAAACCTATGAAGAGGCAGAAGTGGTGGAAGCGAAAAGAGAGAGTATTGAAGACTATCCAGAACAATCAGGAGAGAAAGGGGTGGGAAGAAAAACCTTATTGTTCACTAAGCCAAAGGAAGAAAAGTCTCCAGACCTGGAAAATATGGCCAAGATGATGCAGAAGCTCTCCAATAAGATCATAGATATGGAGAAAGAAAAGGAGGCGCAGAAGTTTTATAAGCCATATTATAAGAAACGAGAGGACAAAGAGCATTCTCATCCTCCTCCTCATAACGCTGCATCCATGAATCTAACAGAGGTCGGCATGGATAATTTCTGTACTTTCCACCAACAGCCACACTCTGAAAAGAGTTGTTCGCAATGGATAAACTCTATGACGCTGGTGATGAATCAACTATTGGATTCGAAATTAACAGAAGAAGATGATGAAGAAAGAAAAGAGAATTCTGCCACTACGTCTAATAAAGAGCAGGAAGAAGAAACCTTGGCTCTATGGAATTCGGTCTCATTATTTGATGCTGAAGAAGGAAACGCTCAGGAATACAAGGGCGTTATGGAAACCAACGTGATCACAAGGAGCAAAGGAACGGTTGAGGATGACAGTATCATTCTTCCAAAGATCAGAAGGTTGCAGAGAAATGTCAAGAAGAAGTTTCAAAGCAAAGCTCTAGCTGATAAGATTCCAGAATTCACAATTACCAGCCAAAATCCTAGACAGGCCGATACAACAGCCAAGCCAAATGAAGAAAATGCTGATAAACCCCATCCCACCGGACGGCCGATGAATTATGACGTTGTGGAGGATTTAAAAAGGGTAAAAGCGAATGTCCCATTATTCGAGATGTGTAAAGTGCCGCATCAAAAAGAGAGATTGTTGAAAGCGCTCGAAGCATCAGATGACAAGCTGCCCATTGACAATCAACCCCAGGATGAAGAAGAAATTGGAGAAACCAGCGTGGGAGGTGAGTCTAAAGTTAAGCATCTACCTTTCCTCCTAACGTTTGAAATTTTTAATCATAACGTGCACAATTGTCTGGTAGATTCGGGGGCATCCATTAATGTCATGCCCATATCAGTATGTAAGAAGATAAATGGACATCCTAAGTCAACCACGTGGAGGGTGGTTCAATTGGATAGGACAGACGTTAAGGTAATTGGTCAGATGGAAGACGTCCTAATCCGTCTGGCATCCAATGACAAAGTATGCCAAGTCATTAATATCGTGGTGGCTGACATACCAGACGCTTACGGTCTGGTCCTGAGCAGAGATTGGTCAGCTAAATTAAATGGATATTTCGCCTCAGATTGGTCACATCTGTGGTTGCCATACAAGGGGAGTCCAAATCAGATTAAAATTTTAAGAGAGCCTCACATGAAGTACAATGTTACTCAACTGAATGAGAAGAATGTATCAGTCGATTATGTGTTGGGCAACTATTTTCTCGAATTGGAACCAGGGAATTATCAAGAGGAAGAGGCCAGCGACACATCTGACACCCAGCCTGATCTCCTTCGATTTTCTCAGGCTGATGAGGTTGATTGTAAAATAGTAGACTTAGCAGTAGGAATAGATTTACCTTCAGTAGTTAGTGATTTTTGGACTTTATTTTTTGATGGCTCAAAGACATTAGAAGGGTCAGGGGCCGGCTGTGTCTTTATTGATCCACAAAAGAATAAACATTTCCTGTCATGTAGATTAGAGTTTGAATGTACTAACAATACAGCTGAATATGAAGCACTGGTGCAGGGACTCAAGAAAGCGATTGAATTGAAGGTAAGTAGTTTGAAAGTTTTTGGGGATTCTGAAATTATTGTGAAACAAATTCGGAATCAAATCCACTGCATTTCTCCTCACTTGAAAGCTTACCAAAATGAGGTATGGGAACTACTTAAATGTTTTAATGCATTTAACATTATTTCAATTCCAAGAATAAAAAATGCAGCTGTTGATCTCTTGGCCACATCAGCCACTAGACTCGTACCTACTAACAATCGTTGTTCTGTTGAACTCCTTTTCAGGCCCTCTGTACCGGTTATGATCACCAACCTGCGAGTATTTGATGATGATCAGCAAATAATAGAATGCTTGACAAATGAAGAGGTGTTCAAAGGAGCAATCATAGATGATGAGGAACATCAAGCTGAGATGAAATATGACAATTTCATTCCTAGAGGGGTCAGGATGTTAGAAAAGATGTTCGATCTAAATGAAAAGTTTAGGAGACCAGCCAATGTAAAGACTCACAGCTCAACTCTGCAGTTTGAGCTGATAAATTTGGGGACTGAAACGGCACCTAAGTTCGTGAATCTCGACAAATGTTGTTTGCCGTTAGAGAGAGACAAGTTTGTCAGTTTGTTTAAACAATACAAGGACGTATTCGCCTGGACGTACGGAGATCTGAAAACATATGATACCATCATTATAAAACATGTCATCCCCATCAAGGCCGGAGTCAAGCCATATCAGCATCCCTTGAGGAAAATGCATCCAAAGCTGGAACCGCTGATTCAGAGTGAGGTAAAGAAATTACTAGATGCTAGAATCATCTTTAAATTCAGACACTCTGAGTGGGTATCGAACTTGGTACCAGTCAGAAAAAAGTCGGGAGAAATCAGACTGTGCGTGGATTTCAGAAACCTAAACTGCGCCTCAGATAAAGAGAACTATCCGGTGCCTCCCATGGAGCAATTGCTACAGATGGTTTCTGGTTCTAAGTTGTTTTCATTATTAGACGGTTTCTCTGGCTACAATCAAGTGCTAGTAGCCGAGGAAGACAGATTAAAGACAACATTCAGGACTAAATGGGGAACCTTCGCCTACCGAAGGATGCCCTTTGGACTGATTAATGCCGGAGCAACATTTCAGAGAGCTATGGACATAGCTTTCCATAGACTAATTGGACGAAGCGCTGTGGTGTACCTTGATGACATTACAATATTCTCGAAGAAAAGAGGAGAGCACGCTTTTCACCTAAAGCAAATGTTCGAACGCTACCGGAAATATGGCATCTCCCTCAATCCTAAGAAGTGCGTATTCGCAGTCACAGAGGGCAAGTTGCTGGGACACATAGTTTCAAAGATAGGTATCTCTATAGACCCAGAAAGAAATAAGGCCATTGAACAAATTCCTATGCCACATAATAAAAAGGGAATGCAATCGTTTATGGGAACCATACATTTTGTAAGAAGATTTGTGCCCGATTTCGCTCAGACTGTCAAACCACTACAGCAGATGGTCAAACAAAATGCACAATTTAAGTGGATTGATATTGAGAAAGACGCTTTCAACAAGATTAAAACTGTTGTTGCACATGCACCTTCCCTGAAAAGTCTAGACTTTGATAAAGACTTTATCATGTATACATTTGCATCCGATGATTCATTGGCAGCTGTGCTTACGCAAAAGGAAGATGGGGGTGATGAATTCCCAATCTCTTTTATGAGCATCGGGCTACAAGGGGTTGAATTAAACTACCCAGCCATTGATAAGCAAGCTTACGCAGTATTCAAGGTAGTGAAGCAATTCAGGCCTTATATATTAAAAAATCGAACCAAGGTAATAGTCCCTTGCCCAGCTGTAAGATCCCTTCTCATACAGAAAGAGTTAGGAGAAAGAAGGGG
>LPNX010733677.1:27421-39357 GCA_001517045.1 Pseudotsuga menziesii | reverse complement strand
ATATATATATCTTGAATTTTCAATAGAAACACTGGTTAATTCAGTTACAATAATATAGCAATTCAAATACAATATTGTGTTGACAAAGTGCGATAACGATTAATGAACACAAGCATAACCCAGTATACTGTATCAATATTATAAGTAGAAGATTATATACTGAAATATAAAAAAGAGTATCCAAAATAATACCGATCAATGATATCAGTATGAGGATTTCCAGTCACATTCCACTTCCAAAGATAAAACTTCAGCCAGGAACAAAACTAGTATCAAAATAATATTTCCAATATGTTTCTCTTCAGTCACTCCATCTCCCTCTCATAAAAATTACCAGCTTATATAATACTATTAGTCTTTTGATTCAGTTTTTTCATAAATGTTGTATGCAATACTATAGGAATCCTATCACTATCAAAGAGCATCGACTCTTTTCAATAGACACTTGTCACTAGAAGATAACAATAAAAACAACTAGCCTGAACCATTTGCTGGTTTAAAGGAACTGACATATTCATGGCTGTGTTGAAATTCCAGTCTTCCATAAACATCCACGTCTTCCAACTGAAATCCAGAATATTCGAAACGTCCTGAAACTGTAGAGGATAGAGATGACATGTCCACCTATTTTAAACAATCAAAAGAATCTTATTAAAAATCAATTTTAACAGAAATAACAAAAGAAACTATAATTTATATGCGTGCCTGTAAAATCTGCGATTTTACAGGTATGCACAAATTTTTTTTTATTACCTGTTGACAGATAGATAAACCAAATAACTGAAAAATGGAAATAATCATCAGGTTCTATTTTGTAAATCGACCACTCTTCTGGCTTCGGCCAGTTTGGCTTTGAGCCTGATGATCACTAGCTTTTGCCTTTCTACTTGTTCAAGCAAATGTTGATTTGTACCTATCATTGATTTTTTTGCCTTCTTGTATTGGTTCTTTTTGATGTTCACTTCCTTCCATCTGTTAATCTAGTTTAATAATTCTTCTTTGAACGTCTTGTTTTCCACCTCCTTCAAAGCTGCATTATCTTCACACTGTTTAAGTTCATTTTTCAATTCTATAATTTTGGTCTCATACACCCTGTCAAGGACCTGTTGGAGCATTTCTTCCTCCTTGTCATGACACAAATCATTTGTTTGAGAAGAATCTAGATTATCTATGTCTTGACCAGGTGATGGAAAGCTCATAAAAGATGGCTCGGGACCTTAACCATAGGGATCCATACACGATGGAGCAGCTTCTGCCTTACACGATTCTGTAATGTCTTTAGCCAATTTTTCATTATTATTCTCTGTACACGTAGGTTCATCCAAATGAGTAGTTTCGGGAACCAACAATGGAGCATCGTCCTCAAGATGGACAATCACTGGCTGAGTACTCTGTTGAGTGGCCATAGGAACAGAAGCTGTAGGTGTATTATTCATGCTTCTAGTAATTCTCCTCGTACAAACAAACACAAGATTTTTTGATTCAAAACCCCCTCTGTCACAGCACACCTGCGCTAGTTGTTCCAGTTTATGCATGGACTCATCTCCATGTTTACGAGGAGTATACAACAGAGGGGGGGTTTTCATACTCAACAGCATTAACATCTTCATTTTTGGTTAACTTGCCCTCTGCCTTTGCAGGTATACTAAAGCACTTATCAGTGTTGATGTATATGTAACTTCAGAATGTATTCTTCTATGTATCCTATGTATTGTAACCCGATGTTTATTCCGGGATGTTTCTATTATGTATTTGAGTCATGTGGTCATACCCCGATGTTCCGATCGGGAGGATTAATAATGTAAACAAGTCATATCAAGTCATTAGGTAAATCCCCACAGTTTTGGGGCACTTGAGTTATTATACACTAATTAAGGTGTAGGCTCGAGTAGTAATTATTAGGGTTGAGCCTACGTGTGAAATGGAAACTTAAGTGAACGGACTAATATAAATAGAGAGTGTGTGTCTCTCTATTTATCGCTTGTGAAGTACATCACTTGCTCTCTCAAGTGTGGCGCACCTTTGGAGAAGGAAATACTTTGGCTTGACAGAAGACAGAAGGCTACTGCTGTTTTGGGAGATCTCTTACTGTTTTGGTGTTGATTCTATCTTAGAGGAAGTTGCGGGGTTTTCTCCTTTATGGTTTCCCCGAGGAAAACTCTTTGTGTCTCTTGTCTCTTGTGATGTGCTCATGTTTTATTGCTGTACTTGTTATTCTCTCAGTGAAAAGATCCTAAGATCATAATGCTAGCTTAAATGTTGAAAAACTAACATGGTATCAAAGCTAACCTGAGAAGAAGACATTGTGCAGCTACAGGAACTAGGGATTCCTATTTTGTGGATCTTCCTCCATAGATTTTCAGCAAAAGTATGCTAAGATGACTCTCCATTGAAGGGTGCATCTTTCTGTCGATGCGGAATTCAATTTCAAGCATTTTCAGTTTCGATGTGGAAATTAGGGCTTTCTACAGAAGAGGCATTTTTGAGTGAGACCAGAATAGTATTGTTCTCCTCATCAAAACCAAATTTTAGAGACCTGGATCAAGAAATTTGGTTGGGTGGAACTACGGGAAAGTCAAACCCTAGTTTGACCCTAGGCTAGAAAAAACCCTAAATAATAAAACTGCTAAGTTTTGGTACAGTCACTATATTTAGAGATTGGAAAAGTATCAAAATCTTAAAATTTCAGGGTCCGAAGATAACATCCTTATGAACACTGTGTCCAAAAATCAGCCTCATATTCTCTATATTCTGGGAGATATGATCTCTCCAAGTTAGGGCTCCATCCTCTTCCAGAAATCATCCATAAATAGGACACCTGGGGAGATATGCAATATCTTAGGCTACAGATATCCAAATGGAATTCCTGAAGATGTTCCAAAAAGGGAACGGACTTTAATTTCTGTGGTCCAAATATCAGACTTAGAAGATGAACCCGTGACACGTGGCATGCCGTACAACTTCGCTGTTCTGAACAGTCCTGTAACAGGTCACCTTGGGAAAAGGATAATAAATCCAAAATGGTGAAACCAATTCTGATGAAACCTATGGTCTTGGATCAGGGACATGCGAGGTTACCTCAGTACGAAATTTCAAACATATAGGATCAGTAATTTTGGATATATCACAGAAAAAGTAACAGGAATTTCTGCAGAAGAAATCAGAAAATTAGGGCTTCCTGTTCCGGGAGCTTCCCTCCACTATTTTCAGAAAAGGAGTACATTGGACAGATCCATTTGAAGAGATATATCTGTTCATCCAATCAAATCTAAAAGATTCCAAGTTTTTAAAAATAAGGGTTTCTGTGACAAACCCTAGATCAGCGAACTCCGGGACAAGGATGGACACCTCAAATCGGTAAGATCTAATCCTTTGCTATTTCCATTTGAGGTTCTCATTTCAATATGATATATCACATCAGCTTGGTGACAAGCTTGGGGAAGTTGACAACTTCCAAGCCTGGAAGTATCTGATCTCTCTAAAGAAACTGGATTGGACACCTACTTGAGTATAGAGGTTCCAGTTTCAAAGGGAGACGAGGTTAGAAGCCTTTCACAAGAAGGACTTGGTTAAGGCCAAAGAAGACATCATGCTCATGCTACAGAGGATGATGAACCATCCAAATGAGATCCAGACATGAAAGTGAATATTCTTCAAGTGAAGATGAATATGTTCTGATATCAGCTCTCATAGGTAACATTACTCATGGAAGTGATGATTGGCTTATAGACAGTGGGGATTCCAAACATATGATGGGATTCAAGGAATCCTTTGTAAGACTATCAGAACATGAATCACCTAGCAAGGTGAAACTAGGAGATGACTACCAATATCCAATAACAGGTAGTGGGGAATCTTCATACAAGCTAGACTCTGGTAAGTCTCTAACAATGAAAGAATTATTGTTTGTTCCAGGATTCAAGAAGAACCTTCTCTCCATTTCAGCATTGATGTAAAAGGAATGTGGATTGCATTCATAGATGGTCATCATGTGGCCAAAAGGAAAGACTATCAATGATGCGGTAGTGATTGGAGAACAAGAAGGAGGCTTGTACAAATTGAAGGGCCATCCAGAACAAGCCTTAATCCATGACACAGTAGAGCCAAATGAGCTTTGGCATAGAAGGCTTGCACATGTGCATTACAAAGCACTACCTATTGCAAGCAAAGCTGTTCCAGAATTTCAAGCTATTTGAAGGGAAGAACAAAAATCAGAATATGACCAAACGAAAAAGTGAAGAATGCAAAAGTGGTGATGGCCACCTTGAATGGCCTCCTAGGATCGTGGAATTCATTCATGTGAGGAATGTGTATAGACTCTAGAAAGAGAACTCACAAGAAGAAGAAGCTCAAGAAGAGAAGGTGGGAGCAACTGAAGATCAAGCTCTTTCCATCCAAAGAATATCCCTCAAGCAATGAGGAATACGAAGAACTCAAATCTTGAAGAACTTCTTATCCACCTTAGCATTTGGATAAGAAACAATGCTATCATGAATTAAGAAGACGATGAAGCTGAATACTCAAGAAGGAGTATGCCCACGAAACAAATAAAGATAAGTATTCAATTTTCATTTCATAGTATTGTTTTGTTATGCATTTGTTTATATTTAGTTGATGTATTATGCATGATAGGATGTTTGCATTAATGACAGTATACTACTAATATGCATGTGATGGGTAAGTAGCTCATGGTGCTATACAAATTCTCCATTGCTACTTATCTAGAATGAAACCTCTTTGCTGACATATTGGATTAGTGCACAATCTCAATGTTGTCCTGGTAGAGATGGAAGGCATCTAGAAAGTTTCAGTGAGATATGGATGAATGTTGTATTGGCTAAAGTAGTTGCATGTTCATATATTTATGCATAAGAACTTTCCAATATAAATATTCCTTATGAAATGTTTCTAACCATACAATTGCATTTGACTTGTAGGAAAGACCGCATACATAATCGCCTGCAAGCAAAGAAGAATGAAGACTTGTTCTGAAGAGCAAGTGACGACATTTTAAAATAAAGAATAATATGACGAGTGTAGTGGCATCATTGATGCAGAACCTTCCAGCCTCCAAGAAGAAAGGGAAGACTAGTTCAAGAAGAATGATGTCAGGGCGTAGTATCGAGACCTGAAGAGAAGTTCATAGTTCCATCATGCAGTAGATGGAACCATCGTGGGATACAAAGCAAGATTCATAGCATGAGGCTTGTCATGAAAGGAATGCCTAGAATACGAAGAGACATTTGTAGCCAGTAAGAGTTGAAACACATACATGATGAGATTGATGAAGATCTTAACCTTTGCTACAAAGGTTGAAGATGCAAGTCTATACACTAGATGATCACATAGAAGATTAGTAGCATAGGAAGCTACTTGTCACTCCGGTACAGAATGTTTCATTGCATAGAGTACAGGAGACAGAGGGAGTATGATGCTCCGTTTCAGAGGGAGTGACTACAGAATATATTGAGGTTCGACATGGTACGACAGGATGGGCAGATTATTGATGACTCTAGGCTTTACTGAGAGTAAAGCGGATTCCAACCTTTGCTTCAAGGTTGAAGAAGGAAGACCGGTGATGCTCCTGTTATGTGTCAATGCACTATTGTTCTAGGTATGGAGGTGTGGCAGAGTGCAGATGGAATATTCATTGGACAAGGGAAGTATGCAGTAGAGATCTTGAAGAGGTTCGGGATGATGGACTGCAAAGCTATGGCTACACCTATGGCATCGAACCTGAACCTATTAAGTGATGCTTCTCCAGAGACGGTTGATGCTACGATGTATCGTCAGATGATTGGGTCATTGATGTACCCGACGAACACGAGACCCGATATTTGCTTTGCTGTGAACACCTTGAGCCAGTACTTGACAGATCCGAGAAGTGTTCACTTAGTTGCTGCAAAGCATATTCTGAGGTACCTGAAGGGTACGGTTGATTATGGGCTCAAGTATGATGCGAATCAGAAGATTAACCTGGAGGGTTATGTTGATTCAGATTGGGCAGGCAGTGCCATCGACAGGAAGATTACTTCAGGATGTTGCTTCAGTTTGGGATCAGGTGTGATCTCTTGGTTTAGCAGGAAGCAATCCTGTGTGGCACTGAGTACAGCTGAAGCTGAGTATGTCACAGCTTGCTCAGCTAGTTGTGAGGCAGTATGGCTGTGGAAGCTACTGTCTGATATATTTGATCTCCAGTTGGATGCTACTTGTATACACTGTGACAACCAGAGTTGCGTGAAGTTGTCAGAAAATCCAGTGTTCCATGACAGGTCGAAGCATATCGAGATCAAATATCACTATATCAAGGATATGGTGCAAAGAGGGGCAGTGAAGCTCCTGTATGTTGCGACGGAGGAACAGATAGCTGATGTATTGACGAAGCCATTGGCTAGGCTGAAGTTCGAGTAATTCAGAGAGAGACTTGGTGTTCTCCAGATCGAGGCTTCCTCCCAGAGACAGTGATGAGACCCATAGCCATTCTGACATGGTGAGAGGATTGGTTCCTTCCATGGTCAGATGTAAGGGCTAAGCCATTCCGTCATGGTGAGAGGATTGGTTCCTTCCGTGACTGATATGAGTGCTGAGATCTATAGCCATTCTAACGAGCAGGTCAGATATAAGGGCTGAACCATTCTGTTCATGGCTAAAGGATTAAGTTCCTTCCATGTCAGATGTGAGTGTTGGCCATTCCGACGAGCAGGTCGAATATAAGTGCAGTGCCATTCCGACATGGTGAGAGGATTGGTTCCTTCCATGGGCAGGATGCCACATCTGGTATGAAAAAGGACCAGCTCTGTGATGCCTCATCTAGTATGAAAAAGGACTAGCTCTGGGAAGACTCATCTAGTTTGAAAAAGGACTAGCTCTGAAGTGGATGCCGCATCTGGTATGAAAAAGGACCAGCTCTGTGATGCCTCATCTAGTATGAAAAAGGACTAGCTCTGATATGGTACATCCAGTATGAAAAAGGACTGGATCTGTAAAGACTTCCGATGACGAGTAGAATCATGAGATAACACCAGTGTTGATCCAGATCCAGTAATGATGATCCAGCAGTAAAGATCCAGATCGAGTGATGATCCAGATCCAACCCAGTGATGATGATCCAGATCGAGAGATGATCTAGATCGAGTGATGATCCAGATTGAGAGATGATCCAGATCCAGATGACTTGAAGATGAAGATGACTCAAAGACGAAGATGATCCAGTTGATACAGAGAAGAAGACCAGTGCTGAAAATTGTGTTGAATGAATACCTTCCTAGTTAAGAGGGAGTGTTGATGTATATGTAACTTCGGAATGTATTCTTCTATGTATCCTATGTATTGTAACCCGATGTTTATTCCGGGATGTTTCTATTATGTATTTGAGTCATGTGGTCATACCTCGATGTTCCGATCGGGAGGATTAATAATGTAAACAAGTCATATCAAGTCATTAGGTAAGTCCCCACAGTTTTGGGGCACTTGAGTTATTATACACTAATTAAGGTGTAGGCTCGAGTACTAATTATTAGGGTTGAGCCTACGTGTGAAATGGCAACTTAAGTGAACGGACTAATATAAATAGAGAGTGTGTGTCTCTCTATTTATCATTTGTGAAGTACATCACTTGCTCTCTCAAGTGTGGCGCACCTTTGGAGAAGGAAATACTTTGGCTTGACAGAAGACAGAAGGCTACTGCTGTTTTGGGAGATCTCTTACTGTTTTGGTGTTGATTCTATCTTAGAGGAAGTTGCGGGGTTTTCTCCTTTATGGTTTCCCCGAGGAAAACTCTTTGTGTCTCTTGTCTCTTGTGATGTGCTCATGTTTTATTTCCGTACTTGTTATTCTCTCAGTGAAAAGATCCTAAGATCATAATGCTAGCTTAAATGTTGAAAAACTAACAATCAGATGGGGATTGGTTCAAGGTTGTCTCAACGAAACAGGTAGCTACATTCACGACCCCATCATCATCAATACAATGTTTATTGGTGGATTTGCTTCCTGAAGCTCTTTATCCTTGGATTCAGCTTCATAAACATCACCAATTTCAGATTTTACTGTAGCCTTGCGTTTCCTACGGGTCTTTGGGGGAGGGTTTGGCCGATATTGAGTTGGCCTTAATTGACATTCAATTAAAAACTCATCCCATGATTTACCATTAAGAGACAGTTGATGCTGTATTATAATTTTGACTAGGCCATGATGGAACAGACTTCTATCAGGATTACCTATGGTAGTTTGAACCGAATGAGCCATTTTCTTTAGACTTTGCAACAGGTAAAAGGGGAGATTAAGTTTACAGCCTTTTAATGCTAACAGTAGTCATAGGTGATAATAATGCAGGTGAGAGAATTGTCCATCACATGATACGTACCTGACCAAGATCTCATAGAATGCTCGCCATTCTGGCTTTAGAAACTTAACCGAAACTCCAATATTCAGTTTTTCACTGGCCGGCGAGGGAAACAGCAAGGACTGACATTTGTTCTTATTCACTTTCCCACTTTTAAACCATCACTCTCCAGTTTGTGGAAGCTTCGTAGCCTCTACAATTTTATCTTCGTCAATGATAAACTTGAAATCTCCAACCTGTGCTACGTTTTCCTTCAAACTCAAAGCAAATTGTTTGGTAACCTCCACGTTATGGCCACTAAAGCACCTGAAGAACTGCCCCCATCAAATCTTTTCAAATATCAGGGCAACTTTCTCATCGGCTTCAACAAGCTCTAACCCTGAGATTTCAAAACGACTAAGCGGAGCCATGGCTTCCTCACTACTATCCTGATTATGAAATGAAATGAATGGAGTCGTGAAGAGGGAAGGGATAGGCACCCAGGTATAAGACATGATGTGAAATGTCAAATCCTCACATGCTTCATACCTGACAGAGATGAGAGCTCTAAGTTTGGCCATTTTAACCAAATTTAGAGATAATGAATACTACAACTAGTGTTTTGCTATGATAAATGCATGACTAGCCACGACTAACTATAACTCTTAACCAATTATTCATATCAAGGATCATTCGATTCATGAATCGTAAATCAAGACATTAATTACATGCAATTTGGCATGATGAGCTTGTACAGCATCATAAAATGGAATGGTTATCAGTCATATACAACATTAAATCCTGCTGGTACGATTCCATTATTACATTCACAGCTGTCAATAAAAACGAAAGGTGTTAACCAAAACTTTATACCAACGTAGCGATCCAAGTAACAGGTGTTATTTATCAGCCATATGAGTCATGTCTCTTCATAGAAACGGTCAATTGAAGATTTACTTCAGATTATACATGAAAGGTGGTCGTGTTTATTAATATGACGATATGGTGTTTAAAAATAGTAAACCCTGATGCTTTTGCAATACAACTAACTAATGATCCGAATTAACACTTAAGCCATGTATATACATAAAGTCTCATTTTGAAATATAGTTTTAAAACTTTACAAAATTCCACCCATTAATATTCCAAATCAAATTTGATAGGATATAAAGCTATAAAACTATGACATATGAAGATTTCAAAATGATATTCATTTATTTGCTTTTTCACTAGCTATATATATACACAATTTTTACAAAATAACGATATGATATTAAGTTAGATATGGAATGTGAACTTTTAGGTCTAATAAGAATTTTAATTTAATAATTCACCTTTAGTTCTAGGGATTATACAAACTTATAATATCTTATCAATAACCAGCTTCAAACGAATTCGAAATGTGTTTTCTTTAAACACCAATTAACATACTATCCATTCAAATCTCTTAAATCAACATATATAATCAGGGAAATTAATTACTGATAGAATTGATTATATATAAAATTTATGAAACTGACAGCTGCTAATTATCAAGTTTATGAAAAAAATTTCATCAACTTCTAATATGTCATTTGATTCTTCTACAATTGAGAGTACCTTCAGAATCGAGGATTCTGAAGGCACTCTTTTATAATCTTTAATAGGTAGATCATAAAAGAGAGCTGATCTCCCTTCATCTCAATGAAAAATGAAGGGGTTGTTGTTGACTGCCAACAAGTAGTGATAAATTTTTTTAACAAATGATCTATATAATATATTAGGAAATACTTTCAATATCTTTTAGTCTCTTGCAAAAACAACTGATAAGATATCCAAAATAATATATAAATCCGGCAAATTCGTCTCCTTATGTATGCATATAGGCTATTATGTGTGTAACAAAAGTGATGTAAATTCTCATTATTTCAGTCGAAGTAGTGATAAAAAAATTTAACAAATGATCTATATAATATATTAGGAAGGACTTTCAATATCTTTTAGTCTCTTGCAAAAACAACTGATATGATATCCAAAACAATATATAAATTCGGCTCACTCCCATCACTCATGTAAAAGCAATAACAAATTACCATTATCAATGGCACTCCAATAGTAGGAATTGAAAATTGTTGAAGGTGGGTATTAATTGAATACCTCCTCGGTAATTGCAACGGCCAATTGTAAAGATATTTCTTGGAATGAAATTACTCATTTCTAGACATTAGAGACTATAGATGTAGATTGTAGACCTACCCTAGGTTTGTACTCAAAACTCTGAGTGAAGTGTAGATGTGGCTGGAACCATAAACTTGGCTCACTTCATGTAGATGTCAGGTGACAGAGGCTCTAGACTTTGTGGTAAGATACGATCTTGTGGATAGATAGCTAGGCCTTCTTGCTGGAATAGTTGGAAGGGTTGTTGATATAAATTTAAAAGGTAAATCTAATCATGTATTATAGAAAACCTCATAATGATTTATCTTTTATCTTACTAAGGAATGGAGATTTGAAATCTTGTATTTAGTATTATTTCGTGGTACAAATGTGAAGTGTAATTAATGGACTTGGTAAATTAATTTCTAGAGACTTCATTTCAACTTCAATCTTTTACTGAAAACTCTGATGCCATTTAATATTATTTTGCATAATAAAAGTAAAGTGTAATTAATGGATTTGATAAATTAATTATTTTCCAGAATAAAGATAAAGTGTAATTAATGGACTTGGTAAATTAATTCCTAGACACCTCATTTCGATTCCAATCTTTTAATCTTTAATGAAAAGTAAGACAAATCTAAGTTTGTCAGCAAGCTTCATAACTCCTTTGTAATGATATTGGTGTTACCATCATTTTAAAAATTCGTAATAATGACCTATTTATGGACACATTATGAAAGGTATGAAATGAAGACACGTGGATAAATGTTAATTTAAAATTAATTCTATAATAGGAATTATTAAAATATGTTAAATATCAATTTATTTGGACAAGCGTTTGAGTCTGGATAACTCCTATTTAGCCTTGGGAAAACAAGTTTGATTTTGTAATATTTATCCAATTTGAAAATAAAGCTTCAGGAATAAGTTAAATATATATGTATATGTTTTTATTAATGAATATATATTATTAATCATATATTATTTTGCAAATTTATTGCAATTAATATTTATATGAATGATTTTTTTATGTTTAATTGTTGTGATTATGTCACATTAAAATATAATGTGATAATGTTGTTATTATTACCACAATTCTTCTTACAGATTAAAAAACAAATGTACTATACATATTTATATTTTGATTAAAAACTAGGTAAAGGTATTAGAAGAAAATATATTAAAAGAGAAGTATAGGATTAAAAGAAATTTTATTGGGAATTTTGTATAAAATATAATATTAAAATACAATTATATTGTAAAAATAAAATAATATTGCAATTATAGTTTTTATATTTTGTATATATACTATTTTAAGATATAGAAAAAACAAGGTACAAAAGGGAAAAAGTCACATTATAGGATTTAATGTAATTAAGAAAGTATAAATAGATCCTAAAGATGAAAACAAAATAATGAATACAATCTATAATATTAAATTTAATTAATATACAAGTATAGATGCAAGATAGGTAAG
>LPNX010733677.1:6326-27217 GCA_001517045.1 Pseudotsuga menziesii | reverse complement strand
TATATATATATATATATATATATATATATATATAGAAAACTAAAGATATAAAAATATAAAAACACATAAAAAATAAATAAAATGAAGACTTAGAGTATCAAAGTATATGAAATTTAGTGAACCGTAAGTGAAAAGTGCATCGTTGTGAAAAATAGTTGGAAAAATGAAAATAGATGAAAACTTTAAGTTTGAAAAGCTTATGAAATGAGATTAATTAGTTAACCTTAAGTGAAAAGTGAACCATTGTGAAAATTAGTTGGAAAAGTGAAAATAAGTAAAGACTTAAGAGTTTTAAAAGCATGTGAAATGAGAATAAATTAGTGAATTATAAGATAGATGGTATATGAATATTAAGTAGTAATTTTAAATCTTAATTATAATTAAATTAATGAATAGAAACTTGTAAATAAAAATAAATAAATAAATGGTGAAAACTTATTAGATGTTGTTACCTTTGAAAGTATTAGAGATTTAAAAATGAAAATGAAAATGATTATATACAATTAAATAATTTATATTTGATATTGTAAATATATAAAAGAATAAGGTAAGATGACATGTGTGTATATATATTAAATAAGGAGAATTAATAACTTTTTATAGATAAAGCAATTCTTGTGGTGCATAACCAATCAATTGGTTCTATTTTGTTAATTGATGTATATATAACTATGTCACTCATGACACAAAAACTAATAATAAATAATTAAAAATTATTTCTTAGAAACTATTTATGAAAAGAAATTATGAATATTTGATGATACCTTAGTATGTCCTAGGTGGACAAGCACCTTAGTTAATTAAGTGGAAAATACACAAAGATCTGTATTTTAAAGGAACATAGCTAGATTACATATATAAGTATGAACATAGAAAATAATACATCAATAATGAAGTTATTTGAACAACAAAGGAAGAAGGACCACCTTATCCCTAGCAAAAACTATAAAACATGAGGTGGCCCTTTGAAATATATAAGCTTCAAGGTAAAAGGAGATGCCAACTTGCCTATGTTAATTTATTTTAAATTAGTAATGATCATTTAGTTTGGGATTCTGAATAGGTGGGAAACTTAAAAACAATGATGGTTAAAACAAATCATCAATAAAGAAATAAAAATAACATAAGAAAGAAAAAGTTATATGTATATTTTTACATAGATATAGTATGAAAACCTAAACTTGAAGTATGTGAGATTTTAATTCTCATAGTAGGACATAAAAATGTCGGGTCTCTAATATTTGGTAAATTGCCAATTTCTTTCTTCATTCTCTAGAGCATATGTATAATCAAATTTGTCTCGAGACATTATCTTTAAATGACAATATATGTGGGATATTTGAAATTTATGTTGTTATTATATCCCTGTAACTATAATTTTATGAAATATAGATGTGTAGCTTCTGGATGCTGCAGAGGATCTGCTATAATTGAGTCTATGAGTTTGCCAACTTCTTTCTTCATTCTCTAGAGAATATGTATCATCAAATTTGTTTTGAAACATTCTCTTTAAATGACAATATATGGGGGATATTTGAAATTTATGTTGTTATAAACTTCTTATATCCCTGTAACTATAATTTTATGAAATATAGTTGTGTAGCTTCTGGATCCTGGAGAGGATTTGTTATAATTGAAGTTAAGTTGAGACGAAGCTCGGGTTAAGTATCAGGATTAATATTTAATGCAGTTTATAAATCTGTAAGTATTATTTCATCGATTCTTTTTTTTGACAGAGTGATGCATGGTTTACTGAAAATGTAATAGCTATAAAACAATGTTCAGCACAGACATAAAATTGTAGGGTCTCTAATATTGGGTAAATTGCCAATTTCTTTCTTCATTCTCTAGAGCATATGTATAACTGTAACATCCTCTCAACAATTTCCATCGAAATAGTCTTTTTTTGCTCATATTTACCAATAGTTACTTCGCAATCAAGGATTTGTCAATTCAGATCCAATTCGTGAGTTCTATATTTTTATTTTGGATAGAATTCATATTTGAAAAGAGGATCTGTCTCTGGTTAAAGTGGATCTGGAGCCGAATAATAGAATGGTTGTAGATTTTCAGGGAGTCAGTTCCAATGCAAGGAAATGATACCCTAAAGTCGGGATTTGGGAATCGATTCCTTCCATAAGAACCATTTCTAGCACCACTCAAAAAACGCTTAAAAGCAAAGGGGTTTTCATTGTTTCCTTGAATGTGGGGAAAGGGAGAGAGTAGCACGCGATCCTAAATAAACTATAAGAAAAAAACCTAGCTTAGCCTACCTTGCAATTTGCATTTATGAGAACAAGCAAAGAGAACAACAAAGAAAGGAATGGATTTTCTTTTCTTAGTTCTGATTTCTTGTTTGGTATTGAGTTTTAATCGCTGACACCTCTAAGACTCCATTCCATTTGGGCATTAAAGACTCAAGGGAAGTGACTTGGTACAATGATAGCTGGCTAAAGCTGAGTTGAGACGAAGCTCGAGTTGATATTTAATGCAATTCAAATATCTGTAAGTATCCAGGTTAATATTTAATGTAGTTTATCCGGAATAGATTGGAATTATCTGGAGATGGGCATAATAAGGATCCTTACATTTATATATTTTATAAATATGTTCTGATTTCTTGTTTGGTATTGAGTTTTAACGGCTGACACCTCTAAGACTCCATTCCATTTGGGCATTAAAGACTCAAGGGAAGTGACTTGGTACAATGATAGCTGGCTGAAGCTGAGTTGAGACGAAGCTCGGGTTGATATTTAATGCAATTCAAATATCTATAAGTATCCGGGTTAATATTTAATGTAGTTTATCCGGAATAGATTGGAATTATCTGGAGATGGGTATAATAAGGATCCTTACATTTATATATTTTATAAATATGTTAATGATTTATTTTTATATTAAAAGCAAAGATATCATATTCAAATTTAATAGTTGCTTAATTAATAGTTGAAAACAAATTTGCACCTTCTCTTGCAATAATGTGTGGCAATGTCGGGGACATTGCCACCTCTTGGCTCTTGTTAATTCAGTAAATCAGAAAACTAATTAGATTGCAATTTTTATTGTTTCAATTTAATTTAAACAATGTAAATCAATTCACACTCCTCACAAAGAAAATCACTTAAAACAAACTCTTAAAAATAAAATGATTTAATAAAGTAAACAAATTACAATTTTCTAATAATAGTCAAATTATAATTATTGATGAAATTGTATTTTTCAATTAATTATATAAGTTTTAGTCAAATTACAATTATTGATAAAATTGTATTTTTAATTAATTATACAAGTTTTAATCAAATTTTGATAAAATTGTATTTTCAATGAATAAATAAGTTAGACACCTTTACAAATATCTCTTATATCTAAATTATATAATTTCAAAAATTTATATTTATAGTTTATATTATTCTTTTCAAAATTTCAATCAAATTTTAAATAAAAATAATTTAAAAACTTATATTTATAATTTTGATTATCCTTTATGAATAAATAAGTTAGACACCTTTACATATATCTTTTACATCTAAATTATATAATTTCAAACATTTATATTTATAATTTATATTTTTTATTTCAAAATTCCAATTAAATTTTAAATAAAAATAATTTAAAAGTTTTAATATCCTTTTAATTTTTAACAGGATTTTAAATAGAAATAATTTAAAAACATGAGAAAGAAAATACTTATAAGATCCTGTCCAAAAGAGTTCAAAACAAAATACCTGGTAAGTTACACTTAAGCAACTTTGGTGATGAGACAACCTTAAAAACTTTTCAAAGTTAAATATTCGAATGCGTTTTTCATATGGTGATGAGACAACCTTAAATATTCGAATGCGTTTTTCATATGGTCCACAAATCCCGGAAAAGTCTAATTGCCAACTAATCACGCAATCAATCTCCTCGAAATACCTCTCGTTTCTGCGAATCTATATATAAACAAACAATCTCCCTAGAATCAAAACCCAACTACTCGGGAACGGAAAATTTGAGGAATAATTCAGGGCAAGAAACAATGGGAAAGTATCAGAGTGGGGATTTCAAGCTGGTGGGATACAATAACTTTGTTCGGCACAATCCCATGAGCGATCGCTTCCCAGTGAAGAAATTCCACCACATTGAGTTCTGGTGTGGCGATGCAACCAATACCCACAAGCGCTTCTCATGGGGTTTGGGCATGCAGGTGGTGGCCAAGTCCGATCATTGCACCGGAAATCAGACATATTGCAGCTTCGCCATACAGTCCAACGATCTCACATTCGTCTTCACGGCGCCTTATTCTTCCAAAATCGACAAGTCCACCACCAGAATGCCCCACCCGGCTTTCGATTCCGACGAGGCGCGTAGATTCTTTGCCAAGCATGGGCTAGCGGTTCGAGCCGTGGGAGTGCTCGTCGAAGACGCTAGAGATGCTTTCCAGAAGAACGTGGAGAATGGCGCCGTGGCTGTGTTGGAGCCACAAGATCTGGTCGACGAGGCCACGGGCGGGAATGTTTGTATGTCGGAGGTTAAGCTTTATGGAGACGTGGTTCTCCGCTTTGTCAGCAAGGAGGGTTTCGAGGGCACCTTTTTGCCCAATTACGAGCCCGTTCAGTCGGCTGCGCTCTCCTACGGGATTATTCGGGTCGACCACGCGGTGGGGAATGTGGAGAAACTGGAGGAGGCCATCGAATATGTGGCGAAGTTTACTGGGTTTCACCGTTTCGCCGAATTTACGGCAGACGACGTCGGGACTGGAGGAGAGTGGCCTGAATTCGATGGTGTTGGCGAGCAATAATGAGATGGTTCTGTTGCTCATGAACGAGCCAGTGTTTGGGACCAAGAGGAAGTCGCCGATACAGACTTATCTGGAGCACAATGAGGGCCCCGGATTGCAGCATTTGGCTCTTATTTGCTCTGATATACTCTCTACGCTGAAAGAGATGCGCATGCGTAGTGATATTGGAGGGTTTGAGTTCATGCCTAAGCCTCTCCCCACTTATTATAAGAATCTGAGAAATAGAGCTGCGGATATCTTGACTGAGAAGCAGATGGAAGAGTGCGAGGAATTGGGGGTTTTGGTCGACAGGGACGATCAAGCAGTGCTCTTGCAGATTTTCACAAAGCCCATTGGTGACAGGTATGGGCATTTTTTGTTTTCTCTATCTCACTTTTTTATTACAATAACCATGGATCACAAGAACTAAACTAAACGTTTAGCTAAAATGTCCTAACAGGAAAAAGTACCCAACATGCCCTAGCACGGGGCTGAGCTTAACCAGCATGTACGTTCATGCTGGTTAAGCCAGCTGGCTCACGTGGTCCCCTCATATCGTCTCTATTCTTCATCGGCCGGAATCAGAAAAGCAGTTGGTAACTGACGATTTTTTTGACAATCCCTTTCCTGGGTCCCTCTCGTTAAGTGGTTCCGTCACGGGGTTTCGAGCTTCACTGACGCACGTACCAAGAGAAATCGTAATGTCATCCCTAGTCGTCCAATTCTCAAGGCGACCACTTCGCATGCCATGGCATGCATGCATCTGACCATCCCAAATTTAAAATTTGAACTTCTTAAATGGGCGGGGAAGTATAGACCATAACTCCTCACCTCATGTCAGCCTGGATGTTCCAGCCATGTATCTGTTTATGACCGAGGGCCAAATGTCTCCAAGCCCACCAGTCGGAAAAGAAAAATTGGAGGTAGACGTTAACCAATGCTGCAAGATTACAGCCTGCAATAATCTTCTGTTTTACATCGCCTTCAACGCCTTCGGGGGACTGCGTGTTTTCGTGACCAATATGGTCAAATATATTGCTGTCGCCGGGGGCGAACTGCACAGAGATCTGGCCGCAGAGGTCCGCGAAGCCATTGATGCACACGGGGGACTCAACAGCAGGGCTCTGAAGAGCATGGCACTGGTCCGTTCGACTGCATACGAGGTGATGAGAGTAGAACCGCCTGTGCCTCTACAGTATGGAAGAGCCAAGGAGGATTTCTTCGTCGAATCCCACCACGGGCGTTATGCGGTGAAAAAGGGAGAGATGGTGTGCGGGTACCAGCCGTTTGCAACGAGAGATCCCAAAGTGTTCGATAGGGCAGAGGAGTTCGTCCCACGTCGGTTCATGGGCGACGATGGGAAGAAGATGCTGAAGCACCTGCTGTGGTCTAACGGCCGTGAAACGGATGAATGCGTGTCCAAGCTAGCATGAATTAGAATAAAAATAAGAAAAAAAATGGTATAAAATAAAATAAAATTATCTAAGAGAATGTTGTAAACATAGGAACATATGGGTATGAATATTGATATAAATATGATTCCATAAGAAAAAATAAGTAATAAAAAAATTTAATTTTAAATAAATAAGTAATTGTAATTGATATAAATATGATTCCATAAGTAAAAATAAGTAATAAAAAAAATAATTTTAAATAAAATTTTAATTTTAATTTTAAATAAGTAATTGTAATGTTATATTTATTTAATTTTAAATATTTTAAATTAAGTTTGAATATTTTTTTATAAATGATACTTGTCAATTCTATTCTAGAATGATCACGGAAGAAGTTATACATATCTCCTTGTTGGACTTTAAAAGCGTGTCTCTTCAACTTAATTAATATTCTTAATCAATTATTTCAAAACTAAAAACATAATTTATTTTAATTTTTAAATTAACCTTTTATAAAAAGAATTAAAAATTAAAATATGTATATTTAGTATTCCATATAGTAATAATCAAATCTTCTAAAGTCATCAAAATGGCCACTTAGTTGTTAGTGTAAACATTTGCCTATGCAAGAGTTGCTTAAAAGACAATTATCTTACTTGTTAAAATTATAAAACGAAAATGAATGATAATCATTAATAAATAATAAAATTATTAAAAAAATAAATCTATAAACAAATTAATAACTACGTATTTTATTGTTTTTGTTATTAAATGTTATAATTAAATAGATTAAAAAATAAATTTATTATTGTAATTATTGTTTTCTTTATATTTGTTTTTTTTAATTTGTCTTTTTGTAATTAGAAGAATTGGCAACCCGGTCTTATCAATGGAACGTCAAGTTCATGCTAACTATGGTTCTTTGTATTAAAAAGTATAATTAAACATATTAAAAAAATAAAGTCTCTTAGTATTAAAAGTTATAATTAAACATATTACAAAATCAATTGATTAATATAATTGTTATTATCTGATTTTAATTGATGAATATCTTACAATAATATTTAATAAATTTATATATATAAATTCATCTTTATTACCATAAACATATAAAATAAATTAATCTATTAAACTTCTACCTAACCTTAACTACGTATATTACAGCACCTCTACCAAACCCGGGGTTGCCAAGCTACCAAATGACTTGAGATTGTGTGCATGTATTTATCTTATTATAATATGTTACTAAATATACTTTATTAAAGTGGAGGAATTGTGTAAACTTTTTAAAATTTGGATTTGTTTTAATATATTTAAAAAAGTAATAGAGAAAAGACATTGTTTAACTATGAAAAAGTAAATAATTTAGTATAATTTATTATATAGTTGTAGGTATACCTTATAAAATTTTGAAGACAATATATGATAGTCGATGTTATGTTGAATTTAGTTTTGGGTGTTTCATATTTTAAGAGATAAATATTATTATAAAAAGGTTGGTTAATTATTTTATTTTTTGGATTTTTCTCTTTTAAAAAAATATAAATAATCATCTTAACTTTGCATTTTCAAAAATGTTTATGTAAAATTGTTGACATTATAAAAATTTTATGTTTTATATTTTTGTTTTTAAAATCTCATATTAACCATATTTCAGATTGTTGAAATTTTATTTTTTATTTACAGTAGTTTATATTATATAATTATCCATGTAGATTTATGGTAATGCATTTTCATAAAATTATTTACAGTAGTTTATATTATATAATTATGGTAATTTTTTCGTATGGAATCATATTTATATCAATCTTCATACCCATATGTTTCTATGTTTACAACATTCTCTTAGTTAATTTTATTTTTTTTTATACCATTTTTTTTCTTATTTTTATTCTAATTCATGCTAACTTGGGCACGCATTCATCAGTTTCACGGTCGTTAGACCACAGCAGGTGCGTCAACATCTTCTTCCCATCGTCGCCCATGAACCGACGCGGGACGAACTCCTCTGCCCTATCGAACACTTTGGGATCTCTCGTTGCAAACGGCTGGTACCCGCACACCATCTCTCCCTTTTTCACCGCATAACGCCCGTGGTGGGATTCGACGAAGAAATCCTCCTTGGCTCTTCCATACTGTAGAGGCACAGGCGGTTCTACTCTCATCACCTCGTATGCAGTCGAACGGACCAGCGCCATGCTCTCCAGAGCCCTGCTGTTGAGGCCCCATGTGCATCAATGGCTTCGCGGACCTTTGCGGCCAGATCTCTGTGCAGTTCGCCCCCAGCGGCAGCAATATATTTGACCATATTGGTCACGAAAACACGCAGTCCCCCGAAGGCATTGAAGGCGATGTAAAACAGAAGATTATTGCAGGCTGCAATCTTGCAGCATCGGTTAACGTCTACCTCCAATTTTTCTTTTCCGACTGGTGGGCTTAGAGACATTTGGCCCTCGGTCATAAACAGATACATGGCTGGAACATCCAGGCTGACATGAGGTGAAGAGTTATGGTCTAAACTTCCCCGCCCATTTTAAAAGTTCAAATTTCAAATTTGGGATGGTCAAATGCATGCATGCCATGGCATGCGAAGTGGTCGCCTTGAGAATTGGACGACTACGGATGACATTACTATTTCTCTTGGTACGTGCGTCAGTGAAGCTCGAAACCCTGTGACGGAACCAGTTAACGAGAGGGACCCAGGAAAGGGATTGTCAAAAAGACGATCGATTCCGGCCGATGAAGAATAGGGACTATATGAGGGGACCACGCGAGCCAGCTGGCTTAACCAGCATGAACGTACATGCTGGTTAAGCTCAGCCCTAGCACGGTACTCTTTCATCTTTCAGAAAAGTAGGACTTTTTCTTTCATAAAAAATCAGATTTGCACATTGCCTTAATTCCTTCTCTATGCATCCTTAGAATTTGGTAGTTGGTCTCCCATGCCACCATCTTCCAAGTGAAGAAATTCCATCAATTGAGTTCTGGTGCAGCGATGCCACCGATACCCACAAGCGGTTCTCACGGGGTTTGGGCATGCAGGTGGTGGCCAAGTCCGATTTGAGAACCGGAAATCAGATATTGCAGCTTCGGCATACAGTCCAACGATCTCACGACGTATTCACGGCGCGTTATTCTTTGTCAAGCACGTTCCTGTTGTAGCAGTGTAACCTGGACACCCAATTCCTTTGACATCACTGAATCCATATCATCCACATCACATACCACCTCAGAGGGGCATTGGAAACTTTTCTTTGACATCACTAAATCCATATCATCCACGTCACATGCCTCAGGGGCATTGGAAACTTTTCCCTGGGCACCTTATTTGTCTTAACAAACTTTTAGATTGTCTATCTAATGACAAATTCACATTTTCAATAATGTAACCATGTCAACTTATTTGATCTTTCCTCACGTACTTCACTTGCTAAGCCATACCTACCACCCAATGCCATCACCACTGAATGCATTCTTATTTTTTAATTATTTTGTTATTTTTTATTTTATGGGATAGACAACTAAACACTTTCTTACCTAGATTCTACTCTGCGAAAACACATGAATGCATTTTTATTTTTTATTTTTTAGTTTTATCTCCATAGATTTATATATTATATTTTGGACTTCAAACACTTTCCTACTTCCACTATGCTACAACACATTTATGAATACATTTTTATTTTTTATTTTTCTATTTTTATTTGCATAAATTTATATATTATATTTTGGACTTCATATCATTGGTCGTTATATTTCTATATTGTTATGTTTAAATGTATCTTGATTAAGATTTAATATTTAAATGAACTCACTTAAATGGTTAAATAAAACTATTTAATTAAGTTTATTTAAATAATTAACTAACTAAATTCATTTAAAACTTAGTAGAATGATTAACTAAAATTATTTAATTATAATATTTTTCTATAATTTTATCTTTATATACTTATTTTTACTTTTTGGTTTTTAATTGATGTTTAAATATATTTATAAATTTGGATAGCTTCAAAATGATTTTGATGACGTCTTTTTCTTGACAAAAAAATAGAAATGCTTCTTCTAGACATAGAAATTTTCAAATCCACCCAACATTATTGTTTCATGTGGCTTCAAGATTCTTAAACAAACCCTTCTTTAAAAACATAAACCTTTCTTTAAAAACAGTGTAAGATTTTTGGTGAATGTTCTAAGTAATTCATTTTGAAGGATTTGTTGAAATAACAATTTTCACAATTTAACAAAGCCATAAATCACACTTCATAGATAGATAACCAGATAACCACCTTGGAGACTCACGCTATCCAGATTACGGCTGCCAAATCAGTGATAAAGCAGCCCAAAATGTGAATGAAGGTTTATTAGACGGCTCACAAATCCCGAAGAAGACGACTACCCACCTAACATTTTGGAAAAACAATATCAAGTGGACACTAACATGTTGAAAAAATAGTATCAAAGTGGACATTACGTAGATGTTCTTATTCCACCTAAATTATTTTAATAATATTAAATAATACATATCAACTAAGGCCTTCGATAGGGCTAAAGGTTTTTAAGATTTCAAATTTGCCCACAATATTAAAAGAATCAGAAGATCTATGGCTTTTGGAGTTAAATTTGAAAGAATCAGAATATCTATGGCTTTTGGAGTTAAATTTGAAATACCTCTGGGTTCGATCAGATCCATTAATATTATACATCAAAATCAGCGCACATGCCGATCTCATTCATGGAAGGACGGTCTTTCACGCAATCAATCTCATTGGATCCCTCTCACCTTTGCTCTGCTCTATTTAAAAAAAAATCTCCCTACAATCGAAACCCATCGAGCCAGGAACGAAAAAAATTGCTGAGAAATTTTGAGGAATTTAGAGAAAGAAAGAATGGGGAAAGATGAGAGCGGGAAATTCAAGCTGGTGGGATACAATAACTTTGTTCACCACAGTCCGATGAGCGATCTCTTCCAAGTGAAGAAATTCCACCACATTAAGTTCTGGTGCGACGATGCCACCAATACGCACAAGCGCTTCTCATGGGGTTTGGGCATGCAGGTGCTGGCCAAGTCCGATTAGAGCACCGAAAACCAGACATACTGCAGCTTTGCCATACAGTCCAACGATCTCATGTTCATCTTCACAGCGCCTTATTCTTCCAAAATCGACCAGTCCACCACCATAATGCCCCACCCGGCTTTGGATTCCGATGACGCACGGAGATTCTTTGCCAAGCATGGGTTAGCGGTTCGAGCAGTGGGAGTGCTCGTCGAAGATGCTGGGTATGCTTTTCAGAAGAGCGTCGAGAACGGTGCCTTGGCTGTGATGGAGCCACGCGATCTGGTCAATGAGGCCACGGGCGAGAACGTTTGTATGTCGAAAGTTAAGCTTTACGGAGACATGGTTCTCCGTTTTGTCAGCAACAACGGTTTCGAGGGCCCCTTTTTTCCCAATTACGAGCCCGTTCAGTCGATTCCGCTCTCCTACGGGATTATTCGGGTCGACCACGCTGTGGGGAATGTGGAGAAACTGGAGGAATTCGTCGAATATGTGGCGAAGTTTACCAGGATTCACCGTTTTGCTGAGTTTACGGCCAAAGACGATTCATATGTTGTATTTGATTAGTCCCCGATGTTTCTATCGGGAGAATCAGTAATGTAAAAAAGTCATGTAAAGTCATAGAGGATAACCCTCCTTGTTGATCAGGGGTTAAAGTCCCCACAATTGTGGGGCACTAGGGTTATTAGACTCTCCTAGAGAAGTCGGCCCTGGTAAGTTGTTGTCAAGTTGGAAACTAGTATAAATAGAGAGTGAGCCTCTCTATTTATTACACAGTCACACACACTTAGTTTTAGCGCATGAGTGAGAGAGGAGGAGCTGGGATAAGAAAGAGAACATTTGTTGGAGATCATCTTATTGTCTTTGGGTTTTACTGCTGTCATTGGTGCTCACTCTATCTCTGAGGAAGTTGTGGGGTTTTCTCCTTTATGGTTTCCCTGAGGAAAATCTTTATGTCTATTGTCTCTTGTGATTATCTCTCGTGATTGATTGTTGTGCATGTTATTCTCTTAGATAAGATCCTAAGATCATAGTGTCTAATAGATAAAAATATAACATGGTATCAGAGCTAACCTAAGAAGAAGACATTGTGCAGCTATGGAAGTTACGACTTCTTACTTTTTGGGTCTCTCTCCACAATCCACCAGCAAAAGGAGGCTAGGCTGAATCTCCTTTGAAGGGCGCATGTTTCTATTGAAGCAGAATCTGATTCTGAGCACTTCTAGTTTTTGACTTACTACTACATTGGGAAATTAGGGATTTTCACTGAAGAGGATTTTTTTAGTGAGCCTAGGCTAGGATTGCTCTCCTCCTCAAAATCGAAGTTTAGAGACAAAAATCGAGGTTTTTGGTTGAGTAGAACTCTAGCAAAGTCAAACCCTAATTTTCCATGGAACCAGAAAACCAGCACTGTAGAAGATCTGCTCCAGATCCAGTTTTCAGCTTCTCAAATTGGTAAGATATAAATCTTTTGTATTTCCATTTGAGGTTCTCAATTAAGATGTCTCATCACACCAAGCTTTATGAAAAGCTTGAGGGAGCTGATAACTTACGAACCTTGAAGTATAGGATCTCCTTAGTCCTGAAAGAAATGAGTTGGACTCTTACATTAGTGAAGAGGTTCCAGTTCCAGAGGGAGATGAGGCTAAGGCCTTACACAAAATGAAATTGGTCATAGCTAAGAGGATTATTGTTGATTCAATCAAGGATCACCTCATACCATAGGTTTCCTCCCTAAAGACACCTAAATCAATGTTTGATTCTTTGACCAAGCTATTTGAAGGAAAGAACATAAACCAGAAGATGACTTTGAGGAACCAGTTGAAGAATGTGAAGATCCAGAATGTGGAGACCATACAGCCATACTTTACAAGGGTCTCCCAAATCAAAGAACAACTTGAAGCAGTGGATGAAGAAGTGGAGAATGCATAAATTGTGATAACCACCTTGAATGATATCCCTAGGTCATGGGACTCCTTCATTCAAGGGATTTGTGCTAGAAGAAAGCCAGTTACCTTCAGTAGACTGTGGGAGGAATGATCACAAGAATAAGCTCAAATAGTAGCCCGAGGAGAAAAGATGGGAAGTGAAGATCAAGCCCTCACAGTGCACTCCAAGAAAATCAGGAGGGACTATCATAATCCCAAAGGTAAGCATTCTCATCAGAAAAATAACTCTATAAAATCTAACAAAGACATATCTAAATACAGATGCTTTACATGTAATGTAGAGATCTTGAAGAGGTTCGGGATGATGGACTGTAAGGCCATGACCACACCTATGGAATCAGACATGAATCTATGGAGTGATGCTTCATCAGAGTCGGTTGATGCTACGATGTATAGTCAGATGATTGTGTCCTTGATGTACTTGACAAATACAAGACCAGATATTTTCTTTGCTGTGAACACATTGAGCCAGTTCCTGACGGATCCTAGACATGTTCACCTGATTCTTGCAAAGCATATTCTGAGGTACCTGAAGGGTATAGTTGATTATGGGCTCAAGTATGAGACGAATCAGAAGATTAACCTGGAAGGTTGTATTGATTCATATTGGGCAAGTAGTGCCATTAATAGGAAGAGCACTTCGGGGTGTTTCTTTAGTATGGGATCAAGTGTGATCTCTTGGTTTAGCAGGAAGATATCCTACGTGGTACTGAGTACAGCCGAAACAGAGTATGTCGCGGCTTGTTTGGTTAGTGGTGAGGCAGTGTGGCTAAGGAAGCTACTATCTGATTTGTTTGATCTCCAGTTGGATGCTACTTGTATATGTTGCGACAACCAGAGTTGTGTGAAGTTGTCGGAGAACCCGGTGTTCCATGACAAGTCAAAGCATATTGATATCAAATATCACTATATCAGGGATATGGTGCTGAGAGGAGCATTGAAGCTCCAATATGTTGCGATGGAAGAACATATAGTTGATGTGTTGACCAAGCCATTGGCTAGAGTGAAGTTTGAGTACTTCAGGGAGAAGCTTGGTGTTCTGCAAGTCGAGGTTCCTTCCAAGGGGAAATGATGAGTCCGTGACCCATTCTGACATGGTGGTAGGCTAGGCCTCCCATGGTTAGATGCAAGTGTAGAGCCATTCTGACATGGTGGTAAGCTGGGCCTCCCATGGTCAGATGCAAGTGCAGATCCATTCTGACATGGTGGTAGGCTGGGCCTCCCATGGTCAGATGCAAGTGTAGAGCCTTTCTGACATGGTGGAAGGTTGGGCCTCTAATGGTCTGATATAAGTGTTGAGCCTTTACAACATGGTGGCAGGCTGGGCCTCCCATGGTCGGATGTGAGTGTTGGTCCTTTCTGACATGGTGGCAGGATGGGCCTCCCATGGTCAGATATAAGTGTTGGACGGGCCTTTTTGACATAGTGGCAGGCTGGGCCTCCCATGGTCAGATGTGAGTGCTAGGCCTTTTCGACATGGTGGTGGATGTGTTCCTCCCATGGTCAGATGTGAGTGCTGGGCATGCCTTTCTGACATGGTGGTGGATGTGTTCCTCCCATGGTCAAATTTAAGTGTTGGGCGAGCCTTTCTGACATGGTTCTTAGATGTGTTCCTCCCATGGTTAGATATAAGTGCTAAATAATATGAAGACCTACCCAGAGGCTAGGCCTACAACCAGCATGAAAAAGAGCTAGCTCTGTAGAACTTCCTGTGACGAGTAGAATTGCGAGATAGTACCAATTCATCGAGATAGCAGAGCAGTGATAATGATGATCCAATGATGTTCCAGCTTTGATGATGATCCAGTGATGATCTAGTGATGATGATCCAGACTTGATCCAGAGAAGAAGACTTATGCTGATGAATTGTGTCAAGAGAATACCTTCCTAGTTAAGAGGGAGTGTTGATGTATTTGTAACTTCAGAATGTGTTCACTTATGTATTTCATATATTGTATTTGATTAGTCCCTGATGTTCCTATCGGGAGAATCAGTAATGTAAACAAGTCATGTAAAGTCATAGAGGATAACCCTTCTTGTTGATCAGGGGTTGAAGTCCCCGCGGTTGTGGGGCTCTAGAGTTATTAGACTCTCTTAGAGAAGTCGGCCCTAGTAAGTTGTTGTCAAGTCAGAAACTAATATAAATAGAGAGTGAGCCTCTCTATTTATTACACAGTCACACACACTCAGTTTTAGCGCATGAGTGAGAGAGAAGGAGCTGGGATAAGAGAGAGAACAACTATTGGAGATCATCTTATTGGCTTTGGGTTTTACTACTGCCATTGGTGCTCATTCTATCTTTGAGGAAGTTGTGGGGTTTTCTCCTTTATGGTTTCCTCGAGGAAAATATTTGTGTCTATTGTCTCTTGTGATTGATTGTTGTGCATGTTATTCTCTCAGATAAGATCCTAAGATCATACTATCTAATAGATAAAAATATAACATCCACAAGGGCAAATGATTAGGATATATTATGATGCCAATCAATAATGTTTATTTGCTTCCTAGGGTTATGTTTCAGTGCTTGCACTGGGAGATTTACATGATCCCCAATAGCATTGGATATAAGCATATTCATGGGGCCATATAGTATAGGATGAGGTTGTATTTTTATCTTTTTCTTTGGAAAACCATGCAGGATTTGAAAACTCGGAGAAGGAATAGAATCAGATATACTTAACAAACTATAATCATGACAGGGCATAGGACTATACTCTATAGTCATTGTGCAGATGTTGGAAATGGGTATAAATTCCTAAGGACTATGAACAACATCCATTTAAATATGAATGCAAAACCTTCCATGTCAAAGGAATACTTAATGGAAGTGAGCTTACTATTTCTAACACAAAGAAACAAAGAATCCAGAAATGGAAGCTCCAGGGGGATACACATAACATTAGAACGCAAAATCAACACCCTAAAGAAGTTCCATCTAGATTTTGCATTGTAAACAAGAAATCATTCATAATATAGACAAAATTGTCTGTGATCATAAAATAGGTCATATTTCACTTACATATATCACAATGTGATTACTCTATTGGTCGAGTTTCCATTTTGGTCACTACAGAAATATCTTGTCATGAAAAAATCCATAATCTTTAGAATCCCATTATTATCAATTCGCAGATTATATCATGTTTAAAGCATAAAATGCCATGTTCAAACACTTGTTTCAATAATCATATCTCATAATGAAAGAAAGAGAACAAAAAAGATTGATAAAATCAAGAAATTACATTTGATGTCTCAATGGAAAACTTGGTTGATATGACATTGCACACATTTATTTACTAGTGACAACCTGCATCATACAACCGAATGTAGTCCTTATATATTAAGAACCAAAGAAGTGTTGCATTATTGAATACTGAACAAGAATTTCCTTGAACTTTTGTGATTATTCTTAGTTATTGAGTAAGTTGCTATGGATTTTATATTTAGGGGAGTTAAAAAAAATTGTATTTCATGTTAAGACGAGGTGCTAGAATAAGTGACGCTCAATAATATATTATGATCCCTGATATATTATGTATTAATGTGTAATAAATATCATCAGTGTTAGTGACCAATCAAGTTAAGGAATAATAGTTAGTATTGGTAGTTAGGGATGGTCATGCAGAGTAAGTAATTAAGTTCTCACAAACTTCATTCAGATTGTTTCTTATTACTAACGGGACCCTAGACTTCACTCATCAAATTCTACCTGAAACATTGTCCCTGAGATATCAAAGTATACCAGACTTCAAAACCACTATTTTGGATGGTTGTAGGTGATATTTTAGTTCCATACCAACACCTAGAAGTTTTTCCTTTTTCACCGGTTTAGTTCTTCTACCATACTGGTCTGGGTTCTTTCGTTGCTCATGTCATTCTATGCGGTTTTATTTGAGTTAGTACTAGGTTCGTCAAATATTTATGTAAAAATGACACTTTTTATATATGTGCATGTGGTTGATGCTTTTTTGATGGGGATTATGCAAATGCATACCTGTTTTTCGGGTTATTTAGTTAGGGGATTGGGCTAATTGGTTATTGGTATATAAGAGGGATATAATAATGTTTACCTTTTTCTCGAGATATTTGTATACTTAATTCGGGTAGTTAGTTACTGATGGATAGGCAGGAATGTATACTTGTTTTTGAGAATCAATATCAAGGAAGACCTGTATTCCTGCTATGTGGTATGCCCAGGTTGCTTGGAAACCTACCCAGAAAAATCCTCTAGAAAGATCTCAAAACCCTGAACCGAAGACTCGAGCCAATTCTGATCCAGCTTTATGCATGAACGAAATGAAAGGACATATACAAAATCATAATCACAGACATTTTACAAAGATAACAGAGATACAATAAACACATATTCTATTAAATGGCAAAAATAGAACAAACTATAATATAATTGCTAGAATTGTGATAGCTATCTCTGAGAAGAGATGTGGATGCTATGCTCATCCGTTCTAAGATGAATAAAAAATGAGGCCAAAGGGGCCTATTTATAATAAGAATGAGGGTGAGAACCCCAAAATTCCAAAACGTAACCCTAGAAGATGAACCATCATAAAGTTTACGGCCCCAAGGTGGTAAGTTGAACCATCAACTTCTCGGGGTCATAACGTTTGCATACGATCTCCGATTTGGGCATTTGATAGCTCGTTGGAAATGTCTATCTAAGATTTACAACTTTTGGTCAGCCAAATGCATGTCTATGGAAACCATTTGGCCCCTGAATCGCCAAAAAATGTCGTTTAGGGCCTCAAAGCGGCCCCAGAAGTTTAGGACCCGAAAAACCGTAGAAAAATAACTAGGAAACTGCCACAATGAACAATTGTTTTGAGCTAGTGGAATAGGTGGGTGGCCATCGATCTCCATCTGGATCAAACTCTCAATCAACTTGGGTTCATCTAGTAGTTAAGAGAATCTGATGAAAAACGAAATGAAATGAATAATTGCAAGATTTTCTTAATTCACTTGAGTGCACATTTTCCATGTATCTCTCTGTTTAATATCCATGCGAGCCCCTTCATTTGAATTCAACGTGTTCTTTTTGTTGTGATAAGTTTTTTTTGAGAAAAATAGATTTCGGGATAAAAAATCTTGTATTAGTACTGCTAATTTAATTGGTTAATGAAACATATGTAATACAAAGCTTTATGGTACTGTAATGATTGGTGTTCTCCTTTCTATAATAACTACAACTTTTATCCTTACATACAAAGATGTATGTAATAATGATAAACATTGCTTACTTGTCTCTGATGTTCCTATACATGATGTAATGGTTAAGTAAGTGCATTGCTAAATAAATTCCTTTTGACCAGCTCGCGAGTTTTTAATGGGGAGAGGGGGTCCCTTCCCATGTAAGCATTCCATATTGAAATAATTTTAGGATTTTACCACAATGAAAAGATGCTATCAAATTGTATCAATTAACTCAATTAATATGTATTTCTACATCTCTTCTCTTTCATGAGTGTTCGATGTTAAATTCCAACTTTCACTACATTAAATAGCCTCAAGGAGATAACAATGATGGCTGAAGATACCCTCCTTTTGAATTTTAGTTTGTATTCTAGAATGTTAGTGGACCTTCTAACCCTTGCAAAAACATAGATTATGTTTCCATACTTCCATCCATACACTCACTTCCAAAGTTGTTTGTTTTGTATCTAAAATGGGATTGATAAAAAAACTAGGACATAAGTTAAATATATAAATAGATTATCATCCTCACAACATAATAAAGGAGAATAAACTAAAAACAAAATTGAAAGAATGGTTCATGAAGAAATGCTACAGGAATACCATAATCAACTTAAATCATCATCTCAGGAACCTCTCATTCAGGAATTTAGAGAAATTTGAGGTCTTGGTCTCATCTAAATCAACGAGAAATGGAAAGTGATAAAATTGTGTCTTCTATATCAAAAGGTTATGCTAGGAGAAATACAAACAACAAAACATTAAGAATAATGGTCAAGTAATCTCGCAAGAGAAGACAATTCAAGACACTTTCCTATGACAAAAATTTAATACTATTGACTAGAGTCCAGAATTATCATTTACAATTCAAACATATAAATCGTGTTTAAATAAAATGCAACGAACTGATGGATATAACATGTAAGGATAACTCTACTCATTGTCTTTTTCCAAACATAAAACCATTGTTGGACATATACTTGTCCTATTTTAGCTGCTAATGGATAAACAACGGAATATGCTGCTACCGAATAGCCTATGGAGAATAAAAAACCGGATTTGGGACTGAACATGGAATGGATCCAGCTAAACATGTATCTAAATATGCTTCTATGGGATGATCTGCAGGTCCTAGATATGTTGTAACCTTTGCTTCTGTTGCTTTAGCTCCTGCCCCTGCTACGACTCTTGAACTCCATCAATGGACCTGTTAGCCAAACTAGCTCCCAAGGTTGAAAGCACGTGTTCCCCCACTGTAATATGATCCTTTGTACCGATCCCATCAATAGTTCTTACATTATCTGACAAGGATCGAACCAAAATGACAACTGGGTATCGAAAAGGACCTTCATTCAACGACTAGCAACTAGCAGTGGCACTGACCAAAAGTTAAATAAATACGAGATGATGCTTTGGGGCCTCCTATAGCTTATGGCAGACACTTTTTATGAATTTGTGAATCCCATGAATACTGGTCATTCTTTATATATCTAATTATATATATGAAAATAAGAAATACAAACTATATCTACTATGAAATTTATCAAGCAATCAAAATGTAGAGTAGAAATACCCTAGTGCCCTCAGTAGCGATGAAACAAGGTGTTAAGGGGTAGGTAGCACCTAGGCTTATTTGTCTATTGTGATTGGATCATGACCTTGTGTTGGGCCTCCCCCATTGTAATATATTGTTTTCTTCAATAATAAAGGATTCATGGAATTTGGCTTGGGTTCCAAACACTTGTGTTGTGGTTGTGGCTTGTTTCCATTGTGTTAATTGTATAATGGCTAAGTATTACGAGGCTTGAGTAAGACAACACATTGTCTATAAATTCATGCACAAATCGTTCGGTGCCACTGGTCTCAACAAAGTGTAGCTTAGAATGGAGGTATGGGCAATCTCTAGGTGAAGAGACACTAGTGGAAAATGAGAGATTAGTGACCAGGAGACCAAAAATTTTGGTCACCACAATTTTTTTCAAGGGATAAATGACCAAAATTGATAAATTTAAGTGAGTTAACTAAAAAAGACCAAGATAAATGACCAATTTTGGTCACTGGATAAAAACCAACTGAAAATGACCAAGATAAATGACCAAATTTGGTCATGGGATATCTAGACTAAAAATGACCACATGACAATTGGTCATTTATTTGGTCATTTTTTATTCTTGCGATCTTCTTATCACTCCTAATTAATTAATTATGATTAATAACATAATTTAATTAAATCAAGCATAGTGTATAAATTATATATTAATTGAGACTCAAACATGCAGTGAGTTAATGCAATTATTCAATTGACTTAGTCCCCTCCCATCGACACATACACGACGTATGATTTCACGATAAGTGTTGAACAAAATATTTGATGCGCCCCCAAGCCCGGTTATGCTAGCTAATTTACTAATTACATCTAATTGCTTGATATAATATTGTAGATTTTTTTTTAATGTTTTCTGAGTTGTGTATTATTTTTTCTTAGGTGCCCAATCCTTATCATAATTCTTACATCTCTCAATCTTGGATT
>LPNX010733670.1:148086-166246 GCA_001517045.1 Pseudotsuga menziesii | reverse complement strand
ATATATGTCTTTGAAACGATAGGTTCTTGGACAAAGCTGCCATTGTTGATCAGAATGAAGATGGAAGCCCCTAGAAGTTGTGCACAGTGACACAGGTAGAACAAGTGAAGCTTGTCATACAAGTCATCCCAATTTTCACTTGCACCATCGTCATGAACTGCATACTTGCACGGCTACAAACTTTTTCTGTTCAACAGGGAAGCACCATGGACAACATACTTGGAAGCAGCAGTTTTCACGTACCACCAGCCTCACTTCAAGCAATTCCATATATAATGCTGGTAATCCTTGTGCTCTTGTATGATACCGTGCTCATGCCCTTCTTACGAGGTCTCACAGGTAAGGAAACGGGCATTTCTCAGCTTCAGAGAATTGGCATTAGATTATTCATCTCCACATTTTCAATGGTCACCGCAGCTCTTATGGAGGCTAAGAGGAAACAAGTTGCCCGGGACAGTGGACTCATGGAAAATTCAGATAATCTAGTGTCTCTTCCACTGACCATATTCTGGATTGCGCTGCAATTCTTGGTATTCGGCTTATCAGAAATGTTTACAGCAGTGGGATTGATCGAATTTTTCTACAGTCAATCACCTGAAGGGATGCAATCCTTGCTGACTGCTCTTACATATTGCTTGTATTCATTCGGATTCTATCTCAGTGGCGTTCTGGTCTCAATAGTTGATGAGGTTACAAGTTCTGGATCACATGGAGGCTGGCTTTCAGATAATAACCTTAACAAAGATCACCTCGATCTCTTCCACTGGATGCTCTCAGTTTCATCAATTTCTTGAATTACATCTTCTGGTCGAGATGGTATAAGTACAGTCCCCCGTTTAGTCATCAGGCGTCTCAAGGGCGAGAGCTATCGTATTCTTCGAAATGTCGGGTCACTTATCAACTTCCTTCCTCCGATCCACCATCGAAAATAGTTTCGATTGGTGATAACTACTTAAAGGTACTCAAATCTTTCTATTAAATTGAGTTATATTAATTTATTTGTTTTACTATCTTGACATTATTAAATTGAGTTATATTAATTTATTTGTTTTATTATCTGGACATTATATCATTACTCATTTTGTTTTTTTACTCTGGACTCATTTTTTATTTTCATTTTTCCTTTGTTTACAGAATAAAAATATATCATTACTCATTTTGTTTTTTACTCTGGACTCATATTTTATTTTCATTTTTCCTTTGTTTACAGAATAAAAACACAAGAAGTCCATCTCTTTCTGATTTTTCCATAGCCTGGAAAACTTATCCTAAATTGACATAATAATCTTGTTTATAGAATCCTAAATACTAATATAGTTTTCTAACACATCAAGCGACTGCTAACTTTTGATTTTATTGTTCTCTCGTTCATCGGTTATGATTTTTGTTAATAAATCATGGACAGTAGGCTTTTGCTATCTTTTCATTTTGTGAAGTTAGTTTATGATCAGTAGGGAGAACCATTTTCAGATTTCTGTTTCATATTCTATCAATTTTTAACAATATATTGGAATTTTTATCGAATTATTTGGAAAGAGGAATTGGAAATATTACCATGTAGTACATGGTTTCCAGCTTCAATTCATACAGTCCATACAATTCATCATGGAGATTGAAAAATTATTGGTACTTCATTGATCGAACTACCCCTTCAGTAATTATAATTAATCATCATTACTCTTCGTGCAGATATATGTGAGTCTTACGTTGTATGCAACCACACTCATTATGCAAATGCCAGTATGTTTGAGAGCAACCTGAAAACAGTCATGAATAGGCTTGTTCAAAGCGCGTCCCAAACCAAGTTTAACGCGACTGTTTATGGCCAAAGTCCGGCCCGAATATATGGCCTCCTCCAATGCAGGGGAGGCATTACAGTTTCCCAGTGCTACAATTGTTCAGTAGAAGCAACGAGTTCTACTTCGATTGGAATACCAAAATGTGGGAATGTTATTGGCGTTGCAGTTTGGATGGATGTTTGCTTCTTACGTTATGAAAACTTTAGTTTCATCGGACAACTGGACCCTGAACTACAGGGTGGTGAACCTTATCAAAGGTATACTTACAATGTACGTAATTTGTCTAGCCCTGATGCCTTTCTCCATGCTCTTGAAGGTTTATTGACCAATTTGTCGGTTGAAGCCACAACTGGATCTGGAGGAACTGGATATGCTTCATATGCCTACGGAACAACTCAAGACTCATTGTCTCGAATGATTTACGGTGCTGGAGAGATATATCTAGTGACTGCACAACAAGTCTGTTATATGTAATCAATTTTCTTTTCACTTATGCCATTAGAGTGGAAGCAGGTACGAAAGAACTGACGGAAGGAAGTACTGAGTGGAATAAAAACTGCATAGTTCGTTATGAAATCTATAGTTTCTTGAATTTGCCTTCATCTACAGAAGGGCCAGTTAATGCTGCTCAGTAGAAGCAAATCACAGAAGGCTTCAAATAAAATACCCTTAATTTTAGGTGTTGCTGCCGGTTCGCTTCTCCTGGTATTCATGTGCCTGTTTTCAATAGGTAGAAGAAGATCACTTCTCCTGGTATTAGTGTGCCTGTTTTCAATAGGTAGAAGAAGATTGAACGCTCGAAGGGGACATGAAGGTATGGATGGTAGGACGGTCAAGTAGCCCTTGGCCTATAACAAATTAACACCTTGCAGTTTCAGCAATAAATTGTTTCTTGACTAACAAACACCCATATAAACGGGAGAGTCTGATTATATATGCACATCAAGCTCAAAGCTAGAAGTGAATATGATCAGACGCCCATATTCAATGAATGATATAGATTTAATACATTAAAGTAGTGTATACACACATTGATGCTTTTATTTTTATGAAGTAATGGCGTCGATGGATCGGTTCAGCACACACAGATTTGATGGATCACTTCCACCTTTTGACACATGTTGCTCCATTACAGTAGCAATATTACAATACAATAGACATGCAGGCCAGAACACCATGCTCTTCTAAGAGGCATTCACAAGTGTTATTCAAAAGAGGGCATTCAATTTTGCTGCTATATTTTCTGATGTAGTTGAGTTTTTAGGTTGTATAGTTTTTAGATAAATGGAGGAAGCAACAATGATCTCTGAGAATCAGCCAATGATCTTTAAGATGGAAACTGTAATGTCCCCGGTTTTGACCCTGTTTGCATGATGTATATATTGTAATTAATCGTGGTGAGGAGCTCAAGGCAAAAGCCCCACCATCGATTTGGTTTTGTATGTTTCGGCAATAGGGATAGTTGCCGATGGTAGGTCGTGCTATAAGGCACATTATAATTCGGCATCATGTAAACACGCACATCAATTAAAATAAACCACAACCAGCTACGGCAGTGCAACGTTGAATGAAAAGGGCATGGTTCCAAAGGATAAGGGGTGGGGGATGTCAAACCTTGGTTATGGGGGAAAAACCCAAGTTTTGTCACCTTGTTGATTTTCCATCTTCCCTTGTCAACCTCTTTAATGTTTTGTTGGGCAGCTGAGGAGTAATGGCTGGTGGTGGTTGAGGTAGTTAATGCCTTTGGGAGTGGGGTGGCAGGACTGTCAGTCCTTTGCCCACCTGCCCACTCCACCCACGTCTGCCCATTTTTCTTCCTCACGCACTCTTCCCTGGTCAGTTCACTCTCACCATGATTTGGTTTTTGGGATCCTCCTCACGCACAGGCTGGGGGGTGGTCTTGGTCGTAGGTAGACATTTTCTTGGCTCCACGAGTTGCTGAGCACCCACGCACTGCAAATTTCACGTCCTGGCTATTTATTGTTCATCCATGGACAAAAACGGAGCTGTTTTCTCCTCACGCAGGGCCTCCATTGTTGTGCAATCTCACGCAGAGGGATTCTTCCCCTGTTTTTCCTCTCACACATAGGAATTTCTAGGTTTTCCCACGTTGTTCTTTTCCCAGCGAAATTGTGGGTGCTGTGGCTATCAAAAGTCGGTATTATTCCCTTTCCTCTGCGTGGTATTTATGTGTTTCCTCCGTGATTTTGGTTGCCCAGGACGGGTTGTATTCCCCACGTTTGCTATGAGCTGTGCTCATTGAAACATTTTGGGACTGTTGTTTTCCCACGTTGTTGGCTGTGTTGCTGGGGTCTTCCTTACATCTTTGGGGCTGTTGTAATTTCATTTGAAGAGTCATTTTGGCCACGATAGGGCCAAGAATGACTCAGAATTTCTTTTCCCTGTTAAGCTGTGACAGCTAAGTAACTGCCTGAGTGCAATGGTTAGTCTTCGGACTGTGCTGGCTTGGCTTGTCTGTTGAAAGCATGTGAAACCTAGCTGTGTTAGTTAGCTGTTTGTGCCCCTTGGTTATGTATAAGCCTGCAATTGACCCTTATTCCGGAGGAATCATGCCCAGCTTGGGGGTGGCAGCGTTGCTGAGAGACTGATGAGCACGCTGGCCTATGGTTGGGTGGAACGTTGCAGCGACGTAGCTGGTTGCGGGTGAATTCTTCATCAAAAGATAAGTACTGCTGGTTACTTCATCTCTGTAATTTATATTGATGTTAAATGCTGGAATGTCTATGTTTGCTTCTGCTCATTGTTTGAAGGACTGTGCCTCCTTGTATGATGAATTATGCTTGTTGTTTAGGCTTTTAATTTCAGCATTGATATCCCCTGTTTTATGTTCATGGGTTGTTTGCCCGGTTGTGTTGATGTTCGTCGCATCCTCTCCGCCGGTTGAGGGACGGGGACGTGACAGAGTGGTATCAGAGCTCTAGGTTGCAGCAGTGGGCCTCTATGGGCCAAGAAAGAGCTGCTGATAGAGGGCAGAATTACCCTCTATGTCCAGCAGAACAACAGTGAGCAGACGAATTCAGAAAAAAAAAAAATTCGTCTAAGTGTTGAGCGGTCGGATCATTGGAAGAAGTGGAATTCCTCCGTTGCGGAAGGTCTGGCAAAGTTAAATTCCGCTGTTGCGGGTGGATTGGTGAAGTCTCCCATCCGCCGTTGCGGATGGCGAAGTGATCCCGCATCCGACTCGAAAGTCGTCTGATCGCCGACGACGCAAGAAGAAATTTTGAAAATTTGGCTAAGTGTTGGAGAAATCGGAAGGGAGAGTTGCCTGACATCTGACGTTACGAGAATCCGCCGACGTCCGACTGTCAAGTGGTTCTAAGAGCTAAATCGGAAGAGCCAGCGAAGTGGGCGTTCGCCGTTGCGGGAGAACTGATGAAGTTTTCGTCCGCTGTTGCGGAAGCCCAAATGGTTAAGTCTTCCGATGTGGAGATGCTTCCGACGTCCGACGTAAGTGCCAAATCGGAAGAGTTGGCGAAGTGGGCGTTTGCCATTGCGGACGAGTTGGTGAAGTTCCTCGCCCGCCGTTGCGGAAGAGTTCTCAAAGTGGAAACTTCACCGTTGCGAACGGCGAAGCGATTCTGCATTCGACTCGAAAGTCGACCGATCACCGACGCCGCAGAAAGGTTAGAAAATTGTTTAAGTATTGGGGCAGTCGGAAGAGTTTGTGAAGTAAGCGTCCGCCGTTGCGGGTGAAGGAGCAATTTGGCTTTCGATGTCAGAGTCCGCCGACGTCCGACACAAGTGCCAAATTGGAAGGTTGGGAGCTTCCGGGGAGCCGCCATTGCGGAATGTTGGGAGTTTCCGGGGAGCTGCCGTTGCGGAAGGTTGGAGCTTCCGAGAGCCGATTCAGTGGATGTGATGATGCTTCCGAGAGCCGATTCTGCGGCTGTTTTTCAGTGAATTTCAAGGCCGAAAAGGAGAAAAATGGCAGCGAGCTAATGCGCCAGATTGCGCGAAAATCATAGTTTTACAAGCCCCCTTGACCCCCGTCGTCCCTTAAGATAGTCATTCTTGTGAAAAAGAAGACTCTATGTTTTGGGGAAATTCGGTAAAACCCAAAATTCATAAAAGATGAATGGGGCAATGGAAGTGAGGTGGCTGAAATTGGCACCTAGTCCAAAGTATAGCTGTGTGTAAAATACAAAGGTTGCTGAAAGTCTTCATTCTTAGAAGGGGTGTGGTTTTCACACCCGAGGTCGGAATGACGCATGTGAATAGGCGTTGGAAAGCTTATCCAGCAAGGAAAAAGGATAAGTCACCGGAATCTGAGCATGAAGCAGCAAAGTGCTAGTGATGGCTGCTGCTATCAAATGGACAAATATGGACAGTTGCATGCCCAGGGGCAGCAATGACTATGAAATCAACCAGCTACTGTGTGAAAAAGGAATTCCATGCCAGGATGAAAGACTTGAAAATGGAAGTTTTTCTTAAAAAAAAAAAAAACCCCGTCTTGCTAACTATGTTACATTCCCTAAGTTTATACTTGAAATGCATGAGGATATGTATCACATGCATAGGATATTGCATGTTGGTAAGAATATTGGGAAACATATATTTATAATGAACCACTAATGATAATCATTGCTTTGATGTTGGCATTAGTGGCAAAACCAATGATGATATGGACCTAGCTGAATATGTTGCTGATGCTGATGAATGAAACCAGCAACCCTATGGAGAAGGGATAAGGCAACGGGTCCAAAACAAAAGTTGGTGAGCAAATGTGACAATCTCCTGCAAAGGACCACCACACTGGTCATGGAAAGGGTGTAAGTACGACCCACGCAGGTAAGAGTTTGCGTATGAAAAATTCCATGGATTGGTCTAGGTAAGAGACCTCATACCATGTGAATATGGGAATGTAGAAAGGTGTCATGCCTATACATGATTAATGATATTGATTATAGTAATGCATCCTATATGAGGTAGCCATGGTTAGGCCATGGTATGGTTGAATGCATAGTATTCCTGAATCATTGCAAGATAGCATGAATGGATATGCATTAGAAAGATTTTATGAATCTTGTAGTTATGCAATGGATGTATGCATATGAAGGGTGTGAGTGACTGATTGCATAAGTGTAGGTGCAATGCTGCGAAGTATTACATGAATGCATTGAGATGAATGCATGTGATATGCAGACTAACTGATGACTGAAATGGTGAATTAATGATAATTCTGGAATTGTTTCGAAGGCTATTATGAATGCAGAATAGTCATGATCAATTGGCTGCCAGAAATGCTCTATGGGAGAGCAAGGTGGTATGAATGATACGCGTGTAAAGTAAGAGTATCTAACCACTTCATTTAAATTGCATGAATGATATGACTATACCTTGCAATGTTAGTATGATAATGATTGCATGACGTAAATGAGCTTTGATAATATTGACGTGACTAACAGCTGGGAGTATTTGAATTTTATAAATTCTGAAAATGCTTCAGTGATGGTGGTAGCATTGAGATAGCATATGCATCCATACTTACCAAGTGTTTGGTTGATAGAATCTCATGTTTCAGGTAGATTATTCCGAGAATGGCATTGAGAGGTAAGATCCTGAACAATGCTAGAATCTACCATATGATATGCACAATAGGTTGTTAAAATTTGAATTGTGAATTTCAAATATTGCCGACAACTGCTAGTCACTATTGGCTTGCATAAGCTTGTGTTTGGATGTTTGAAGCTTATGTTTCAGGTAGATTATTTTAAGCATGGAATTGAGAGGTAAGATCCTGACCAATGCTAGAGTCTACCATGTAAAAGAGCTTGTTAGATTTGAATTATGAATTTCAAATAAATTGCTGACAACTACTAGTCCCTATTGGCTTGCACAAGATTGTGTTTGGTTGGTTGAAATTCATGTTTCAGGTAGATTATTTCGAGCCTGGCAGTGAGAGGTAAGACCCTGACCAATGACAGAATCTACCATTTATGAGAAGAATTCTCATGGTTGTGAGAAGTAGTTGGTACGGGTTGTTAAATTCGAATTGGGGATTTCGGATTTAAGAGGTACTAACGGCTACTAATCATTGTTGGCTTGTGTGAGATTGTGTCAGGAGGGACACATGGTAAGTGGGTATTCATGTTATGATAGTAAGCATAAAATTATAATGGGCATAGTAATGCTTCTTACAAGAGACCCACAATTGAGCAAGTCAATTTCTATAATAGATAGAATTACAAATTCTTATTGAATTTGATTGCTAATGTCATTACTTGGTTATGGAACGATCAATTGGATTGTGGTATCAGGTGATGATTAATTGTTTGGCGATTTGATGAATGTGTCAGGGGTACACACTGCAGGAAGACCATGTGCGATGGCCTGCAGAAGCCAAACTTCATGGGAAGGTTTTCCCTTGTCTGGGAAATGGGTTTCGGGTGAAACGCCATTAGACATTTTTGAGAATGTGTCATCTGCACTGCATGTTTGGTGATAGCATGAGTGAGGTGGTATGGGCCATTTTGGTAAGACATGTGTGAATGCGAAACGTAAACAGGAAGCAGGGATGGGGGCTTGGTTTGCTTAAACCTGGTGATTGGAAACCACACAGATAGAGCTAGAGGGCTGGCTTTCTTCTCCACAACCCCGGGATAGCACTAAAAGGGAATGCAGGGCCTGAGGGACTGAGTAGCAGAGAAGGGACTGATTCCTTGTGTTGGGTGTGTGGGTGTCTTAGAAGTTAGGCTTGTTCTGGTGTAGGTGTTCCTAGCTCTGCAGCGAGCTCACCAGCTTAGCATTCAGCTTTTCCCAACCCCTTGACGGTGCCTAACAGATATAAAGGCATACTATGACGAAAAATGGATAAGTGTTCTGTGACTCTTGCTATGAATATGCATGTTTAATTATTAAATTCCATATGCAGAACATTTTTTGTTTTATTTCCATGATGACTGATTGCTTGAGTATGGATAGGGCCTGCATGGCACACACCGGGAATGGGTGCACACTTTTCCGATGTCGAGTCATGAAAGGGTTTTCAATATTGATTACACTCTGGGGAGTGGACGCACTCCTGGTGTCTCAATATTTGATAGTGAATGATATGAAATGTGATTACAGGTTTAGAGCAGTGATGCTGATGAGTTTGCTTGTATTTCTTGTGTTGCTTGTGTTGACAGGCTAAAGGTAAAGGTAAATGGTTGATATAAGTGTATTGTTGATATAAGTGTATGTTGGTATAAGTGCATGTTGATATAAGTGTATGTGTCATTGTTGACATAAGTGTATGATGGTCTGTGATATGCCTAAGGATCCATAGTAGATCCTAGACCTGGAAATGGTCATGATAAAGTTCCAAGCCCAGTTGACATGGTTATGTACTGGCTGGACATTAATTATTTGCTGTTGTGGAGTAGCCTACGTTCTGACCTAACATCTAAGTCCATAGGCGATCCCAAGGCTTGCAAAGCGAAGCAGGATCCTGTGGACGAACGAGGAAACGCACCATACAGATAAGTATTGGATTATTTTGCTTATGAATAAACATGTGCATATGATTTGGTTATGATGTTTTATCTCTAGAACAAGATAAAACTGATGAGAATAAACTAAACATGTGAACCTATTCAATGTTTGGATACAGGTGTCGCTGGAAGCGAGGACTATGAGAGCATCCTAGAGGTGCATGTGGACATGTGACTGTCCTGGAAAGCTCAGAATGAGCGGTAATGAAAAAGGTGCTAGTAGGACGAGGAAGTCCTAGCAATTGAAACAAACCATGTGGAGAGACTCCATGGTTTAGAGGTCTGGAATAGACCGAAGACACTAAGTGTCATGACCAAGAAGGATTGGTCCAGCATTCACGGTAAAGTGAAAGAGGCTAAGAGCATGAAAGACCACAATGGTGGTGTGGGTTCCAGGATGGAACAGAAGAAAGAGGAGAAAAAAACTCTTACTGCTCTCTCTTGCCTTTTGATTATATATATATATGTGTGTGTGTGTGTGTGTGTGTGTGTGTGTGTTTATGCATTGTGAAAACAAAGGATTGTTGCATGCATGTATGATTGAGAATGACATGTATGCATTTGCTAAAGTAAATTTGTGAATGCTGGAATAGTTAATTCCCTGCCCAGGAATGGACATGAAGGAGCTCATGTACCTGTTGGGGAAAGGCATGAAAAATATGAAAGTTTCCTTAATGGAACTTGAACTGTCATGCCAATTGGGTAATTAACTAATTGATTTTGATGCCTATATTATGCTTGGTCTGATAAAATTTCAATGGTGCATTTCACAGGTGAGAAAAGTGAAGCCAGGTGGTGCACATTGAATATGACAGCAGATCAAAAGTTGTTGGACTTAGCTGGAAGTCTCCTTCAAGTGATTGCCAAGACCCAAGAGAATCTTGGGAAGATGCTCAGGATACAGAAAAGGCAGAGTGAAATGAACCACCAGATTTTGCAAGACTCTATTAGTTTGCAAAGGGAGGTGAAAAGCCTTCTGGGAGCAATCGGAAAGGGAAAGGAAGGTGGATCAACAATGGGACAATTGTCCAATCGACCCGATAAGAAACGGTCCAGGCATGAAGACTCAAAGGAAATTGAGCAGGTAAAGATGAAGCAGCCAGTGAGATGCTGGAGATGCGGAGGACATCATTTACGCCGGGACTGCCTAATGAGGGAACATGATGAGGGCAATAGCCGCAAAGTTCCTAGACTTTGGGATCAGCTGGAAGCTGAGTACCAGCAGGAGAAGTCCATGGAAGCCGAGAGGCTTGGTATTGAACGTTCAAAGTAAATGATTGAACGTGGGACAGATCTGCAATTTTAAAATTTTGATGTGCAACTGTATATGTATTGTATATATGTAATGGAACACCGAGGACGGTATTATTCCAAGGGGGAGGGGAATGTAATGTCCCCGGTTTTGACCCCATTTGCATGATGTATATATTGTAATTAATCGTGGTGAGGAGCTCAAGGCAAAAGCCCCACCATCGATTTGGTTTTGTATGTTTCGGCAATAGGGATAGTTGCCGATGGTAGGTCATGCTATAAGGCACATTATAATTCGGCATCATGTAAACACGCACATCAATTAAAATAAACCACAACCAGCTATGACAGTGCAACGTTGAATGAAAAGGGCATGGTTCCAAAGGATAAGGGGTGGGGGATGTCAAACCTTGGTTATGGGGGAAAAACCCAAGTTTTGTCACCTTGTTGATTTTCCATCTTCCCTTGTCAACCTCTTTAATGTTTTGTTGGGCAGCTGAGGAGTAATGGCTGCTGGTGGTTGAGGCAGTTAATGCCTTTGGGAGTGGGGTGGCAGGACTGTCAGTCCTTTGCCCACCTGCCCACTCCACCCACGTCTGCCCATTTTTATTCCTCACGCACTCTTCCCTGGTCAGTTCACTCTCACCATGATTTGGTTTTTGGGATCCTCCTCACGCACAGGCTGGGGGGTGGTCTTGGTCGCAGGAAAACATTTTCTTGGCTCCACGAGTTGCTGAGCACCCACGCACTGCAAATTTCACGTCTTGGCTATTGATTGTTCATCCACGGACAAAAACGGAGCTATTTTCTCCTCACGCAGGGCCTCCATTGTTGTGCAATCTCACACAGAGGGATTCTTCCCCCGTTTTTCCTCTCACGCACAGGAATTTCTGGGTTTTCCCACGTTGTTCTTTTCCCAGGGAAATTGTGGGTGCTGTGGCTATCGAAAGTCGGTATTATTCCCTTTCCTCTGCATGGTATTTATGTGTTTCCTCCGTGATTTTGGTTGCCCAGGACGGGTTGTATTCCCCACGTCAGCTCACTGAAACATTTCGGGACTGTTGTTTTCCCACGTTGTTGGCTGTGTTGCTGGGGTCTTCCTTACATCTTTGGGGCTGTTGTAATTTCATTTGAAGAGTCATTTTGGCCACGATAGGGCCAAGAATGACTCAGAATTTCTTTTCCCTGTTTAAGCTGTGACAGCTAAGTAACTGCCTGAGTGCAATGGTTAGTCTTCGGACTGTGCTGGCTTGGCTTGTCTATTGAAAGCATGTGAAACCCAGCTGTGTTAGTTAGCTGTTTGTGCCCCTTGGCTATGTATAAGCCTTCATTTGACCCTTATTCCGGAGGAATCATGCCCAGCTCGGGGGTGGCAGCGTTGCTGAGAGACTGATGAGCACGCTGGCCTATGGTTGGGTGGAACGTTGCAGCGACGTAGCTGGTTTCGGGTGAATTCTTCATCAAAAGATAAGTACTGCTAGTTACTTCATCTCTGTAATTTATATTGATGTTAAATGCTGGAATGTCTATGTTTGCTTCCGCTGATTGTTTGAAGGACTGTGCCTCCTTGTATGATGAATTATGCCTGTTGTTTAGGCTTTTAATTTCAGCATTGATATCCCCTATTTTATGTTCATGGGTTGTTTTCCCGGTTGTGTTGATGTTCGTCGCGTCCTCTCCGCCGGTTGAGGGACGGGGACGTGACATAAACATTGGTGACTGCTACTGAAAATTTTCACAATGATAACAAGCTTGGAGAGGGAGGATTTGGCCCTGTATACAAGGTAACCGGTGCTAAGAAAGAGTCCACTAGTTTTTAGAATATTCTTAAATCACAGCGCTCAACAAACTGCTGATCTAACCACAGCCTTGATGGTTGTATGTTGCTAGCTTATATTTTTTATTTTATTTTGTTAAGATACACAATTAGGCTTTAATACTTTACAAAAGTTTCTTGAGATAATTTGTCTTTTCCCTCGGGAAACTACTCAAGCTGGAAAATAAATAGCGGTGGAGAAGCTGTCCTTGAATTCTATGCAAGGAAAGAAAAAAATGAATAATGAAGTTAAGCTTGTTGCCAAAATTCAGCATCGGAATCTTGTGAACCTACTTGGATGTTGCGGAGAGAGATCAGAAAGGTTACTTGTCATGGTTATGTATCTAGGATCAGAAACCAGTAAAACATCGGCAATTGAAAAACTATTCTTGTCACTTATCAACTTCATTCCGAAACGTGGGCGACCAGTAAAACATCGACGATCGGAAAACTATTCTTGTCACTTATCAACTTCCTTTCGAAACATGGGCGACTAGTAAAACATCGGCGATTGGAAAACTATTCTTGTCACTTATCAACTTCCTTCCGAAACGTCGGCGACGTAGAGGACAAGTCCTCCGATCCACTATCTAAAATTGTTCCGATTGATGATAACTACTTTAAAAAAATTTAAACCCGTAAAATGTCTAATTAAACTTATACTCATTTTATAATTATACGTAAGCTTATTTTTATAAATTTAAATTTTATAAACAGTCAAATTACTATTGGGCAGGGTCAGCCAGTACACCCCATCAGCCACTCTCTTTCTCTCGCACCCTTGGCTGTCTGCATAAATGTTGTGTTCGAATTTGAAGAATAGAGAACAGATGTCTCTTGCGTCAAGAAAGTCATCGGCGATGTGCTCTTGTCAAGAAACCCACTTTTCTCTTGCATAATGGTCATTGCTCTCCTCCTCTTACTTTTGTTGGAAAAAACGTAATTACTCGCAGATCTGTACTTGACTTCTAGCCGACTCTGTCAGAGTCTGTACAAGTCGAGATCTTGTCTGTCAGTCTGACAAGGAGGAAAAGTCCACAAGTAGGAAACATAGTCCACTCAAATTTATTTCAGAAGCTAAGTTGTTAGGTAGATAGTTATTACAGTCTTCAATGGCAAGTTAGTCGGCCCATGCTGTAGCAATCTTCAGGTTGCCTATAAATAGAAGAAGCATTTTGTAAATCAGTTTACACAGATAGTAGACAGCAGAGGAACTCCAGGTGAGGAAGAGAAGTGGAAGCTCAAGCTTCTGTGCATGTGATTTAGTCGACGAGCTGAAGCTCTGTAGACCGATGAGTCTGGACGGACAAGTCTGGACCGACCATTTTGTAACCGACAAGTTTGTAGTACTTTGTTATTTCAGCATAGTTAATATATGAAATAGTTTGTGGTTGAATGCATGATTATTTGGTCGCATATATTTCCAGATTTACATCTGTAAATGTCTTTTACAGTTACTGTTAAGTGAAAGAATAAGAACCCATAAAAATCTCACCACGTGAAAGTTCCAGGTTTTACGGCACATTGGTAGACTCAAGTCTTCCTACATATTTGGGCATATGTTTCTCATAAGTTATTTGAATTTTTAAATGTGGCTATTTTACTTCATTTTACTCACAGGTGAAAAGCATTTGTAATTTCTTAAGTCTTTAGAATAAGAAACATATTCTGCAGATTTCGACCAAAGTGAGCCGACTTGAGTGATCGGTGAGTCAGCCGACTAAAGCAGCCGACTTGGTCGAAGGTCTGACTTGGTCAAAGAGCCGACTTGGTCGGAGTAAAAAGTGGTCGAGGTAAAATCCGGTCGGACAAGTAAGTCGGAGTAATTTTGGTCGAAGGTAGGATCGACTAAAATTTGTAAACTTGTCTAGTCGGACATAGACAAGTTTCATCCGACTGGTGAAAAAGTAAAGTGGTCAGCATGAAAAGTAAAAGTGAAAATTTGAATATTGACTGAGCCCTAAACCCAATTTTAGTCGGCTCGGTTTTGGCTATTTGGTATCAAAGCAAGGTTATATCAGAGCAAGGTTTATATCAGCCCAATATTTTAGGAAAGAAATCTTGTCTTAAAAAGTGGAAATTAATTTTCTAAGGAAAGTTAATTAAAAAAAATTAAAAATGGCTTCCACTTCTGGTTCATTGCAGCCTCCAAGTTTTACAGGAAAGAATTATGAATATTGGTCTTTAACAATGAAGGCTTTATTCAAAGGTCAAGATGTCTGGGAGATAGTCCAGCATGGTTATGCAGAACCAGCAGACATGGCAGCATATAACAATCTCACACAGGCTCAGAAATATGCCTTGAGAGAACAGAGGAAGAGAGATGGAAAAGCTTTATTTTTCATACATCAAGCTATGCATGAGAGCATACTCCCAAGAATAGCAGCATCGACTAATGCCAAGGAAGCATGGGATACATTGGAGATTGCCTATCAAGGTTTGACTAAGGTAAAGACATCCAAGCTACAGATTCTGAGAAAAGACTTTGAATCTCTGTGCATGAAAGATTCAGAGAATGTAGACACATTCTACACAAGAGTTGTTGGGTTGATAAACCAACTGAAATCTCATGGAGAACCTATATCAGACCAAAGGGTTGTTGAAAAAATTCTCAGAAGTCTTCCCCCAAGATTTGAAAATTTGGTTGTGACCTTAGAGGAACACACAGACATGTCGACATTTAGCATTGATGAGCTGCAAGCTTCACTCATCAATCATGAACACAAAATCAGTAGATCACAGACATCATTGGAAGGTGCATTTGCAGCACAGTCATCCATAAGCCGTGGTAGAGGCAGGGGGAGAAACAACTTCAGAGGCAGAGGAAGAAGTTCTTCAAGAGGAGGACGAGGCAGAAGTCCTGCAAATGTCGGTGGCAGAGGAGATAACCAGAACCCAAGTCAGCCAAGTGGCCAGAGGTTTGATAAATCAAAAATTCAATTTCATTACTGTAAGAAGTTTGGTCATTATACATATGAATGCAGGAAGAAACAATATGACCAAGGAAGGCAAAGCCCAAGTCAGTCGACCAGCACCAGCACTCCGACAAGTGCAATGTTAATGGCATCGACATCTCCACTTGAATGCAATGCTGTTCAAGAAAGTCCACATGACATATGGTACTTAGAATCAGGATGCAGCAACCATATGACTGGTAATTTAAATCTGTTTTCTAGTCTAGACACTTCAGTTAAAACTGATGTTACACTTGGAAACAATGTCCAAGTTACTGTCTTAGGAAAAGGCACTGTTGATATTCTAACCAAACAGGGGGAGAGTAAGTATATCCCTGATATCTATAATGTTGAAGGTCTGAAACATAATCTGTTAAGCATTGGACAGTTGTTACAAAAGGGATACAGAGTCTACATGGAAGATGAACACTGTGTGATCAAAGACAAGCGTCCAAGCGACCAACTGATAGAAAAAGTGCCAATGACAAGCAACCGCTTGTTTCCATTGAGGATAGTTCCCGACATAAAAGGGAAGACAAAGACAAGAGCTGCATTCAAGGCAGAAAGTGAAGAAACAGTCGAGATCCTCGACAAGAGAGAAAATTGCAGCGCTAATTTGCAAGCTGCATTTCAGGCAGAAGTTCAGGATGAATCCTGGTTGTGGCATTTCAGATTTGGACATCTGAATTTTGGTGGGCTGAAGCTACTTCACAAAAAGAATATGGTGAAGGGATTACCATTGATTGACAAACCAGAGAGGGTTTGTGAAGGCTGCATTTTTGGCAAGCAGCACAGAGAGACATTTCCAGTCGAAAAGTCCTATAGAGCATGCACACCACTTGAAATTGTGCACTCTGACATCTGTGGTCCAATGCAGACATCATCCATTGGTGGCTGCAAGTATTTTCTAACATTTATTGATGATTACTCAAGAAAAACATGGGTATATTTCTTGAAACAAAAATCTGATGCATTTGGTTATTTTCAGCAGTTCAAGGCACTCGTGGAGAACCAGAGTGGTCATCGCATCAAGAACTTAAGGACCGACAGAGGAGGTGAATATGTTTCAAATGAATTTCTGAATTTTTTCAAGACCCATGGCATACAGAAACAATTCACTGCACGGTATACACCTCAGCAGAATGGCATAGCTGAAAGAAAGAACAGAACCATTATGGAGATGGCACGTAGCATGTTGGCAGCCAAGAATTTGCCAAATGAGTATTGGGGTGAAGCAGTCGCAACTGCTGTATACATTATTAACCGATGTCCGACAAAGAGTGTGAAGAACAAAGTTCCCCAAGAAGCATGGACAGGTATGAATCATAGTGTCTCACATTTAAAAGTCTTTGGTTGTGTTGCATATGCTCATGTTCCAGATGAGCTGAGAAAGAAGCTAGACAAGAAGGGATAGAAATGTATTTTTGTCGGCTATTTAGAAGACACAAAAGCATACAAGTTGTATGACCCCGTCACAAGGAAAGTGATAATCAGTCGGGATGTTCAATTCGTTGAGAATGAATCATGGGATGGAACTGTCGACATAAATGTCAAGATTGTGTCGAACATCGACAATGATGATATGGAAGAGGAAGTGGTTCAAATACCACATGTAAGTCAACCAGTCGGAGCACCATCGACTCCCATGACACCAAGACATGGTTCAGCACAAGGACCATCGACACAAGTAGAAGCTCAAGCTACACCGACAAGTACACCAAGAGGACAGCAGACTCCATCAAGCATTTCGTCTAGGTCGACATCGACAGAACCGGTGAAGACAAGAAGTCTGTGAGAGATATATGAAGCTGGTACACCTAATTCATTCTCTCTATTTGCATTATTTTCCCCTATTTATGATCCATTAACATTTTAATAAGCTGTTGAAGAAGAAGTATGGGCACAAGCCATGGATGAAGAAATAGAATGCATTGAGAAAAATCAGACATGGGAACTGGTTGATGTACCAAAAGACAAGGATGTAATCAGTGTCAAATGGATTTATAAGACAAAGCAAGATGCTGATGGGAATGTGCAAAAGCACAAAGCAAGAATGGTAGCAAGAGGGTTCACACAGCAACCCGGCATCGACTTCAATGAAACGTTTGCACCTGTTGCACGCATGGATACAGTCAGAACAGTTTTGGCCATTGCTGCACAAAACAAATGGCATCTTCATCAAATGGATGTCAAGTCAGCATTCTTAAATGGCTATCTAGAAGAGGAAGTATATGTGGAACAGCCACAAGGGTATGAAGTTCCAGGTCAAGAGCACAAAGTGTACAGGCTGAAAAAGGCACTCTATGGTTTGAAGCAAGCTCCTAGAGCTTGGTACAGTCAGATTGATTCCTGTCTCATTGAAAATGGATTTCACAGAAGTGAAACTGAACCGACTTTGTACACCAAAGTCGATGAGCAAGGTAAGATGTTAATTGTCTGCCTGTATGTGTTAACACCCAAAAATGGTTAACTACCTCATCTACCCCATTTCATGGCTCATTCGTCCATTTACCTACCATATTTCCCTGAAAATCCCACTAAAAGCCTCCAAAAGGCCATAAAACCATCTAAAAAGGCTCTAAAAGGCCTAAAATGCCTCCAAAAGGCCCAAAAACCCCTTTTTCCTCCAAAAATAACCAAAATTCCTCCAAAAATAGCAAAAATCCCCAAAAGGGAAGAAAAGGAATAAAAATAATGAGGAAAAAGGAGAAAAACCCTAAAAGGGCTAAAAACCCTAAACAAGCTGCCCTAAACCACATGGTTTCCAAAAACCATGGGCAAGCACTTCACCACTAAAAAACTATAAATAAGTGGTGAAGCCCCCTCATTTCATATCCACAATCAATA
>LPNX010733670.1:19432-148006 GCA_001517045.1 Pseudotsuga menziesii | reverse complement strand
ACTCTGCCAAAACATCTCATGAAACCCTAGCTTACCATCAAGCTACTTCCATCATTGAGACCCCTTTTTTTGGCCTATTTTTCCACCATCGGAGAAGGACAAGGACCAGCTCGGAGCTCGGAGCCACCGACATCGGACCAGCGCAACGGACTCCACCAACCTCCACATTGGAGGTAATACAAATACAAAACATTTTTTATACATCTTCTTGTCATTTTTACTTCCTGTCATTTACTTTTACTGTCTTAGCTTAGCTTTTTACTTTCCAGTTTATTTTTAGTTTAATCGAACTGCTACTAAGGATTCCAGATTCCTTAGTAGGTGCTCATCAGCACAAGCTAGGGTGAAAACCCTAGTTACAGTATGTAGATAATTTAATATTTACTGGTGATTATGGCATAGCAGAGTTTAAAACAGTCATGGAAAGTGAATTTGAAATGACTGATCTGGGGCTTATGAAGTTTTTTCTGGGCATTGAAGTTTAGCAGTCTGAAAGTGGTATCTTTATATCACAGTCTAAGTATGCAAGTGAAGTTTTAAAAAGATTTAACATGTCTAACTGTAAGATAGCCCCAACACCAGTAATAACAGGTTTAAAATTGAGCAAGGATGATGAAGGATCCATTGTAGATCCTACACTGTTCAAAAGGCTTGTTGGCAGCCTTACGTATTTGACAGCAACAAGACCAGACATTATGTATGGTGTAAGTCTGATCTCAAGGTTCATGGAGTCATCAAAAGACTCACATTGGCAAGCAGGTAAAATAATTCTGAGGTATGTAAGTGGCACAAAAGACCTTGGTATTATGTATTCAACCTCATAAAATTTTAAACTCATTGGTTACACTGACAGTGACAATGGAGGCAGCATAGATGACAGGAAAAACACATCTGGGTACACATTTCATTTTGGTACAGATGTTGTTTCATGGGCTTCAAAGAAATAGCCCATAGTAACTCTATCTTCAGCTGAAGCAGAGTATGTTGCAGCAACAAGTGCTATCTAGATGAAGAGAGTCTTAAAAGACTTGTCACAGAACCATCAAGAACCGACAACAATTTTCTGTGACAACAATTCAGCCATAGCATTATCAAATAATCATGTGTTTCACAAGAGAACCAAGCACATCGACACAAGGTTTCATTTTATAAGAGAGTTGGTGAATGACAAGGAAATTTGTTTGGAATTTTGCAGGTCTGAAGACCAACTTGCCGACATCTTCACAAAGCCATTGGCAAATGACACATTCCAGTATCTGCGTAGTTATCTTGGAATGACAAGTTCCTCACAGTGAACTCTGTCATAAACAGAGCATGTCTAAGCTCTGAAACATTTTGTAAACTTTTGTTTTAAAAACCCCATCTACTCATAATTAAGGGGGAGTGTTGGAAAAAATGTAATTACTCGCAGATCTGTACTTGACTTCTAGCCGACTCTGTCAGAGTCTGTACAAGTCGAGATCTTGTCTGTCAGTCTGAAAAGGAGGAAAATTCCACGAGTAGGCAACATAGTCTAGTCGAATTTATTTCAGAAGCTAAGTTGTTAGGTAGATAGTTATTACAGTCTTCAATGGCAAGTCATTCGGCCCATGCTGTAGCAATCTTCAGGTTGCCTATAAATAGAAGAAGCATTTTGTAAATCAGTTTACACTGATAGTAGACAGTAGAGGAACTTCGGGTGAGGAAGAGAAGTCGAAGCTCAAGCTTCTGTGCATGTGATTTAGTCGACGAGTTGAAGCTCTGTAGACCGACGAGTATGGACGGACAAGTCTAGACCGACCATTTTGTAACCGACAAGTTTGTAGTACTTTGTTATTTCAGCATAGTTAATATATGAAATAGTTTGTGGTTGAATGCATGATTATTTGGTCGCATATATTTCCAGATTTACATCTGTAAATGTCTTTTACAGTTACTGTTAAGTGAAAGAACAAGAACCCATAAAAATATCACCGCGTGAAAGTTCCAGGTTTTACGGCACATTGGTCGACTCAAGTATTCCTACATATTTGGGCATATGTTTCTCATAATTTATTTGAATTTGTAAATGTGGCTATTTTACTTCATTTTACTCATAGGTGAAAAGCATTTTTTAATTTCTTAAGTCTTTAGACTAAGAAACATATTCTGTAGATTTCGACCAAAGTGAGCCGACTTGAGTGGTCGGTGAGTCAGCCGACTGAAGCAGCCGACTTGGTCGAAGGTCTAACTTGGTCGAAGAGCCGACTTGGTCGGAGTAAAAAGTGGTCGAGGTAAAATCCGGTCGGACAAGTAAGTTGGAGTAATTTTGGTCGAAGGTAGGATCGACTAAAATTTGTAAACTTGTCTAGTCAGACATAGACAAGTTTCATCCGACTGGTGAAAAAGTAAAGTGGTCGGCGTGAAAAGTAAAAGTGAAAATTTGAATATTGACTGAGCCCTAAACCCAAGTTTAGTCGGCTCAGTTTTGGCTATCAACTTTCACTCTCAGAACCGACGTTCACTTTGTATAACATCTACAGTTCTTAGATTAAAAATACTATAAAGTGGTTGTTTAGATCTTAAGTTTAAAATATTGTTTAGTGGGTATTTTCCCCAGGATTCTAGTTCTGTGTTTTATCAAGATCCATTAAAAATAAGTTTTCTAGTTTCCTCAGTCTATAGCTATGTCTAGGGTACCTCACCTGGGTTTTGATGGTTTTGTTTCTTTAAATAAGGTCCAAGGTCTTGAGCTTTACTAGTGCATTTCTCCTGGTAACATATTTTTTCTTCCGATTTTGGTGTTTCTCATATCTTGAAGATCTGTGTTTGTTAGAAGAGGATGACCAGGGAGTCTTGCGATGGCAGAAAACAACAGTGAACCTGGACGACCACTTTTTTATTGCAGAGTTTCCCCCAGACCAGGAATTATATTAGGCCTGTATTGATGACTATCTCCAAATTGGCCCTCAAGCCTCTCGATGGGTCACGTCCTCTCTGGGAAATCCACTCCATGCCCTACAGAACAAGCAAGGCCAGATCTACTGTGTATGTTAAGTGATAGCCAAAACCGAGCCGACTAAACTTGGGTTTAGGGCTCAGTCGATATTCAAATTTTCACTTTTACTTTTTATGCCGACCACTTTACTTTTCACCAGTCGGGTGAAACTTGTCTATGTCCGACTAGACAAGTTTACAAATTTTAGTCTGTCCTACCTTCGACCAAAATTACTCCGACTTACTTGTCTGACCGGTTTTTACCTCGACCACTTTTTACTCCGACCAAGTCGGCTCTTCGACCAAGTCGGACCTTCGACTAAGTCTGCTGCTTTAGTCGGCTGACTCACCGACCACTAAGTTGGCTCGACCACTCTAGTCGGCTCACTTTGGTCGAAATCTGCAGAATATGTTTCTTAGTCTAAAGACTTAAGAAATTACAAATGCTTTTCACCTGTAAGTGAAATGGAGTAAAATAGACACATTTACAAATCCAAATAACTTATGAGAAAACATATGCCCAAATATGTAGGAAGACTTCAGTCGACCAATGTGCCGTAAAACCTAGAACTTTCACGTAGTGAGATTTTTATGGGTTCTTGTTCTTTTACTTATCAGTAATTGTAAAAGACATTTATAGAAGTAAATCTGGAAACATGTGCAGCCAAATAATAATGCATTCAACCACAAACTATTTCATATATTAACTATGCTGAAATAACAAAGTACTACAAACTTGTCGGTTACAAAATGGTCGGTCCAGACCTGTCTGTCCAGACTCGTCGGTCTACAGAGCTTCAGCTCATCGACTAAATCACATGCACAGAAGCTTGAGCTTCGACTTCTCTTCCTCACCCGGAATTCCTCTGCTGTCTACTATCTGTAAACTGATTTACAATTTGCTTCTTCTATTTATAGGCAACCTGAAGATTGCTACAGCATGGGCCGACTGACTTGCCGTTGAAGACTGTCATAACTATCTACCTAACAACTTAGCTTCTGAAATAAATTCGACTGGACTATGTTGCCTACTCATGGACTTTTCTTCCTAATCAGACTGACAGACAAGATCTCGACTTGTACAGACTCTGACAGAGTCGGCTGGAAGTCAAGTACAGATCTGCGAGTAATTACGTTTTTCCAACACTCCCCCTTAATTATGAGCAGATGGGGTTTTTAAAACAAAAATTTACAAAATGTTTCAGAGCTTAGACATGCTCTATTTATGACATAGTTCACTATGGGGAACTTGTCATTCCAAGATAACTACGCGGATACTGGAATGTGTCCTTTGCCAATGGCTTTGTGAAGATGTCGGCAAGTTGGTCTTCAGACCTGCAAAATTCCAAACAAATTTCCCTGTCGTTCACCAACTCTCTTATAAAATGAAACCTTGTGTCGATGTGCTTGGTTCTCTTGTGAAACACATGATTCTTTGATAATGCTATGGCTGAATTGTTGTCACAGAAGATTGTTGTCGGTTCTTGATGGTTCTATGACAAGTCTTTTAAGACTCTCCTCATCCAGACAGCTTGACATGCAGCACTTGTTGCTGCAACATACTCTGCTTCAGCTGAAGAAAGAGTTACTATGGGTTGTTTCTTTGAAGCCCATGAAACAACACCTGTACCCACATGAAATGTGTACCCAGATGTGCTTTTCCTGTCATCTATGCTACCTCCATTGTCACTGTCAGTGTAACCAATGAGTTTAAAATTTTTTGAGGTTGAATACATAATACCAAGGTCTCTTGTGCCACTTACATACCTCAGAATTCTTTTACCTGCTTGCCAATGTGAGTCTTTTGGTGACTCCATGAACCTTGAGATCAGACTTACACCATACATAATGTCTGGTCTTGTTGCTGTCAAATACATAAGGCTGCCAACAAGCCTTTTGAATAGCGTAGGATCTACAGTGGATCCTTCATCATCCTTGCTCAATTTAAACCTGTTATTATTGGTGTTAGGGCTGTCTTACAGTTAGACATGTTAAACCTTTTTAAAACTTCACTTGCATACTTAGACTGTGATATAAAGATACCACTTTTAGACTGCTGAACTTCAATGCCTAGAAAAAACTTCATAAGCCCCAGATCAGTCATTTCAAATTCACTTTCCATGACTGTTTTAAAATCTGCTATGCCATAATCACCAGTAAATATTAAATCATCTACATACAGGCAGACAATTAACATCTTACCTTGCTCATCGACTTTGGTGTACAAAGTCGGTTCACTTTCACTTCTGTGAAATCCATTTTCAATGAGATAGGAATCAATCCGGCTGTACCAAGCTCTAGGAGCTTGCTTCAAACCATAGAGTGCCTTTTTCAGCCTGTATACTTTGTGCTCTTGACCTGGAACTTCATACCCTTGTGGCTATTCCACATATACCTCCTCTTCTAGATATCCATTTAAGAATGCCGACTTGACATCCATTTGATGAACTGGCCATTTGTTTTGAGCAGCAATGGCCAAAACTGTTCTGACTATATCCATGCGTGCAATAGGTGCAAACGTTTCATTGAAGTCGATGCCAGGTTGCTGTGTGAACCCTCTTGCTACCATTCTTGCCTTTTGCTTTTGCACATTCCCATCAGCATCTTGCTTTGTCTTATAAATCCATTTGACACTGATTACATCTTTGTCTTTTGGTACATCGACCAGTTCCCATGTCTGGTTCTTCTCAATGCATTCTATTTCTTCATCCATGGCTTGTGCCCATACTTCTTCTTCAACAGCTTCTTCAAATGTTAGTGGATCATATATAGGGGAAAATAATGCAAACAAAGAGAATGAGTTAGGTGTACCAGCTTCATATATCTCTCGCAGACTTCTTGTCTTCACCGGTTCTGTCGATGTCGACCTCGACGAAATGCTTGATGGAGTCTGCTGTCCTCTTGGTGTACTTGTCGGTGTAGCTTGAGCTGCTACTTGTGTCGATGGTCCTTCTACTGAACCATGTCTTGGTGTCATGGGAGTCGACGGTGCTCCGACCGGTTGACTTACATGTGGTATTTGAACCACTTCCTCTTCCATATCATCGTTGTCGATGTTTGACACAATCTTGACATTTATGTCGACGGTTCCATCCCATGATTCATTCTCAACAAATTGAAAATCCCGACTGATTATCACTTTCCTTGTGATGGGGTCATACAACTTGTATGCTTTGGTGTCTTCTGAATAGCCGACAAAAATACATTTCTGTCCCTTCTTGTCTAGCTTCCTTCTCAGGTCATCTGGAATATGAGCATATGCAACACAACCAAAAACTTTTAAATGTGAGACACTATGATTCATACCTGTCCATGCTTCTTGGGGAACTTTGTTCTTCACACTCTTTGTCGGACATCGGTTCATAATGTATACAGCAGTTGCGACTGCTTCACCCCAATACTCATTTGGAAAATTCTTGGCTGCCAACATGCTGCGTGCCATCTCCATAATGGTTCTGTTCTTTCTTTCAGCTATGCCGTTCTGCTGAGGTGTATACCGTGCAGTGAATTGTTTCTATATGCCATGGGTCTTGCAAAAATTCAGAAATTCATTTGAAACATATTCACCTCCTCTGTCGGTCCTTAAGATCTTGATGTGGTGACCACTCTGGTTCTCCACGAGTGCCTTGAACTGCTGAAAATAACCAAATGCATCAGATTTGTGTTTCAAGAAATATACCCATGTCTTTCTTGAGTAATCATCAATAAAGGTTAGAAAATACTTGCAGCTACCAATGGATGATGTCTGCATTGGACCACAGATGTCAGAGTGCACAATTTCAAGTGGTGTGCGTGCTCTATAGGACTTTCCAACTGGAAATGTCTCTCTGTGCTGCTTGCCAAAAATGCAGCCTTCACAAACCCTCTCTGGTCTGTCGATCAATGGTGATCCCTTCACCATATTCTTTGTGTGAAGTAGCTTTAGCCCACCAAAATTCAGATGTCCAAATCTGAAATGCCACAACCAGGATTCATCCTGAACTTCTGTTTGAAATGCAGCTTGCAAATTAGCACTGCAATTTTCTCTCTTGTCGAGGATCTCGACTGTTTCTTCACTTTCTGCCTTGAATGCAGCTCCTGTCTTTGTCTTCCCTTTTATGTCGGGAACTATCCTCAATGGAAACAAGCGGTTGCTTGTCATTGGCACTTTTGCTATCAGTTGGTCGCTTGGACGCTTGTCTTTGATCACACAGTGTTCATCTTCCATGTAGACTCTGTAGCCTTTTTGTAACAACTGTCCAATGCTTAACAGATTATGCTTCAGACCTTCGACATGATAGATATCAGGGATATACTTGCACCCCCCCTGTTTGGTTAGAATATCAACAGTGCCTTTTCCTAAGACAGTGACTTGGACATTGTTTCCAAGTGTAACATCAGTTTTAACTAAAGTGTCTAGACTGGAAAATAGATTTAAATTACTAGTCATATGGTTGCTGCATCCTGAATCTAAGTACCATATGTCATGTGGACTTTCTTGAACAACATTGCATTCAAGTGGAGATGTCGATGCCATTAACATTGCACTTGCCGGAGTGCTGGTGCTGGTCGACTGACTTGGGCTTTGCCTTCCTTGGTCATATTGCTTCTTCCTGCATTCATATGCATAATGACCAAACTTCTTATAGTAATGACATTGAATTTTTGATTTATCAAACCTCTGGCCACTTGGCTGACTTGGGTTCTGGTTATCTCCTCTGCCACCGACATTTGCAGGACTTCTGCCTCGTCCTCCTCTTGAAGAACTTCTTCCTCTGCCTCTGAAGTTGTTTCTCCCCCTGCCTCTACCACGACTTATGGATGACTGTGCTGCAAATGCACCTTCCAATGATGTTTGTGATCTGCTAATTATGTGTTCATGATTGATGAGTGAAGCTTGCAGCTCATCAATGGAGAATGTCGACATGTCTGTGTGTCCTCTAAAATCACAACCAAATTTTCAAATCTTGGGGGAAGACTTATGAGAATTTTTTCAACAACCCTTTGGTCTGATACGGGTTCTCCATGAGATTTTAGTTGGTTTATCAACCCAACAGCTTTGGTGTAGAATATGTCTACATTTTCTGAATATTTCATGCACAGAGATTCAAAATCTTTTCTCGGAATCTACAGCTTGGATGTCTTTACCTTTGTCAAACCTTGATAGGCAGTCTCCAATGTATCCCATGCTTCCTTGGCATTAGTTGATGCTGCTATTCTTGGGAGTATGCTCTCATGCATAGCTTGATGTATGAAAAATAGAGCTTTTCCATCTCTCTTCCTCTGTTCTCTCAAGGCATCTTTCTGAGTCCGTGTGAGATTGTTATATGCTACCATGTCTGCTGGTTCTGCATAACCATGCTGGACTATCTCCCAGACATCTTGACCTCTGAATAAAGCCTTCATTGTTAAAGACCAATATTCATAATTCTTTCTTGTAAAACTTGGAGGTTGCAATGAACCAGAAGTGGAAGCCATTTTTAATTTTTTTAATTAACTTTCCTTAGAAAATTAATTTCCACTTTTTAGGACAAGATTTCTTTCCTAAAATCTTGGGCTGATATAAACCTTGCTCTGATATAATACCAAGCTCTGATACCAGATAGCCAAAACCGAGCCGACTAAACTTGGGTTTAGGGCTCAGTCGATATTCAAATTTTCACTTTTACTTTTTACGCCGACCACTTTACTTTTCACCAGTCCGGTGAAACTTGTCTATGTCCGACTAGACAAGTTTACAAATTTTAGTCGATCCTACCTTCGACCAAAATTACTCTGACTTACTTGTCCGACTGGTTTTTACCTCGACCACTTTTTACTCCGACCAAGTCGGCTCTTCGACCAAGTCAGACCTTCGACTAAGTCCGCTGCTTCAGTCGGCTGACTCACCGACCACTCAAGTCGGCTCGACCACTCTAGTCGGCTCACTTTGGTCGAAATCTGCAGAATATGTTTCTTAGTCTAAAGACTTAAGAAATTACAAATTCTTTTCACCTGTGAGTAAAATGGAGTAAAATAGACACATTTACAAATCCAAATAACTTATGAGAAAACATATGCCCAAATATGTACGAAGACTTGAGTCGACCAATGTGCCGTAAAACCTAGAACTTTCACGCAGTGATATTTTTATGGGTTCTTGTTCTTTTACTTATCAGTAATTGTAAAAGACATTTACAGAAGTAAATCTGGAAACATGTGCGGCCAAATAATCATGCATTCAACCACAAACTATTTCATATATTAACTATGCTGAAATAACAAAGTACTACAAACTTGTCGGTTACAAAATGGTCGGTCTAGACTTGTCCGTCCAGACTCCTCGGTCTACAGAGCTTCAGCTCATCAACTAAATCACATGCACAGAAGCTTGAGCTTCAACTTCTCTTCCTCACCTGGAGTTCCTCTGCTGTCTACTATCTGTAAACTAATTTACAATTTGCTTCTTCTATTTATAGGCAACCTGAAGATTGCTACAGCATGGGCTGACTGACTTGCCGTTGAAGACTGTAATAACTATCTACCTAACAACTTAGCTTTTGAAATAAATTCGAATGGACTATGTTGCCTACTCATGGACTTTTCTTCCTTGTCAGACTGACAGACAAGATCTCGACTTGTACAGACTCTGACAGAGTCGGCTGGAAGTCAAGTACAGATCTGCGAGTAATTACGTTTTTCCAACATTAAGCTGCATCATTCCCTAGGAGATGGCATTTCTTTCATGTCTACATTGTTTTCTTTGGCCAGCAGAGTCGATAATCCAAATCTTCCACCGACATTTCCTACTGCCAAGCATAGTTTTACTGGACCTATGGCTACCTCAAAGCAGAAGCCCATTGCAGCTAAATATTTTCAGAGACTATGGTTTCTCTTGATTGTAGTATGGTATACAGTGACTGATGTAATAAGCTCTTTACTGAGAACAGTGGGATTAATTAACGATAGTAAATTCCCTATCAGAGGACCTCCTGAAGTACAGTACATGCTAGTTTCCTTTTCTTCTACTACTTTTAACTTGGAAGACATAAAACAGATCAAGAACTCTGAAGGAGGGGTACATTATTGTTCTCATCATATTCTTGCAGCACTAATTCATGTTGATAGGCTCACCAAGTTATACTCACAGCTTTTTTATATTGTCTACAGGCAGTTGATGGTATTGCAACAGTGACTGATGTGGCAACAGGAATAATTTTCTATTGCATGCAACGTTACTTGCAGGCCCAATTGACTGGTAGTAATTTTCATGTTTTTTTTCCTTTTATAATGATAATTGGTGAGATAGTCAAGTTGTTTCCCTCCCCGTGTTTCACCTAGATTTGAACTGGGTCTCTGCTGTACGAATGTTCAAATAAGTTGGCAACAATAGATTGACCTAACTCTTTGTTCAAATAAGTTGGCAACAATAGATTGACCTAAATCCTTGTTATGCCAATAATAGATTGACCTAAATCTTTGTTCAAATAAGTTGGCAACAATAGATTGATGACTTTTTTAGTTTTGACAAAAGTATTTATTTAATATTGTTGATAGATGACTTTAGTAGTTTTGACAAAAGTAAATTTAATATTGATCTTTTAATGCAGTTGGAGGAAAAAACTTACAAGAAGCTTATGAAAAGAGATCTGAGCTGCTGCAAGACACTGTTATTAAACAAATGAATAATTCAAGAGTCACGGCACCATGTTTGTTAAACACTAGAGTTTTATCTAGAATACAGGTTGTGTACTATAGAGTCAACCTAAGCTTTTCAAGTTCAGTTATTCACTCTTTGTTTTTGTTTGAAAGGGATTCTTGGATAGGTCTGATGCCAGCGTATAATTTATGCAGAGCATAGAAGAGATGCTGAAACCAAAAACCAAAGCACCTTGGGGATCGGAAAGGTTGCTTGTCATGGTTATGTATCCGGGATCGGAAACCAGTAAAGAATCGGCGATTGGAAAACTATTCTTGTCACTTATCAACTTCCTTCTGAAACATGGGCCACGTAGAGGACAAGTCCTCCGATCCACTATCGAAAATTGTTCCCATTGGTGATAACTACTTAAAAAAATTTAAACCCTTAAAATGTCTAATTAAACTTATACTCATTTTATAACTATAGGTAAGCTTACTTTTATAAAAAATCAAATTACTATTTAGAATTGTTGATAACCTATTAAAGATTTTTTTCTAATTGTTTTGAAATTAAAAATAAAATTTTATCAAGATTAAGATAGATTTACAAATGTTAATTTGAATAATTCCTTTCATTTTTTAAAAATGGGATTGACATTCCTTTAAATTCACCATACTTTGCAAAAAAACCTCGCTGGTTTCTCTTCAAAATGTGCTGGGGAGCTGGAGCGCAATACTTTATGGAGTTGCCCTATTGGCATCTGGGCAGAACATATGCTGGGCAGTTTATCATGGAGGTTGATTATTTACTGATATTTCTACCAAGAAGAGAAAAGAATATGACTTTTGCTGATCTCATTTCCATAACATTTTTTTTAATGATGTCATCTAACTGTGGTGCGTCCTTGTCGTTACAGGGATTTCTTAATTTGAAAACGAAAGCATGGCTCCCTAATTTTATGACACTATCCGTTGCCATCATTCCCAGTTTGGTAGTTGCTGTCATCTCATATGGTGCTGGGAAACTGATTATTATTTCCTCGGTATGATCTTAATGTCGACTTTATGTTGCATCTTTTTTGTTTAAATATTTAGGTCTCTTAGAAGTTTTGGGCACTATAGTTCGAAGCTCAAGAGAAATCTGAAGCTTAACAGAACTGTTTTTCTATCATTAAATTATAACAATGTCAGAAACGTAAGCATTGCAGTAGATCTACCATTGTAATACATCTCAATGTTAATATATCTCACATGCTATTGTAATAAATCTTCAATGTGTTTTGCAGGACGCATCAGGGATTTCTTGGTCTCAACCATTCGACTGCGCAGACAGTTGCCACACCTAATCTAGAAGCTTTGGTATCATTTCCAGGAGCAGAATTTGATGACAATGAAGAAAAAGGAGGAGCTCATGATTTTATTGAAGAGAATGAAGACCCAGCTCACACAGAATGCAACCATAGTCTAACTGGCCAGCGGAGAGAGAATTACCTCATACAAGTGTGTCTGAACTTGCTTCTAGATCGCCCTCTCAAATCAATCCATAAAAGCTGCCGGATTGACCTTGCCCGGGGTTCTTCACTGCTCTGCTTCAACGTGAGGCTTCTCGAGCACCCTGCTCTGCATATTTTTTCTCTTCTCACTTCTCAGGCGCGTTTCTGAGATGGTTGGAAAATTAGATGAACAACAAAATGAGTTGGTGAGAGCGTTAATTCAATAAAATTAGATGTGGCGGATCCTGAAAATCTATGGTAAATCCGGCGGCATGTCCTTGTCAAATGTGCTGGAGGTCGTCATGAGTTGACATGGTACTTTCAATAATCAAGAGTGGTTTCACATGGTTTCCGGTGATTGTTTCCCACAGACAGTGGTATGCCATGAGCATGAAACCGTGAGATATGGTTTCAGGCACCATCTATGTCCATACCTCCACGGCGATTTCGGGCATTATGCATGTCCATCCCTCCATACCTTGTATGCTGGATGGGGAATGGGCCATATAACCATACCGACAGGGTCTTTAAGAGGCTACTGCGGGGTGGATAGCTCTCGCCCTCTAATAACCTCAAGGGATGGTTGCCCTCTTCCATAGGCTGCCTCTGTATTAAGAGGGACAATTCCTTATTCATTTTATATGCTTCAAAACTTAGAAAGGTTATATCTGGGAGCTAACGGTATACAAGGAAACATTCCCATAGAAATTGGAAAACTCAAATGTTTAGGTTTTTTAGCTATTGAACAAAATAATCTTTTTGGAGGATCCCTGATTCTATTGCTTATCTTCAAGAGTTGAGATATCTATATCTTTTTCGGAACCAATTATGAGGGAATATACCCGTAAATCTAGGGAAATGTGTGAACTTACTAGATCTAGACCTATCATACAACATGCTTAGTGGGAATATGCCCCTCGAGATTGCAAATCTTGCAAATTTAGCTTTGTCTTTCAATCTCTCAAACAATTTATTACATGGACCTGTGCCTATGGGACTAAGCAAGATGACTTTGGTTCAAGCTATAGATATTTCTGCAAATCAGTTAACTAGTTACATTCTAAGTGGGCTTGGAAGCTGTAAAGGACTACAATACCTAAATCTTTCTTTCAATGCACTTGAAGGTCCAATTCCAATGTCACTTGGTGAACTTCAAAGTCTCCAAGGCATGGATTTCTCTTCCAACAATTTGTCAGGTAGAATACCCATGTCATTGGCAAATCTCAAAATGTTGAGTCAATTGAATTTCTCTTTCAATAACTTGTCAGGAGAAGTTCCGAAAGGAGGAGTTTTCAGAAAGCTTTGTGCCACATCATTTATGGGAAATCCTAGTCTTTGTGTACCCTGGGTAAGTTTGTCACCATGCTCTCCTCACAAACATAAAAGTGTCTCACATTTGAAAAGAGTTTCCATACCTATTGTTGTAGTTGCAGTCACTATTGTATCATGCTTACTTCTGGTATTCTTGTGGAGACAAAATTGCAAGAGGCATGTTCCTATAGAGGTTGGGACATCCTTAAATGTGGGGCATCGAAGAATTTCTTATGCAGAACTTGTCAATGCAACGGAGGAATTTAGTGAGAACAACTTGTTAGGAGTGGGTAATTTTGGGAAGGTATACAAAGGGGTACTAAACAATGGCACAATGGTTGCAGTGAAGCTTCTCAATTTGGAAAATGAAGAGGCTCACAAGAGTTTTGACAAGGAGTGCAAAGTTTTGGGTAGAGTTAGGCACCGAAATTTGATTAGAATCATAACTTCTTATTTAGATCTCCAAATCAAGGCTTTGATATTTCCATTAATGGCAAATGGAAGCTTAGAAAAGTGGTTATATACAGCTGGTGAAGTAGAAAGTGGTTTGAGTTTGATTCAAAGGTTGAATATAGCCATAGACATTGCTCATGGCATGGTGTATCTTCATCACCATTGCTTCATGCAAGTGATCCATTGTGACATGAAACCGAACAATGTACTTTTGGGTGAAGATATGACATCATATTTAATTGACTTTGGCATCGCTACCATATGTTTTGCAAACTCTAAAGATTTTCCTCTCAGTTCCACACATGCACTCAAGGGATCTACAGGTTACATTCCTCCAGGTATTATTTGAGCTAAATAGCATATTAGGAAATGTCATGAATTTTTTGTTTTTATCAAAAAATATGAATCAAAAACCTTATGATGAGGATATTTGAATGCAGAATATGGATTGGGTGGACGTGTCACAACAAAAGGTGATGTTTATAGTTATGGAATAGTGCTATTGGAGATGCTCACCCTAAAAAAACTCACCGACAACATGTTCATGGATGGAATGAACTTGCAGAAATGGGTGGGTAGCAGTTTTCCAAACCGTGTTGTGGAAGTGGTGGATAGGAATCTATTGAGGACCAGTACCATCATTGAAGATGATAAGGAGCTGAATTGCCTCTGTCAACTCATAAGCGTGGGTTTGCTCTGCACAAAAGAACATCTTGAAGAACGACCGACTATGATTGATATTGTGGGCTAGTTACAAAACATCAGAGATACCTTTTTGGGAGCTGCAGGCATTCCAAAATTCCAGTCAGATATACCACATTTGCTAGTTGGTACAAGTGTTGCTTGCAACAACACCAATGGACACGAAAGTTCTACATTCGAGCCAGTTGTGAGGGAGTAGTGGTTGTATCACTGAACCCTATAGTAATTTGAGTCCATTGCCATTAGTTCCATGTAATTTGAGTATCATTCCCTTCTCCTTTGGGAAATTGATAATAGAGTCTTATTCTCCTCTTCTTCTTTATATAGACATTAATAGTTTGATGCATGTGAGTGCAAATAATAAAGCTACATTTACCATGAAATATGTAGTTGGATGCATGTGAGTGCAAATAATAAAGCTACATTTACCATGAAATATGTAGTTAGATGCATGTGAGTACAAATAATAAAGTTACATTTGCCATAAAATATGTCTGAGTAATATTTGTACAACTATAAACCCCTATGTCTTAGAAATATTTGTACAACTAGAAAAAATTATGCAATATTATGCAATTTGGTATTATTTGTATTGCTTGGATGATATATAAATAGACTTTGGACTCTAGAGAGAGTTTGGAGCCTAAAACAAGCCCCCGATTTCCAAACGGGAGTATGCGACTGCCCAGGGCTTATAACCACATGATTCGCTTTGAAAAAAATCTACATTTTAGCCTTCTACACACAAAGTTTACCTACAATCCATTATAAAATAGCTTGACTCACTTAAAAACAGATTCAAACTTAAAAACAAATTCAAACAGAAACTAGTGGCTGTGAACGTGAGAACTGATAAAACTGAAATATAATTTTTCCCTTTCGGGTGAGTCTCAGGGAGATCTATCAGATTCTTGCGTCCGCCTTCTTAAGTGCTGAGGAAGGAGTTGGTATTTAGATTGTTTAGCTCATTTAGATAGTTCAACTTACTTTCAGTGCTGTGTGGATGTTCACCAAGCTTCTCTGAATTGAGGGACTATCGCTGCAATACATTCCTTTACACAAACAGCTCTAGGAGCCGCTGAGTTTTTGTATCTCTGCCACATATTTTCACAAAATCCCGAACGTATTCTCAAAGGACCTCATCCATCACCGGTTCTTGCATAATTAGAATGACATATATTCCTCTCAACTTTCAGGCTTAGGTTGGAATCCCTTTTATGGCTTTCGTTATCCTTCACCTTATTTTATGAAAGAGCGGGGCATTGTAAGCACCGCTGGTAGATAGATAATCCAAGACAAAGGCTATGGGTTTTCCTCACCGGAGATCTGTTGGTAAAGCACCTTGGAGGCTGGATCTGAAGATTGAAGTGGACACGAGTGGTGGTAATTTTGAGGGACTTTGAGCTTGTTAGATATCCAATGGAACCTATGGTAAGAAAGGAAGAGGGTGAGGAATGAGAAGCCGAGGAACCCGACTGAGCATGTTAGGAAAACTTCTCAACAATTTGTAGCCACGAGAAAACTGATGTGAACTCCAATTGATCAGAACAGAGGTAAGGGTTCAGCCATAAATACTTCTCATGCAAAATTCTGCAAAGATATCTCTCGTTTTATCACAAAGTGTAGAGAACTACATTCTGGGAAACCTCTTTAACGACATTGAAGGATTTGGAAAAGGTTGTGAATGATAGAAGAGAATATGTGATGGGTGAGATCCTTTGTGAACATGCTAGGAACTTTTGTGAAAGATCCTGGCCAAAATAGGGGCAAAGAAACAAAAATCGAACATCTGGAGGTTTTTGTACAATAAGGAATATATTGCAGTGAGCTTTGAAGGAATGTCCTTCAATTTATAAAACAAAGGTGAACATCAACACTAAAAGCAAGCTGTCTATCTAATCAATGAGTTTAACAATTTGAAGACTATCTTCTTCCTTGCATCCACATGATGGGCTCATTTCATCAACATTGAGGAAGGCAAAGGGGAGAAGAATTTGATAGAGTTTGAGGAGACTCGTTGAAAAAGCTCATTTCATCAACATTGAGGGAGGCAAAGAAGAAAGGAATTTGATAGAGTTTGAGGAGACTAATTGAAAAGGGTAAAATGATGTTTCAGTTTTATTATATCATGTTGGCAGCCACTAGCAGTTCTGCTTAACTCTGTTTTATGTTCGTCTATCTATTTTCCCATCAATTGTAGTAAATTTTTGCTTATAAAAAGCTTAAATCTATGTGGTTTTCCAAGAAAATACTCTAATCATAAGTCCTAGACAATCCCATAGTCCAGTAGTCCAGTTTTTAAGCTTCTTTGAAACACAATAGTGAAGCTCCAAACTCTTTCCCTGTCGTGAGTCCTTTTGTAATACTGTATTTTTATTTGAATCCTTTTACTCACTTAAAAAATAATATTAATAAAAATAGTTGGTTGTGCATAAAAATAGTTCATATTATTTTTTTGAAGATCCAAACCATTTAAGGTACAACAATTAGTCGGAAAAAAATGTTTTGCACCTGATGTCCTTTTCATTCACTCACCTATTGCCAAGCCTTAACGACCGTCGAAATTTCTGGTGGTTTCTCTTCTCATTAATTTTTGTGATACAATGATGAACTTTGAAGGGTTGTTTTTCTTCTGAAATTCGTGGTGGTTCCTGGTTCTAATTAATCTTTGTGGATTTCTTCAACTTGTAACATTGAAACGCTGGGCAACTGTCAGTTTCTTTCCCAACACGCCAAGGCAGAAAAGTCGCCTGGAACTTTAAGAACAGCGTGGGCAATCATCCTTTCAATCACGTTATCCTTTCAAACTAGATTTTCTGTCTGTGGCATAAATTTCTGTGCTTCAAAACATTAAAGGAAAGAGAAAGGCATTTTATTTTCATAATCATTAAAATAAAAAACCATTATAAGGAGAGGAAATTATTTATGAAAATACATTTTCTTTTTCATAATACAATTAGATCACTGGCTAGCCAACGAATGAGACTTGAGCTCTTTGCCAGTCTGAAAAGCAAGCAATCTTCATCGTTTGGAGTTTCAGCTTGGGGACTACCCTGCTTAGCTATTTTTTATACAAGAATTTTGGAATTGAATTCCAGTTCTCGAATCAATTCTCAGGGGAAAAGATCAGCAGCTCTCTACGAATGAAGGATCCTGAAGTGAGACAGTTTACTGAGAAATGCTTGGCCACTGTTTCTAGAAGACTTCCTGCGAGAGAGCTCTTAATGGACCCATTTCTCCAGGCTGATGATCAAGACTTAGAATATTCCTTTTCCAGATTAGATTTCCGGAGAGATGATGTGGGGGAACTGGTCACATTATTGAGAGAACCTAACATTGAAGTTCTTCAAAATAGTCATCATAAAGCACAGTAAAGCATGCATTTTGTGTATCCTTACAGCAAGAATGGGATTTCTGTCCAGTATGAGAACAAGAAACAACAAAAAGTTGTAACTTTGTCCTCAGAATTCAGAGAGGATAGTAGGTCTCACAACCTGGATTTCACTGTCAAGGGAAAGAAGAGAGAAGATGACACGATATTTAAGACTTCGAATTGCGAACACAGAAGGCAATGAATCTCATATTGCACCAGAAAACCATGAACTTGCTGGCAGGCTCTAAAACCTAACCTTACTAACACAGTAAACTGTAAGACTATATGCTATTGCTACTTCTAAGTTCTGTCAACTAGTCCCTATTCTATTTTTCTCCTTTGTTAATGTCACAAATTTCAATACATCTTGCAGGTCGCATTCGCAATATCTATTTCCCATTTGATGTGGAAGCAGATACAACCATGAGTGTGGCCAACAAAATGGTTGCTGAGCTTGACCTTGCTGACCAGGATGTTACAAAAATTGCAGAAATGATTGATGAAGAAATCTTGGCTTTGGTACTTAATTGGAAAGCAGGGGTAGCAATAGATGATCACCTGTCCTTCTATGACCATAACAGTGCCACCTACAAAACAAGTGAAACTTGCTGATGGAATCATAATGATCACGTCTCTAGTATCTCTTCTTAGAGTTCTCTGCTGGAATACTTGAGGTCTCATTACTATGTTGACAACAAAGCAGAAACAGTACCTTGTACTCGAGTTGAATGTGCAGCCATGCATGGCCGCTTTGAAGAAGTCACATTCCAGGGTGGTGCAACAGATTTTTCTTTATATATAGAAGAGGAGGCTCCCACAATTTCAAGTGGACCATCAGATGTTCTTCATCATGATTGGGCGAATGGAGAGTATTTAGTTTCGCCCAGATCTTTAATGTCACATGGTTCAGTGGCTAGCTATTTTGAATATCTCCAATCTTGTTCAATTTCCTCAGGTACCGGTAACAAAGAGTATGTAGTTCCAAGCAAACCTGCAAAACCCCCAGAAAAATCAACAGTTGGAGATAACTTTGAAGAAAGTTGGAGCCATGGATTGTCTGAAGGATTCAGTCCTGTGTCCACAAACCAATGTTTCATCCTCAATCACTATTATCAGTCAATGTTTTATCCGATGAAGATGAAGATTCTACCAGCAAAGAGCTGCGGTCATTACCAGTCAAATATCAAAAGTGGTGTGTCGAGGTAGTTTCTTAGAAGACAGTTTAAACAACACTACGCACCTCACTAAATGGAGGTCTGTTTATCCCAACATCACCTCACTAAATGAAGTGAATCAGAACGATGTGAGTGGAGGTGTTCCCTTTTCACAGTTTTCCACTCTGAGTGTCCACTGTCCAGCAACTCTATTTCCTTTGCTCGTGTTTGCCATTGAATTTAGTTTGAGTGTACTTCGGTTTGTTTATCATTGAATTTAGTTTTGAGTGTACTTCGGTTTATTTATCAGTAAAAGTGATCATTGTTAAATCTTTGGGTCTTGTTCTTTATATTTCTCAAAGGACAAGCTACATTGATGATCAGTGCATTGTATTGCTCAACCATTCCACAATTACTTTTAAATAATTTACTTTCAAAACCTTTACTGCATTTTCTCATGCTATATTCAAAAAAGTGCTTTTTGCCTTTGGCTATGTTATGCTGTCAGTATTTCCTGAATTCCAATTCTATGCTGTCAGTATTTCCTAATTCAATTTGAAGTGAATTTATTAGTTATAAATATTTTATAATTAATTAAAAAAACATTGATATAAAATAATTTTTTTTTTGGTATCCATAAAATATGGTAAGATATACTAAATAAAGTGTATTTTTTTGTTTTTTTAAAATTTTTGAATTTTTATTTAAAAAAAAATGTATGAAAAACCATAATAAAATTTGTTTTTTTAATATTAAAAAATATCTTAAATCTTAAATGAGTAAATGAAAGATTTTAAAAAATATCAAAAGATTAAAGTAATTGTAGTTTTAGCTATCACCTATAAGTCATCTATAGTTACATTCAAAATCTTGTCTTTTTCATTCTTTTAGTAATGATTTTTTATTATTATTGTAAATGTAAAAAGATATTGAATAACAAAATTGATATGTTTACGGTTTTAATAAAAGATGAAATTCAAATGAGATGGCATCAATGACCATTATTTTAAATAACTTTATGGTCAAGTTATACATTCAATGCTTTTTTACATTAAATTAGGATGTTGAAGAATTGTGGCCTTTGCGGGTGTTGTTGTGAGTAGTGCTTGTGCTTGCTAGCAAATGTGTTATATTTGTTTGGAATTTTGGAATGTTAGCAGTTCTTAAAAAAGTCTCTTTGGTGTTTTGCAGTTGGTCTACAAAGTCGATCATAGTCAATTGTTCTTCAAGAGATTCTTTTGTGTAGAGCAAACCCACACTTATGACATGATTGAGGCAATTGATCTCCTCATCATCTTCAATGATGGTACTAGTCATCAATAAACTCCTATCTACCACTTCCAAAACATGGTTTGGAAAACTACTACCCACCCATTTCAACAAGTTCACTCCTTTTACAAACATGTTATGGGTGGGGTTCTTTTTGGTGAGCATCTCCAATAGCAAGTTATTCCATAACTATAAACATCACCTTTTGTTGTGACATGTCCACCCAATCCATATTCTGAATTCAAATATTCTCACCATAAGGTTTCTAATTTACAATTTGTAATAAAAATATAAAACTCTTGACATTGCCTAATATGTTATTTAGCTCAAATAATACCTCGAGAAATGTAGCATGTAGATCCCTTGAGTGCATATGTAGAAGTCAGAGTTAATTTTTTGAATGTGCAAAAATATGGTAGCGATGGCAAAGTCAATTAAATATGATATCATATCTTCACCCAAAAGTACATTGTTGGGTTTTAGATCGCAATGGATCACTTGCACGAAGCAATGGTGATGAAGTTACACCATGCCATGAGCAATGTCTATGGCTATATTCAACCTTTGAATCAAACTCAAGCCTCTTTCGACTTCACCATCTGGATATAACCACTTTTCTAAGCTTCCATTTGGCATTAATGGAAATATCAAAGCTTTGGTTTGGAGGTCTGAATAAGAGGCTATGATTCTAATCAAATTTCGATGCTTAATTCTACCCAAAATTTTGCATTCTTTATGAAACTCTTGTGAGCCCTATCATTTTCCAAATTGAGAAGCTTGAAAACAACTAATGTGCCATCATTTAGAGCCCCTTTGTGCACTTTCCCAAACTACCCACTCCTAACAAGTTGGCATCACTAAAATCCTCTGTTGTAGTGATGAGCTCTCCATATGAAATTCTTTGATGCCCCACATCTAGGGATGTAGCAACCCATATAGGAATATGCCTGTTGTGACTTTGTCTAGACAAGATTCCCTTAAGCAAACATGATACAATAGTGACTACAACAATAAGTATGATAACTTTTTTCAAATGTGAAGCACTTTTATGTTTGTAAGTAGAGCATGGTGACAAACTTACCCAAGGTCCACATAGACCAATATTTCCCATAAAAGTTGTGGCATCAAGCTTTTCGAAAACTCCACCTTTTGGGATTTCTCCTAACAAATTGTTGAAAGAGAAATTCTATTGGCTGAGCATTTTGAGATTCGCCAATGAGATGGGTATTCCACTTGACAAATTGTTGGAGGAGCAATCCAAGACTTGAATACTTTGAATTTCATCGAGTGACATTGGAATTGGACCTTCAAGTACACTACAAGAAATATTAAGGTATTCTAGTTCTTTGCAGCTTCTGAGTCCACTTGGAATGTAACAAATTAACCAATTTGCAGAAATATCTATAGCTTGAACCATATCCATCCTGCTTGGTCTCATAGGAAAAGGGCCATGTAATAAATTGTTTGAAAGGTTAAAAGAGAAAGCTAAATTGGCAAGACCTGCAACCTCTAAAGATATGTCACCACTGAGTCTATTGTATGCTAGTGCTGGTTGTGGAGCCTGATCTTCCAGATCCAGAGATATTATTCAGCTGTGTTTGTACCCCAAGTTTACTGTACATTCGTTCCCCACATAAATATGATCTCAACAGGGTAGTTGAGAGAAATATGTCTATGTTTGGAGAAACGTGGTGGACGATCACTGGTAATAGCAAAAGGAGATAGGGTAGGTACGCTATATTTATGTCCTCATAATACTAATTATTCCATCTCTGTAGCTTCGATAGAAACAGGCGCGGCATTGTGGCATCATTGGCTTGGCCACATGAGTGAGAAGGAGATGCAGATTCTCCACTCAAGGAAACTGCTTCCAGATCTAAAGCAGGTAAGTTTGGAATTATGTGAAAACTGTGTTTATGGAAAACAGAAGAGAGTTAGATTTCTTAGGCTTGGGAAACAAAACAAGAGTGAAAAGCTAGATCTTTTCTATATAGATGTATGGGAACTAGCTCAGGTACAATCTCTTGGTGGCTCTCGTTATTATGTTACTTTTATTGATGATGCAGCTAGAAAAACTTGGGTTTATTGCATTAGACAGAAATTTGATGTGTTTGATACTTTTAAGAAGTGGACAGCTTTGGCTGAGAATGAGACAGGAAAAAGGTTGAAATTTCTTAGATCTGATAAAAATACTGCAATAAGGAGTTTGACAGTTACTGTTCACACAATGGAATTCGTAGAGAGAAGATAGTCCTTGGAACACCACAAGAAAATGGTGTGTCAGAAAGGATGAACAGAACGATCATGGAGCGTGCAAGGTGTATGAGATTTCATGCAAGGTTTCCCTTATAGTTTTGGGCTGATGTTGTAAACACTGTTGTTTATTTAATAAACAGAGGGCCTTCAAGCGCTTTGGATGGTGGGATTCCAAAGGAGGCAAGGACAGGTAAATAGGTAAAATACTCATTTTCTGAGAAATTTTGGTTGTGAAGCATTTGTGCATATTGATAAAGATGATAGAACAAAGCTTGAAGCTAAATCCAAGAAATGTACCTTTATTGGATACAGGGTTGATGATTTTGGTTATTGCTTATGGGATTTTGAAAATCGCAAAATCATTAGGAGTAGAGATGTAGTATTCAATGAAAATGTTATGTATAAAGATCAGTTGCAGGGAAAGAAAGTGGGAAAGGAAAACACAAAGTACACAGTGTTTGATGAAATCAAAGAAAATGAAGTTCCAAAGGCACCAGAAAATCAAGAACAACAGCAGGTACCTGAAACTCCTGCAATTGTAAGAAAATATACGAGGTTAAGTAGACCCCCTGAACGATTCTCTCCGTCACTGTATTATTTATTGATGACTGATTTTGGTGAACCAGAATGTTATGAAGAGGCAATGCAGGTAGAAACTAGAAAGAAGTGGGAGCAAGGCATGGATGAGAAGATGGACTCATTGGTAAGAAACTAGACTTGGGATTTGGTTTAGTTGCCTGCAGAAAAAAAGGGCATTGGAGAATAAATGGGTTTACAGGTTGAAGGAAGAAGATGGAGGCAAGAAGTGGTACAAGGCTATAATTGTTGTACAGGGGTTTGCATAAAAGAAAGGTATAGACTTTAATGAAATATTTTCTCCTGTTGTTAAAATGAATTTAATTAGAACTATTTTAAGTCTAGTGGCGATATAAGATTTGCATCTTGAATAATTAGATGTAAAATCAACCTTTCTCCATGGGGATTTGGTGTAAGAGATTTATATGTAGCAGCCATAGGGGTATGAGGTCAAAGGGAAGGAGAATTTAGTTTGTAGGTTGAAGAAGAGCTTGTATGGCCTGAAGTAAGCTCCAAGGCAGTGGTATTTAAAATTTGATAAGTTTATGAAAGAACAAGGTTATAGTAGATGTCATTCTAACCACTGTGTTTATTTCAAGAGGCTAGATAACTGAAGATATATTATCTTGTTATTGTATGTGAATTACATGCTTGTTGCAGGGTCTAACATGTAGGATATAAATGTGCTCAAAATAAAACTATCTAAATCATTTGTGATGAAGGATTTGGGTGCTGCAAAGCAAATCCTTGGTACGAGAATAACAAGAGACAGGAAAAATCACAAATTGATGTTGTATCAAGATGAGTGCATAGAAAAGGTGTTGTAGAGGTTTAGAATACAGATTGCAAAACCAGTTAGTACATCTTTAGGCATCCATTTCAAACTATGTAAGGAGATGTGTCCAGAGACACAGGAAGAGATAGATTGCATGTCCTAGATTCCCTATTCATCAGCGGTTGGAAGCTTGATGTATGCCATGGTGTGCACAAGACTAGATATTGCACATGCAGTGGGAGTTGTGAGTAGGTATATGAATAATCCAGGTAAAGAGCATTGGAAAGAAGTATGGTGGATTCTCAGGTATTTGAGAGGTACCACTTCTCATGCATTATGTTTTGGAGGTTCAGACACTGTTCTACTGGGATATTTTGATGCAGATATGGCTGGTGATAAAGACAATAGGAGGAGCACCACGGGGTATGTTTTTACTGTGGGTGGAACAATAGTAAGTTGGATTTCAAAAATGCAACATGTTGTTTCACTTTCAATAACAGAAGTAGAGTATGCTGCTACTACAAAGGCTAGTAAGGAGATGATTTGGTTGTAGAGGTTTATGGAGGAATTGGGTAAGAAGCAAGAGATTAGCAGGTTGTACAGTGACAACCATGTGCCATTAATCTTGCAAAGAGCTCAACCTTTCGTTCAAAGACTAAACATATACAGCTCAAAGACCACTTCATAAGATATGTTCTAGATGAAGAACTGTTAAAACTGGAAAAGATACATACTAGTTAGAATCTTGCATACATGTTGACAAAGGGATTAACCAGAGAGAAACTAAGTTCTTGCTCGGTTTTTGTTGGCCTTCAAGCATGAAGGTGAAAATACGAAATTAGCTAAGTCCAAGGTCCAGAGTATAGTCCAGCAAGTCCAGCAATGATGGAGTTGCTATGATCAGTCTCCAAGTGGGAGATTGTTGGTTGTGGAGCTTGATATTCCAGATCCAGAGATATTATTTAGTTGTGTTTGTACCCCAGGTTTACTATACACTCGTTCCCCAAATTTGGGGTTCGGGGGAAACTCCCCTGAGATACAGGGGTTCGAGGGTAGCATCCTCAAGAAATGGGAGTTTGGGGGCGAAGCCCCCGAGAAATTTTTTTGGGATGTTTGTTGGCCAACAGTTTTGCAGACCCATGGTATTGGTTTAACCGTACTATTTTCCCATGGTATTTCCCCTATAAAAGAAAGCATTGTAAAACAGATGTGCATTGTACTATAGCATTGTAAACAATCTATGTGATTGTGTGAGAGAGATTGTGAGAGTGTGAAGAGGAAGTGCAACAGTATTGTTGTGGGTTGTATCCCTTCACCTTTCGGGACGGTAATAAAAGGATTGGCAATTTTTCTGTGTGGACGTAGCCCATCGTTTGAGCGAACCACGTTATATCTATGTCTCTCTGTAATGTGTTTAATGTGTTTTCCATCTTGTTTAATGATTTGACTATATATATGTTATTGCTCTGCAGTCTTGTTTTCTAACAGATAGTGGAATAGTAAAATACTGTTTTTATGAGAAAACCAAATGTAAGTAACGTAAGTGGTCCATAAATGGATCAATAGTAATGTAAAAATGTAATGTATGATAGATAGCATCATTAATGGTTACATAGGTTTGGGATTTATATAAGCCCGTCATGCACCTTTTCATAAAAGGGAATGACTATTAACTTTATCTGATCTTTTAATTGATAATAAATTAATATTAATATTATTTTATTATTTTATTGTTACATTGCCTTTCCCTTAAGGGAAGCTTTGTCCTCAAAGCTTCATTGACAGCAATGTCTAATTTTGCTTGAACTGACATGATACATCTCTAGATTCTTTGTGACACTTGATGAAATAAAACGATACGAGTTACAGATTCCCCAAGAGAATTGTCGCATCGTATATGTTGTGGTCCATCCCATATCTATTTTGATTGGACCTCTGAGATCGTTTTGGGGAATTTTTTGTCTCAACTGTTTCTTAGTATGTCGAACTATTGTCTGTCAATATAACTCTTTTGTGAATGCTCGTTTTGACCCTGTCGTTGGTCAAAATGACGATTATAATTGGGATGTCTGTAAGGCATATGTATTGTTTGATTTTTTCCTTTTGAACTGTAGCTAGGACTACCTTCACTTCCTTGACTTGATTTCTTTGGCGGATAGGTCTTCTTGTTTGTTGTTTTGTATTTTGATTTGTTGTTCTTGCTCATCTGACATCATCTCTCCTCTGTGTGTATTCATTTTGACCTTGTCGTTGGTCAAAATTACATTTATGATTGGGGTGTTGATAAGGGGTTCTTATTGTTTGTTCTTCAGCTATATTGAATTCTTTTTTATCTGTGATAAAGATTGGATTTACTTCCTCAACTTTGTTTTTTGGAGAGTCTAGATGATAATTCTTGGATTTGCGCTATTTTGTTCTCTAGTAGATTGTTTTCACTTTGAATCTTCTCGAACCTTTCGTCTTGCGATTTTTGTTCCTCTTTTAACTTCTCGACTTGTTTCTATAGTTCTTAATTAATAATATTTAGGAGCTAGTTTTCTTCTTGATTTTCTAGAACTCTTCTTTCAAGGTCTTCATTGGACTGTTCCATCTTGCGACTATGTTTCGGTTTTTTTTTATCTTCGTAATTAATGTTTTGCTATGATTTCGTAGTCGAAAAAGTTATTTAGTATTGCTTGATAACACCTTGTTTATTTTTGTAATTTCCAACTTACATGTCTTCTTACTGTCGTCATGTTATTGGTGGATTTTTTCCTTCTGTTGCTGATGTTGACATAACTTGAATTCTTGATTTTCTCACTTTCTTTGGGTGTGCTCCAACTCATTATCTTTGTCCATGATGGGTTTGTTTAAAATATTTATTTATTCTTCTAACTCTTCATATTGTCCATCAGTTGATTCTTCGTCTATAGTTTGTGATAAGAGAACTATCACTGAGAGATCCCGTAGTGTTATTTTCTTCTTCTCATGGAAGAAGGTGATGCACTTGTTTTATGCATTGATGGAAAATGTTCCTAGTGTTTCCAACCAGTTATAACCCAACATTATGTCGATGAGATGGTCGTCTATAGTTGCGACAATGAATTGAGCTGCAAAATGATAATCATCGATTTGTAATTTTACTTATATTTGATCTTCATTTGACTCATTCTTCATTGATTCTTAAACTTGTACTTGATTTGTGACATCAATGTTTATAAAATTTTCCTTGTTGGATGGACAAATAACGATGAAAATTAGACTTTCATCAAATATCCCATAAAATTTCAGCATTGCCATTGACACTTTCGTCGGAACTCTGCTTTATTAAAATATGTCTTTTTCATTTTCGCTTTGTCTTCTTTCAATTTGTTTTCTTCTTCTTTTTCCCCAAAAGTAAGTAATATTATTGTTATTATTATTAATAAGAAGGAATACATTATATTACTTATGGTACAAAAAAATAAATTACATTCATACCCGGTGAGATGAAAGAACCACGCTTGACCGAGATTTTCTCTAGAGAGTTCATTCGGTAATTTTCCCCAGTCCTCAAGCCCCTATGCTCTTTATGTTACAGGGCTTCAAAAATCCCTCCCACATTCACAATTTTCAGTACATAAACTTTCCTTTTCCCCCTGACCTGGTGGCCCTCTGTAACACCCCGGTTTTGACCCCGTTGCATTAAATGTACATGATGTATATATTGTAATAATCATGGTGCGGAGCTAAAGGCCAAGGCCCCACCATTGATTGGTTATGTTATGTTTCAGTTTTTAAATTGTCACTGATGGTATATTGGGTCATGCAGCATACATATTAAGTTTTAGCATCATGTAAATAACTCGACCAGCTACCTTCACGGCAACTAAATTGAGAAGGGGCATGATTTTCACAAGGATAAGGGTGGGGGAATGTCAAACCTTGGACAATGAGGGAAAAAGCCATGTGTCATCTTTATTTTTTTTTACCCAACCACCACAATTAATAACTGCTGCTGTTAGTTGAGGCAGTTATTGTTTTGGGAGTGGGGGTGGCAGGATTGTCAGTCCTTGCCCACCCGCACACTCCACCGGCAATGAACCTCACGATGGGTAGTAGAATGACTACGCCCTTCATTTCATTATCTCCACTACGTGTTATGTCCACGGTCTGTTCGTTCCTCATGATTGTATGTTCATCCGCGTGCATAAGCGGAGCTGTTCATCCTCATGCAGGGACCATTATCTGTTCATTGTTCTTATGCACAGGATTTTTCTCCTGGTTTTCGACTCATGCAGTGAGCTGGGAGCCGTGCTATTTCATCCACGTTTTCAGCTATATGTTCTCCTTACAGACTGGTATGGTCGTGCAATCTCCTTGTTGTTTTAATGTTGATATTGGAACTGTTGTTCTTCCTGTGAGTTATGGTTGTCGCTATTCTCCTCAAGATTTGTTGTGTTGTTGTGGTCTTCTTTAAATTTGGGGTCTGGTGCAAGTTTCCCTCACACACAGACTGTTGGGAGTTTTTTTCTCCATGTTGTGAGCTGTGCTCACTGATTACGTTTGGGACTGTGTAATTCGCTTGGAAGTCATTTTCCCCTGTTAAGCTATAATTGCTGAGTAGTTGCATGCTTGCAATGGTTAGTCTTCGGACTGTGTTGGGAGCAGGGATGGGGGCTTGGTTTGCTTGATAAACTTGGTGGCTAGAAACCACACGGACAGAGCCAGAGGGTTGGATTTCTTCTCCACAACCCCTGAATAGCACTAGAAGGGAATGCAGGGCCTGAGGGACTATGTAGCAGAGAAGGGACTGATTCCTTGTGTTGGGTGTGTGTGGATGTCTTAGAAGCCAGGCTAGTTCGGGTGTAGGTGTTCTTGGCTCTATAATGAGCTCACCAGCTTAGCATTTTTCCTTTCCCAACTCCTTGATGGCTTGATAAACCTGACCATGTTGGCTTGGCTATCTTGTTGATGGCCTGATAAACCCGGCTGTGTTGGCTTGGCTATGTTTTGTGTATCCTTGGCTATGTGTAAGCCTGTTTGTTCCCTTATTCCTTGGAGAATCATGCCCAACTTGGGGGTGGCAGCGTTGCTGAGAGATTAAGGAGCATGCTGGCCTATGGTTGGGTGGAACATTGCAGCGAAGTAGCTGGTTGTGGAACGAGTTCTTCATAAGATAAGTAATCTTGCCTATTTTACTTCTACAATCATATTTTCTGTTAATGAATGTGATGAACATGTTGAATGGATGCTTGTATGAATGTATGTTGCTTCCGCTGTGTATGATAAACAAATTGCATATGTGCATGTTCTACTTCAATGCATTCTGTTTCAGCATTTATGATCTTCACATGTTCATGGGGCTGGTTGCCCATATGGTTAATGCCATGGTAGCGTCCTCTTCTCCGGTCCGAGGGTCGGGGCCGTGACACCCTCTATCTAGTATCTACACAGGGACAGACTTTGAGTTATGACCCCGCGATTAATTACCCCATCTTGACCAAAAATATTACAAATATAGTTAGACAAAACAATATTCAACATATGCATCACTAAACAGAAGTTTTGACGGTCCAGCCAAAGCAACAAAAATAGATAAAGGAAAACACCCAGAGTGGGCCCCAAAAAGCCTAAAACTCCCAAGGTCCTTACTGTGGAGGAGGATCAATGGAAGAAGGAGGTTGTGCATCCTTGGTTTTCTCCCCCAGGCTCTCCAGCGGATCTCCTGCAATTAGGTCCAACAGTCTGAAACCCATAGCACTTTCCTGCTGCCCTTTCCCGATCAAAGTTAAAGCTTCCTGGATGCCATGCGCCATTTGCGCCTTCAAATGCATGTCACGAGGCAGAAGGATTGGGATCACCCAAAATGAATTGGCTGCCAAGGGTCACCCTTGATGAGTCTCATATTCTTGAAGCAGCTTGATTTCCTTAGCTACTATCTTAGCTTCCACCATAGCCAGGGTCTACGCCATGTATTGCGCCCCCTAATTAAACATCAAAGGAACCGAGTTATCATCTGTAGGCGGGGCACTACTAGATCAGCTGGCTTGAGGTAGATTACCCTCCTCAATTCTTCCACGCTCCCCCTGACGATGTCACACATGCCATTGCTGAGCCATAGTCTCACAAAGCAAATAATCTCGAGGGGATTGCAAAATAACGAAATCAAAACTGAGCTTGAACAGGGTGATCCATTCACCATCCAGAGATAAATATATAGCCATTCCCTTTAGTTAGGTGATGTAACAAGCCCTCAGCCTCTTTGACTGATGTTTGCATTTTTCACCTTGCAGAGCGTCAACCTTACAGGTCTAGATCCCATTAACCTTTTCCACATCCATCTTTTTGTATGAAAGATCAGCATCCCTATCCCCCATTGATGGCCACCTCGTACGGGATTTATGGCTTTTTACAGTTCAGGAGCAAAGGCTTAAAATTACCCCACTGGTATGCCCAAAGGGCCGAATCCCATATATCTCACCATACTCCGCAAGCACTTCCAGTGACATTCTTATAAATGATGGCCTGTCACTGGATCATTCCTGCTGGATCGAGCAAGAGTGCCACCTTCAATTTCCTTATCGCACATCCACAAGTGGCCTTAACGTCTACCTGCATGGAATTAATGCCAAGTGGTATGGCTGTCTCGTCGCCTTCAATTTCTCTTGACACAGAAATTTGGAGAGGATCAATATCATACTGAATCACGTGGTTATCTAAAGGTGTCTTGGCCATGATGTGGGGGACGCGCATGTGGAGGGATGTGTCGTGCAATGGGAGTGAGGCGGAGGATTGATTGCACATGTCCTGCCTCAGGAGTGAAGGAATCTACAGCTATCGTGGATGGTCACCAACTGTCCTCCCTACATCTTCCTCTGCTAACTCTTTGTATCTTCTCCATATCATTCCATCTTGCTTGTCGATGATCTCTTCTGCATGGAAGGAAATAACCTTGCCAACCCCCTCATTGGCTAAGGCATCTGTCACCCTGTTTCCAGTTCTTTTAACGTGCAAGAAAAGGAGCACAGGGTTTCCCATTAACCATCTTCTTAGTTCTGTAAGCCTTCCCTCCCATCGCCAATTTTTGGAGACATGGCCAATGGTCACACCATTTTGTAATCTACTGGCTATGTTTATAATAACTGGAGAGTCCCCTTCCACTATAAATGGAGTCCACTGGTGCTGTAAGGCCCATGATATCCCATGGATGAGACCTTCTAAGTCTACTAAGTTGTTAGCACTGATGCCTATATTTCCCCAAAAGATGCTGAGAATTCTGCCCTATGAATCCCTGATAGCTCCTCTAAAACCAACAGGGCTCGGGTTCCCTTTTGCAGATCCATCGAAGTTAATTTTGAAAGCACCATTCGGAGGACTTTGCCAAAAATTAGAGCTGCGATGAGGCTTAATCATTTTGCTAGGGTGCAAATTGTTCACACGTAACATCAAGATTCCCCATCCATGTAGAATTTGTTTTTCTGTTGCTTCTGTTGCGAAATCCTCTTGGGTCCATAGAGTTAAAGTTATTGTTTCTTTTAGGTGAGTTTCTATCATCGCCCGCCTCTGTTTGTTTTCAAAAATTCTTAAGTTCCGTGTTTTCCAAATTTCCCAGATCGTGAAGCCAAGAAATAGCTCCTAGACCTTGTTCACAATTTTGTTTTTGAATATGTTCTTTGGCCATTCAGTAATCGTTAAGTTGGGCCTTCCTTTATGTCTGTGATTTTTTTTAAACAACCCAACACCTCTTTCCTAGATGGTGTCCACAATTGGACACTTATCCAGAAGGTGGTTTATGGTTTCATTGTTTATTTCACAAATGCAACATCTTGAAGGACCCAGGATCCCCCGAACCTGTATATTATCCCATGTGAGGATTTGTCGTTTGAGGATGATCCATCTGAAAGATGCTACTTTGGGCCACCATCTCCCACCCCATATTTTCCTCCATTTAGCCTCCTTTTCTGATTCGTGTGTTTTGAGTCAGCAACTCCATGGCCTCTTTAATATTGAAGCTAGGTTGGAATATCCCCATCGGATCTTATTCGAGCCCTCATCCCAAGGGATATTCCTGGAGCAGAGCCCCATGTAGAAATATTCAATGTCCTCTACTGGTGCCAGAGCTTGCCACCAGTCTTTCCCTTTCCATGTCCTGAAGATTTTGTCAGGGGACCTGGAATCCCAAAATTCACCCACCTTTTTCATCTGGCTATTATGAAGATGGTAGATAAACATCAAAAAATCATCTTGACTTTCTATACATGGCTCCTGATTCTAGGCGTCACTTACAAACAATGCCGAACTTCCATCTCTTACCTCCCAGAAACTGTGTCGTTGAATGAGGCTTCGGTTTTCCTGAGCCAATTTTCAGATACTGGAACCCAGGATATCTTCGCCGAAACTTATCAATGATTGTTTTGGCCACTGCGATGCATACTTCATATGCCATAGCTTAGCCCATGGTTCTTCCTCGTGGGTTATCCATTTCCACCATATCTTGGCTCCCATCTCTTTATTAATATCTAATGGGTCATGTAGTCCTAAACCGCCCACATCTTTGGGTTTGCATAATGTTTGCTAGTCCACGAATGTCCATTTTCTGTGACTATTAGTTCCCCCCCACAGAAAGTTCCTTTGAATATTCCTGATCTCCTTAATCACATATTTTGGTGGAGCTAAAATTAAGAATAAACAGAGAGGCATATCCTATAGGACATATTTGACCAGAATAAGCATGCTGGGGAAATTAAGGGCTCTAAAATTCCAATGGCTAAGCTTCTACTTAATTTTGTCCAAAATATCCTTCCACGAGACCTGTCGGATGGCCGATTCTGCAAGCGGTGCTCCTAAGTACTTGGAAGGAATCCCTCCTTCTGAGAATTCCAATATCCTGAGGATATTCCTTTTGGTGATTTTTAGGGTATTGAAGAAGTATACCTAGGATTTGTCCTTATTGATTTCAAGTCCGCTGGCTTCCAAGAATGTATCCAACCCATCTTTTATGCCGTGTGCCTCCTGAACAGTGGAAGGGACAATAAGCATTGTGTCATAAAAAAACTGTTGATGGGTTTGAGGTTCCAACTCAACATTGAGGGATACCCCTCTGAGATTATTATAAATGTGTAAGTTTTTAAGCATTCTGCCTAATCCCTCAGCTACTATTATGAACAAAAAGGGGGACAATGGGTCACCTTCTTTGATTCCTCTAGAGACCTGGAAAGGTAGGGAGGGGGTTCCGTTCACTAGAATGGAGAAGAAGGCCGATGAATCCAATTTCATAACCCATCCAGTCCATTGGTGAGAGAACCCGAAAGCCTGAAGCACACCTGCTAATAATTTCCAATTCATTTTATCATAAGCTTTAGACAAATCCAATTTCAGAAGCATACCTGGGATTTTCCCAATTTTGACTGAATGAATGGTTTCATGGACCAAGATGATTCCATCCAAGATTTATCGTCCTTCAACAAATCCTACCTATTCAGAAAAGATGAGGAAAGGAAGAATGGGTCAAAGCATGTTGGAAATTACCTTAGAGATAATTTTATATATAACATTACACAAGGCGATTGGTCTGAGCTTTCCAGGGTCTCCCGTTCTAGTTTCTTTTGGAATAAGCACCAGGAAGGCTGCATTGAGAGCTTTTAAATATTACCTGTCTTCCTTGAGTCCTCCACAAGAGCCCATACTTCCTCTTTCATCCAGTCCCAACAAGCATGGAAGAAGTTAGAAGTGAACCCGTCAGGTCCCGAGGATTTATCATTTTCCATTTGTTTGATCGCAATGTCAACTTCTTCCAACGCGTTTTATAAACATGAAGTTATGCTCTTCCGTGATGAATTTTGGTATGTGTCGCAACACCTCCCTCTGAGCTGCATCCTTGTCCCAATCTGGTTCCTCCAGGAGTTTGGTGAAGAAGGAGTTCAAAGTGAGTTCAAGGTCTTCCTGAGTCTCGACAATGTTTCCTCCTGTTGGAGCAGGGTCCCACAGCTACAGGAGAAGCTGCCATTTTGGCGGATAGATAGTTTTGGCGAAGATGAAGAGATAAGGTAAAGCTATGACGCCGTAGCATGCTTCTAGCTACAGATCAGAGCCGGAAACTGTGACTGTTGGGACAGATAAGTCAAGGAAGACAACAGTACCTGAGCGGCCGAGAAGAGAGAGCTCACCCATTGCATTGAAGGCAGCGGCAAAGACAGGAGGGCTCAGCTACCCTCATAAAGGAAAAGGAGTGACAAGGCTGAGGTATTAAAGATGGAGGACAGAAGAAGGGAAGCAGCGCTAGTACCCATGGTCAGCTCTGGGAAGCATGGAAGACTGCAAGAAGTTGTGGTGAAGGGAAGCAGCGTCGGTACCCATGGTCAGCGCTGGGAAGCATGGAATACTGCAGGAAGCTGTGGTGTTGGGAAGCGGTGCATAGTATCCATGGTCAGCGCCGAGAAGCATGGAAGATTGCAGAGAGCAGTGGTGTGATGGAAAGCAGCTACTCCAAGTACAGATATGCCAACTGTCACTAGTTAGGGTTTTTGGGTTACTGTTGGGACAGGCCCACAGTGTTGTAATGGCGAGACCTCCGGGATGCCTATAAAGGGATGTATTTTGTATTGTAAAAGGGTTGGTTGGTTGGTTGGGCATTTAGACAAGTAGACATTTTAGACCATTTAATATAGAAGCCAAGCTCTGGTTCTGTTACTAGCTGTAGTTATCTTACTGTAACCAGTAGCTGGCTCATTGAGCTTGTATGTAACAATCCGCAGGGATTGACAGAGAGGGAAGAGTATATTGTAGAGAAGCAATATAGAGATAGAGAAGAGATCTAGGAGAGAAGGGCTCCAGGCTGTGTGCGAAGTTACCCAGAAGATCTCGAGCTGCATATGCGGTGCAGTAGAACTATGTATACTTCCCTCAAGTTATCATATAGAAACATAGTTCTGTGGACGTAGCTTCTACCCTGGAAGTGAACCACATAAAATCAGAGTGTTATGTGATTGATTCATGTGATTGTGTTTACTTGTTATATCTGTCATTCATTACATGAACTTTTCTTACAGTTAAATGTATGTATGTGTTATTCAATTCACAGCATTATAGGAGGATAAACATAAGTTGAAGTCTTTAAGTATTCTGTATAAGAGCTTGTATATGTTTCACTCAAGACAGTTTTTAGTCGCAGCGTTGAACAGCCTTGTATGTTGAGTCCTGTAAGTCGGACACAAGTAATGCTGAGTACGCTGAGCCGTAGCGGTAGGATATCTCAGGGAAGCGATATCGCACCATCATAGGAGCTGTGGTGCGCTGCAGTTAAGGATCTAGCGTAGGAGAGAGTTACGTGTTGCCTTGGATGCGGCGATGCGATAAGGGATAGAAGCATCACGAGTAAGAGGAAGTTGCGCGTCATGGAGAGAGACCTCGCGGGCTAAGAAGAGCTGCGAGTTGCAAGCAGGATGCCACAGAACCTGGTCCAAGACACTTGAGTCTTTGGCCAACCCATTAGAATCACTTCGGGTGAGACTTTAGGCCACTTTGCGGTTTGTCGCTGAAAGGGCCAGTGAGCTAGGGGTGTTTTTGGTACATTACAATAAACCTGGGTCTGCCCATAGCGACCAACAAATGGTTCCGTTGCCGGTTTTGAACAAACTGAGCACTGTTGTTCTGTTGGCATCCTACTAGAGACGAACTCAACCAGTGGGTTGGGTCTAAGGAGAAAGAGTTTGCCGACCAAGAGAACAAGAGTCCTAGACTGAGTACAGAGGATTGGTTACAAAAACATATCTTTACAGACCTGCATACGATATTTTTTGCGACCTATGGAAACGAGCTTTATGACTAGTTATAAAAGTTGACCGATACAAGCATATTCAAGAAGAAAAGAAACATTGTCTAGACACCGGAGCTGATTCAGACTGTGAAGAACCTTGATAATCCCATTATGAGGACAGTAGGATTCTGGCTTGCAAGTGTGCTAGAAGGCTTCATCACAGAGTTTGCAGTTGAATAGAGAAAAAGCTTCAGCGAGGCTGAGTGGTAATTCTTCAAAGGCTATCGCGGTAAGTACCTAAAATATTTAAACTTGTCCATTAAGATGTTATTACATGAAAAAGGAACGATGGATCTAGTTTCAGATGAATAAGTAAAGATAGTAATGTCACAAGAGTTTGAAAGTGATTTTGATGACATTGGACGTACACGTGGTGGAAAGAAAAATAAAGTAGATTTCAGATCTCCCATACTTGAAGACAGTTCAGAAAATACTAGACAATAGAGTCATAGTACCACAGAAAGAACATAAGGGGGTATCCCTTACCACCCTTATACCCCACAGAAACAGATCGGGACTCAGAACAATCCCGTAGGAACTCCATCCAGTAGCTTGCAGACAGTACATACTACCGCTACATCACCTCCACGTACACCGTCAAGTGGTAGTAATACAGCAAATCAACACCCACCACGTAGCAATAGAATGGGGGATGATATGAAGCTACCTATCTTTAAGGGTACAGGAGCAGAGAACCCAGAGTAGCATTGGTTTCTATGTGAAGCCATGTGGACCATTAAAGCAATTCATGATGATAATATTAAACTTGTACAGTTGGTCATCACACTACGAGAACGAGCCTTAACATGGTATATGAAATATGCCGCAGCGGTACCTAGAACACTCGTCCAGGTCAGGACTGCCATGATTAAAGAGTTTAAGAAACCTAAGTATGAGTCACAGTGCATTACAGAGCTCAAAGACATCAAACAGTTACCTACAGAGTCAGTGTGGGACTTTGATCAGAAATTCAAAGCCCTTATAGACCAAGTCAGCATTGAGTTTGCGCTGGAGTAGCATAAGGAATGGTTTATTGTAGTGCTTCTCCCTCACATCAGACTGCCGTTAATGCAGCAGAAAATCCAGACACAGGATGACGCATTAGAGATGGCGATGAAACTAGAGGCTTCACCTCTAGCTGAGACTAGTATAGGCATGGAAACTTTACAAAACCAGTTGGCTAACCTCATGTTACAGTTGCATGAGCTTAAGAAAGGGAAAGAGGTTGTGCAAGACAAATGGTGCGTAAGGTGTAAAGCACAAGGCCATACTAAAGACAACTGTCCAGTCTTTGTAGAATATCTAGCAAGCGGGGCTCCTAACCCCTTACCATACACCCACGGGCCGTGGTGTGAAATATGAAAAACGCGAGGACATCCACCTCAGCAATGTCCTCTACTTCAGAAGTATGTACAGACACCTAAGAACTTATACTATGTCTTCTGCAAGTCTGTAGGCCATGATGAACACGATTTCCGAGCCTATGATCTCATGTTAGATAGAAAACATGACTTGTACAGAGTCCAATCAGAGACACAGGGTCCAGTAGTAGGACCACCGCATGATCCGGCTCAGGTGGGCCATGGAGGAGGATTCAGAGGACGAGGATGTGGAGGAGGCTTTGGCCATGGAGAAGGCTTTGGCCGTGGTCGCAGACCAGTCACTTGTTACAACTGTGGAGTTCTAGGACATTATGCTAGGGACTGTCAGAGCCCCACCACCACATGCAACTATTGCAAATCTTACGATCATGCTATAGAAGAATGTCCTACCTTGATAGCTAAGATCAGAGAACCTAAGCTATCAGTACACCAGAACATCCAGCTTATTGCTACTGAGCAGGAAGAACCAAAACCAAGAGTCAACATTGTGACTCGCAGCAGTGCTTCCACCAGTAAGACATCGCAGGATACTGAAAAGAACACAGGCCAGGAGTGGGTGCACAAAGCTCCTAATAAAGCAACACCACTTGACCTACAGAAGAATAAATAGACATTTCAGGAAGCTAAGAATTTCTTTGATGACCCTATGCAATCAGGATCGCAGGTACCACTGTCTAGGGGCGTACCGTAGCAAGCACCTTGTGGTGTTAGCCCTGTACAGATATCGCAGGCTACCACATCAGGCACATGCAATGAGGACGAGTTGACAGGAAGTGTACAATCCTTCCTGCGGATTTGTTTAAAACTCATGAGAAACAAGCAAGCTATCAGAGAACTTCAGCGCATCATAGATCAGTGTCAGCCATCCTCTTCCGTGAGCAGTACACAACATGCTGTTCATAGCATTATGGGACACACAAGAACAGGAAGAGAGATGCGACTCATAGCACAGGTTGGAGAATTTGAAATGGATGAGGTGATCCTAAATCTAGGATCAGAGGTAAATGTTTTGACTAAGTAGACATGGGAACATATGGGTAGCCCTAAGTTAGTTAGATCGCCTATCCATCTGAGATTAGCTAATCAGCAGCGAGTATCACCCCTGGGTCGATTACCGCAGGTGCCAGTTGACATTGACGGAGTTCGCAGCTCTGCAGACTTTGAAGTTATAGAAATAATTGGTGATAGTAGACCATATCCAGCATTACTAGGCATTGATTGGGCGATCGGTAACATGGCAGTAATTGGCTTAAAGAGAAGACAAATGACCTTTGAGGACGCGCAGATCCGGGTCATCGCACTGTTGGATCCTCTTCAGGGTCCTAGATACATTGAACCTATCCGAGCAGAGGAAGAAGCACATAACATGGAGAGTCTCTATCAGATGACTGTGAACCAGAGCGACTACATCAACCCAACCGCAGAAGGGAACATTAGTTGGTGATGCAAAAACTCATGCGCATCGGATTCAGACGTTGGTCTAGAGAACTGGCAGAACAGACTTTACGAAGTCTCAGCGCGCAGATGTGCATACATGACTAAGTCACTGCGATGGATCGACGCAGAGATCAATGAGATTCCATCATTTCATGGTCTATCAGATATCCAGGACTTTCTCACGTAGTTCGAGCAACAAATTACTCACGAGCAGAGGATTGCAGCTATGGACCTTGCAGTACGAGCCACACCTGCAAGATGGTGGTATGCACATAAAGAGAATATCGCATCATGGGATGATCTTAAGATATTGATGGCGATCAGATTCTCTACCGACAGAGAGTATGTCGAGCAGAAATACATAGGCGAAAGTGACCCCAGGTCACATATTCAGACGTGTGAACAGAATTGGTCGAAAATTCCCAAGGATGAATGGGTTCACCGATTCATACACACTTTGGACACAGTTCCAAAGAACTGGTACACAGAGATTGAATTGCGCAAGGGAACGACTACATGGCCACTTATGATAGACAGCTTCCTACTCACCTTCGCATTTGAATTTGAGTATCCAAGTGCTGATTAGGCCCTAGATGTAATAAAGAGTAAGATATTTGAGGATTGTACCCTATCAGTACATACTCAACCGGAGTGGGCCATCCAGTTAGAAGATGCGCCCGAGTGCTATAAATTCATAGCAGAACCAGAGGATGAGGATGAGGACCCTCGCAACATTAACATTCCGGAGTCAGATGGGACTCACGATGTTGATGGGCCGAAGCTATAGATCCCAGCAATCATAGAGCCGATCAAGATTAAAAAGATCAATATTGGCACAGACACAGAACCAAAGTTTGCCTCTATTGGAGATTATTGGAATGATGACACAGTTGGACAGATTGCAGACTTGCTACATGACTATCAGGACCTATTTCCCACCAAGTTCACAGAGATGAAGGGAATAGTTAGAGACCTGGGAGTAATGAGGATACCATTGAAGGAGGATGCTAGAGCAGTCAAGCAGCATCCTTACAGATTAAATCCACGCTATAAAGAAAAAGTTAAGGATGAGATAGACAAGATGCTAGCATCAGGCATCATTGAGCCTGTAGAAGAAAGCGAATGTGTTAGCCCCATGGTCGTACAAGAAAAGAAAACTAAAGGAGACATCAGGATCTGTGTCAATCTACATAAACTCAACGATGCATCGCTTCATGATCCATTCCTGACACCTTTCACTGATGAAGTGTTAGACAATGTGGGAGGACAGGAGGTCTACTCCTTCACTAATGGATTTTCAGGCTATCACCAGATCAGAATCCATCCAGAAGATCGATCTAAGACCACTTTTGCAATAGAATGGGGCTCATTCTAGTATACGGTAATGCCCTTTGGTCTTAAGAATGCACCACCTATCTTTTCTAGAGTAGTAGTTGCTGTATTTAAAGAATACATCCATAAATTCCTAGAAGTTTATTTTGATGAATGGACTGTATTTGGATTAATTGACAAGCACATAGGATATTTAAGACTGATGTTAGAGAAATGTAGGCAGTACCAGATCTCTCTAAACTTGAAAAAATGTATATTCTGTGCGCCATTTGGTATTTTGTTGGGTCACATTGTTTGCAGGAAAGGATTGATGGTAGATCCCGCAAAGATTGCCATCATTGTAAATCTTCCAGCACCCAACTCAGTTAAACAATTGAGGACAGTACTTGGTCATACCGGGTACTATAGAAAATTCATCAAGGGCTATGCAAAGATTACAGCACCGATGGAAAAACTGTTAAAGAAAGATGTAAAATTCCTATGGAATGAGGAATGCCAACAGAGTCTAGACACACTTAAAGAGAAGATGGTTACAGCGCCCATCTTAGTATTTCCAGACTGGACTAAGCCATTTCATGTACATGTGGATGCATCTGGCATCGCACTAGGGGTTGTTTTAACGAAACCAGGAGAAGGGGGTATCGATCATCCTATCGCATACTCCAGCAGAAAGCTATCTACGGCAGAAAAGAACTACACCACGACAGAAAGAGAAGGCTTAGCTATGGTGTACGCACTACAGAAGTTCAGGCACTACCTGTTGGGTGCCTCGTTCAAGATGTTTACTGACCATTCCACATTAAAGTATCTGGTCAATAAGCCAGTGTTAGGGGGAAGAATTTGCAGATGGTTACTCTTATTTCAGGAGTATGATTTTGAAATCATTGTGAAACCAGGCAAATTGAACATCGGACCTGATCATCTATCATGGATAGATTCAGGAGAAGAGCCAAGTAATCTAGAGGACAATTTGCCAGACGCACAGTTGTTTTCTATCCCGATCACAGACGACTACTATGTTGATATCATTCATTTTCTCACTACAGTATTGGCACCTGTTGAGTTTATGAAGCATCAAAAGAAGCAGTTGGTTGTTAAAGCAGCAGACTTCACCCTGATCGTAGGACAGTTATACAAGTTAGGTCCAGATGAAGTCCTGCGCAGATGTGTGATGCCGCATGAAAAAGAGGCTATTATCAGAGAGGCACATTCAGGTACCGCAGGAGGTCATTTCGCAGGAAAGCCGACTGCGCAGAAAATCCTAGCTGCAAGATTATGGTGGCCTACGTTGCACAAAGACACTAAGGACTTTTGCAGATGCTGCGATATCTGCCAGAGGGTAGGAAAACCTTCACGGCGCGATGAAATGCCACTGCAACCGCAGATTACGCTGGGTGCATTTGATAAGTGGGCTATAGAATTTGTGGGTCCTATCAACCCACCAGGAAAACGAACTGGTGTGAGATATATCATCACTAGAATAGAGTACCTCACCAGATGGGCAGAGGCCAAAGCAGTAAGAAATTGTGATGCTGCTACAGCTGCACAGTTCCTTTTTGAAAACATCATCAGTAGATTTGGATTCCCAGTAATTTTGATTAGTGATCAAGGCACACATTTATTGAATCGCAACCATTGAAGCCTTGACTAAAGAATTCTAGATACAGCACCATAAGAGAACTCCCTACCACCCACAAGCTAATGGTATGGTGGAGGCCTTTAACAAGATTTTAGAAAATGCTCTTACTAAGATATGCAACAGCCAAAGGAATGATTGGGACCTCAGAGTTAACACTGCATTCTAGGCATATAGGACTACATGCAAGAAAATTACAGGACACACACCTTTCAACTTGGTGTATGGACAGGAGGCTGTTATGTCTATGGATTATATTCTTCCCAGTTTATGAATTGCTCAGATCACCAGGATGGCTGATACAGACACGGTGCAGGAAAGGCTAGCGCAGCTGCTTACCTTAGAGGAATATAGATTCATCGCCAGATTCCATCAGAAAGTGCAGAAGGCACGAGAAAAAGCTTGTCATGACAGACACATTAAGAGTAAGACTCTTTAGATCAGAGACCTAGTACTCCTCTATGACAGTAAGTTTATTAAGTTTTTGGGGAAGTTCAAGACGCATTGGATGGAGCCATATCAGATATAGCAAGTTACAGAGGGAGGTGCCGTTCAGCTTAGCAAGCTGAATGGGGAGCTTCTTCCCACATTGATTAATGGCAGTAGGCTTAAGCCTTATAGTGATAGCCACAGCACTTCTCAGCCCTAGCTTAGACAGCTTAGAGCGGTGCAGATGTTCAGTGTAGTTGAAAGGAGGCATCGCACTGGGAATTAGTCTACACCGGCCGGTATTCTAAGTATAAGGAATTGCATAAGGACGGTTCATTTGCATAAGCGACTTGCGAGGGAAAAAAAAAAAGAGCGCTTAAGTTTTTTTTGAGCAGGTGATGTGGTGTGGCATCGCAGCAAGGAGATGTTTCTCCGTGCCACGTACCCAGTTTTGCAACATGACGGAGGGCCAGTCAAGTCGCCTTCTGATAGGCAGTTAATGAAGAAATGACCGTTATACCTTACCGTAGATTTGGCAACAACATAATTAATTTTCTAGATTTGGTAAAATCTTCGATGAGGCCAGAAACTTGCACACACGTTTCGAGGGAAACATGATCGGATTTCAGCACTCAATGAGGATCAGGATGATGGTTGCTGTCTCATCCATACAATTAATACCATCGACGGGTCCAGCCTAGATGACCGTTGCATCCGGGATTATCGCCTTCAGCATAAAAGCACAAATCAGTCATTCAGAAGGGTTACGTTTGCAGAGAGCCAAGAGCTATAGAGTGCATTGTTAAGTTTTCCCTATGCAGAGCTAATTCCATTACAGAGTGCTGTGATTTCCATACTTCGCAGCCATTGTCCATCTAGAGTATTCCACCAAGTGGGTTCTGTCCGAGGACGAACCTATAGAAGTGATTTTGGAACGATTCGAGCGTGGTGGCCTTGTGTCCGCCATGACGACACCGCCCAAGGTTGTGAAATTAGGTGCATCACAGGTCAGACAGCCGTCAAGGATGAGGAGTCAAGCGCAGGATGTAGAAGATGTCATTAAAGGCTCTACCGAAAAGAAGAGGAAAGACGAGCCAATCATTGAAGATAAGAAAGCAGAGCAGAAGAATGATGAGAAGAAATCTCCCATCAGAAAGAAAGTAAAAATGAGGAAAATACGGCAACGGGAGTGGGCCGCTGACCTATCTGATTAGCGAAGAGAAGAACAAGAGATTGCCGAGGCAAAGAAATGGAAATGGGAAGATCAGAGGCAGTATGAATACCTGGAGTGATTTGCTGAAAAGGAAAATAGAAAAGGACAGCAAATCTAGCAAGCCAAACTCCAGCATGCAGACAAAGGCTTGCTCTCAGAATGGAATTCATGGTTTGTATCGTGCGCATATGAAAGATTCCAGACTAAGTGAAATGTTTTGAGAAGGAAGGAAGATACATAATTATATCTTCCTTATAGCATGAGCTCTAATACAGATAGAGAGGAGTTCTCGTGATACCAGGGATTTGAATCCTTATAGTAACAAGCGGGATAGCAAGGCCTTGCAAGCGACGGAACTGTGAACATAACAATAAGGAAAACTAAGAGAGCCCTACAAACTAAGTTAAGCAGAAGACTCCAATATTAGTCAAGCTATGCTTGACTCGGCACAAGAGCGTGTTGAGGCAATGCAGAACGAAGTCGCAGGACTTCGGGACAAGCTTCAATGGACTTCGCAGGAAGCCAAGGAGAAGCTACAGCAGGAGAAGCCCGCTGGTAGTGGCTCGGGGGCGAGCCACAAGTAAGTGTTAGGGGACTGTTGGAGCAGGGTCCCACAGCTACAGGAGAAGCTGCCATTTTGGCGGATAGACAGTTTTGGCGAAGATGAAGAGATAAGGTAAATCTATGACGCCGTAGCATGTTTCTAGCTGCAGATCAGAGCCGGAAACCGTGACTGTTGGGACAGAGAAGTCAAGGAAGACAACAGTACCTGAGCGGTCGAGAATAGAGAGCTCACCCACTACATTGAAGGTAGCGGCGAAGACAGGAGGGCTCAGCTACCCTCATAAAGGAAAAGGAGCGACAAGGCCGAGGTATTAAAGATGAAGGACATAAGAAGAGAAGCAGCTACGGTACCCATGGTCAGCATTGGGAAGCATGGAAGACTGTAGGAAGCTGTGGTGAAGGGAAGCAGCGCTGGTACCCATGGTTAGCGCTGGGAAGCATGGAATACTGCAAGAAGCTATGGTGTTGGGAAGCGGTGCATAGTACCCATGGTCAATGCCGAGAAGCATGGAAGACTGCAGTGAGCAGTGGTGTGACGGAAAGCGGCTACTCCAAGTACAGATATGCCAACTGTCACTAGTTAGGGTTTTTGGGTTACTGTTGGGACAGGCCCACAGTGTCGTAATGGAGAGACCTTCGGGCCGCCTATAAAGGGATGTATTTTGTATTGTAAAAGGGTTGGTTGGTTGGTTGGGCATTTAGATAAGTAGACATTTTAGACCATTGTAATATAGAAGCCAAGCTCTGGTTATGTTACTAGCTGTAGTTATCTTACTGTAACCAGTAGCTGGCTCATTAAGCTTGTATGTAACAATCCGCAGGGATTGACAGAGAGGGAAGAGTATATTGCAGAGAAGCAATATAGAGGTAGAGAAGAGATCTAGGAGAGAAGGGCTCCAGGCTATGTGCGGAGTTACCCAGAAGATCTTGAGCTGCATATGCGGTGCAGCAGAACTGTGTATGCTTCCCCTGAGTTATCATATAGAAACACAGTTCTGTGGACGTAGCTTCTACCCTAGAAGTGAACCACGTAAAATCAGAGTGTTATGCGATTGATTCATGTGATTGTGTTTACTTGTTATATCTGACATTCATTACATGAACTTTGCTTACAGTTAAATGTATGTATGTGTTATTCAGTTCACAACATTATAGGAGGATAAACATAAGTTGAAGTCTTTGAAAGTGGGGCTTATTTCTTTAATTCCGCTGGTCTCTTATTAAGGCCATGGAAAGAACGATTTAATCTAGACAAAGAAAATCTAACAATAGCCCCGGTTTGGATCCGAATGTACTCCCTTCCTATGGAGTACTGTACAAAAGAAATATTGACAGACATTAGGAACATTCTAGGGAACTTCGTAAAAGTCTCAGAGAAAACTTGACAAAGACGTTATACATCCTATGCCCGAATATGTATCTAACTTGACATATCACAGGATCTTCCAGATGGAATTGAATTAACATGGGATGATGAGGATTGGTTCCAAGCAATAGAATATGAGCAGATACCATTCAGATGGAGGTGATGCCATGAGCATGGACATCTATTCACAGACTGCCCACAGAATAAAAAACCTGGAGTAAAGAAAGATCAAGAAAATCAAGATGTCGAGGGGTTTACCAGAGTCCCAAATAAGAAAAGACCAGCTAACAAAAATATGGGCCCTGAGATCCACAAAAAAATTCCAACCTCAAAACAGGTTTGAAGTCCTCCAAGACTCAAAGCAGACTAATAACTAGAAAGAATATCAAACTCAAGCTCAGCAGAATCTAGAGACATAATCGAGCATGAAGATCCATAACCAGGAAGAGCCTCAGGAAACTAAATAAGATGATAACAAGACATCAAAAGTTGAAGGGAAGGAAATGGAGATAGGGGATCTCGATCTGGAAAGTCTAGAAGCGGCGTGCTGTAAGAAGGTCCCCGAAACAATTCCTCCACAACAAGTCACATTACTGGAAAAGGTGATCATCAAGGCCAAAACGATGAATTTTTTGGGGATCACGTCCGAATCCCTCAAGGATCCTGATGGTAAAAAGAAAGGGAAAAAAGAAAAATGAGGAATCCATAGTAATGTGCAAAGGATTCAAATGGTAGGGTCAAAACGTGTTGCATATGGGCAGTACCCCACCATATATGCGGCCCTCTCTTCTGATAATAAATATGTTTCCAATGCGAATTACATCCTAGAATATTAGAGGCTGTAACAATACCTTGAAGATTCGTCTTCTAAGGGGAAGGATAGAAATGGAAAACCTAGGTATAATCTTCTTACAAGAAATTAAATGCTCGAAAGCGGGACTGAAAATTATTGGGGGAAATGTTTGGAGGGGAAGTGAGGCTATTGCAGTGGACGCTAAAGGGGTGGAAGGAGGTATTGGGATTCTTTGGAACCCAAGAGAGGTGTCCCTCTCTGAATTCTCTGCAACTCAGTTCTCTCTATCAGCAGCATTCCATATCTTAGGCACAAGCATAAGGGGGTTCATGACTAATGTTTACGGTCCTTCTTGGGAAGAACAAAAGATGAAATTTATGGAATTTTTAGGGATGCTTAAAAGGATGCTGGGTGGAAAACCCTCGATTCTTGGAGGGGACTTCAACCTGGTCATGAATCTTGATGAAAAAAAAGGTGGGATATGGTAGTCAAATCCCATCAATGAATATTTTAATGAAGTTATTGATAACCTAGAATTGGTTGATGTCAAAACGATCAATGGTACCTTTACTTGGAATAATAAAAGAATGGGAGACAGGAGAATAGTATGTCGGTTAGACCGCTTTTTGGTCTCAGAATCCATTATGATGGCTGGGGGAGAACTAAGGGTTGTGGTACTTCCTTCAGCCAGCTCAGACCATTTTCCTATAAGTTTGGAATGGGACAGCGTTGGGGTTAACCTGAGAAGACCATTCCATTTCAAAAAAAATTGGCTCCTCCAAGCTGACTTCCCGAAGAAACTCAAAGAATGGTGGCAGGAAATGCCAACCATCAGAGGAACACGAATGTACCAATTTCAACAAAATCTTAAACTCTTAAAATAAAAATCAATAAATGGAACAATGACTCCTTTGGTAATATCTTTCAAGCCAAAGCGGAGTTGGATAGCAAAATCAAAGGTATGCAGAGTGGTTTCACGACTGACAAACAGGAGCAAGAAAAAGTGTTGAATCACGAATTTAGCCAAAGAGAACAACAGGAGGAAGTATTCTGGAATCACAAATCCAGAGTTAAGTGGCTCCAAGAAGGGGAACTTAACACTAGTTTCTTTCACAATTATGCCATCCAACATCATCAGGGAAACCACATGGTAAGAATGAAAACAAAGGGAGGTGTTGGTTGCTATGGGCAGACCCAGGTTTACTGTAATGTACCAACAACACCCCTAGCTCACTGGCCCTTTCAGCGACAGACTACAGAGCAGCCTGAAGTCTCACCCGAAGTGATTCTAATGGGTTGGCCAAAGACTCAAGTGTCTTGGACCAGGTTCTGTGGCATCTTGCTTGCGACTCGCAGCTCTTCTTAGCCCATGAGGTCTCTCTCCGTGACGCACAACTTCCTCTTACTCACGATGATTCTAGCCCTTATTGCATCGCTATGTCCTAGGCAATGCGTAACTCTCTCCTACGCTAGATCCTTAACCACAGCACACCACAGCTCCTCTGATGGTGCGATACCGCTTCCCTACGATATCCTACCGCTGCAGCTTAGCATACTCAGCGTTACTTGTGTCCGACTTACAGGACTCAACATACAAGGTTGTTCAACGCTACGACTAATAACTGTCTTGAGTGAAACATATATAAGCTCTTATACAGAATAAAGCTACGACGCCGTAGCATGTTTCTAGCTGCAGATCAGAGCCGAAAACCGTGACTGTTGGGACAGAGAAGTCAAGGAAGACAACAGTACCTAAGCGGTCAAGAATAAAGAGCTCACCCACTGCATTGAAGGCAACGGCGAAGACAGGAGGGCTCAGCTACCCTCATAAAGGAAAAGGAGCGACAAGGCCGAGGTATTAAAGACGAAGGACAAAAGAAGAGAAGCAGCGCCGGTACCCATGGTCAGCGCTGGGAAGCATGGAAGACTGTAGGAAGCTGTGGTGAAGGGAAGCAACGCTGGTACCTATGGTTAGCGCTGGGAAGCATGGAAGACTGCAAGAAGCTATGGTGTTGGGAAGCGGTGCATAGTACCCATGGTCAGTGCCGAGAAGCATGGAAGACTCCAGTGAGCAGTGGTGTGACGGAAAGCGGCTACTCCAAGTACAGATATGCCAACTGTCACTAGTTAGAGTTTTTGGGTTACTGTTGGGACAGGCCCACAGTGTTGTAATGGCGAGACCTCCGGGCTGCCTATAAAGGGATGTATTTTGTATTGTAAAAGGGTTGGTTGGTTGGTTGGGCATTTAGACAAGTAGACATTTTAGACCATTGTAATATAGAAGCCAAGCTCTGGTTATGTTACTAGCTGTAGTTATCTTACTGTAACCAGTAGCTGGCTCATTGAGCTTGTATGTAACAATCCGCATGGATTGACAGAGAGGGAAGAGTATATTGCAGAGAAGCAATATAGAGGTAGAGAAGAGATCTAGGAGAGAAGGGCTCCAGGCTGTGTGCGGATTTACCCAGAAGATCTCGAGCTGCATATGCGGTGCAGCAGAATTGTGTATACTTCCCCCGAGTTATCATATAGAAACACAGTTTTGTGGACGTAGCTTCTACCCTAGAAGTGAACCACGTAAAATCAGAGTGTTATGTGATTGATTCATGTGATTGTGTTTACTTGTTATATCTGTCATTCATTACATGAACTTTGCTTATAGTTAAATGTATGTATGTGTTATTCAGTTCACAACATTATAGGAGGATAAACATAAGTTGAAGTGTTTAAGTATTCTGTATAAGAGCTTGTATATGTTTCACTCAAGACAATTATTAGTCACAGTGTTGAACAGCCTTGTATGTTGAGTCCTGTAAGTCGGAAACAAGTAATGCTGAGTATGTTGAGCCACAGTGGTAGGATATCGCAGGGAAGCGGTATCGCACCATTAGAGGAGCTGTGGTGCGCTGTGGTTAAGGATCTAGCATAGGAGAGAGTTACGTATTTCCTAGGACACGGCGATGCGATAAGGGCTAGAATCATCACGAGTAAGAGGAAGTTGTGCGTCATGGAGAGAGACCTCGTGGGCTAAGAAGAGCCGCGAGTCGCAAGCAGGATGCCACAGAACCTGGTCCAAGACACTTGAGTCTTTGGCCAACCCATTAGAATCACTTCGGGTGAGACTTCAAGCCGCTCTGCAGTCTGTCGCCGAAAGGGCCAGTGAGCTAGGGGTGTTGTGGGTACATTACAGTAAACCTGGGTCTGCCCATAGCAACCAACACCTCCCTTTGTTTTCATTCTTACCATGTGGTTTCCCTGATGATGTTGGATGGCATAATTGTGAAAGAAACTAGTGTTAAGTTCCCCTTCTTGGAGCCACTTAAATCTGGATTTGTGATTCCAGAATACTTCCTCCTGTTGTTCTCTTTGGCTAAATTTGTGATTCAACACTTTTTCTTGCTCCTGTTTGTCAGTCGTGAAACCACTTTGCATACCTTTGATTTTGCTATCCAACTCTGTTTTGGCTTGAAAGATATTACCAAAGGAGTCGTTGTTCCATTTATTGATTTTTATTTTAAGAGTTTAAGATTTTGTTGAAATTGGTACATCCGCGTTCCTATGATGGTTGGCATTTCCTCCCACCATTCTTTGAGTTTCTTTGGGAAGTCAGCCTAGAGGAGCCAATTTTTTTTGAAATGGAATGGTCTTCTCAGGTTAACCCCAACGCTGTCCCATTCCAAACTTATAGGAAAATGGTCTGAGCTGGTTGAAGGAAGTACCACAACCCTTAGTTCTCCCCCAACCATCATAATGGATTCCGAGACCAAAAAGCGGTCTAACCGACATACTATTCTCCTGTCTCCCGTTCTTTTATTATTCCAAGTAAAGGTACCATTGGTCATTTTGACATCAACCAATTCTAGGTTATCAATAACTTCATTAAAATATTCATTGATGGGATTTAACTACCATATCCCACCTTTTTTTTCATCAAGATTCATGACTAGGTTGAAGTCCCCTCCAAGAATCGACGGTTTTCCACTCGGCGTCCTTTTAAGCATCCCTAAAAATTCCATAAATTTCATCTTTTGTTCTGCCCAAGAAGGACCGTAAACATTAGTCATGAACCCCCTTATGCTTGTGCCTAAGATATGGAATGCTGCTGATAGAGAGAACTGAGTTGCAGAGAAGTTAGAGAGGGACACCTCTCTTGGGTTCCAAAGAATCCCAATACCTCCTGCCACCCCTTTAGCATCCACTGCAATAGCCTCACTTCCCCTCCAAATGTTTCCCCCAATAATTTTCAGTCCCGCTTTCGAGCATTTAATTTCTTGTAAGAAGATTATACCTAGGTTTTCCATTTCTATCCTTCCCCTTAGAAGACGAATCTTCAAGGTATTGTTACAGCCTCTAATATTCTAGGATGTAATTCGCATTGGATACTTATTTATTACCAGGAGAGAGGGCCGCATATATGGTGGGGTACTGCCCATATGCAACACGTTTTGACCCTACCATTTGAATCCTTTGCACATTACTATGGATTCCTCATTTTTATTTTTTCCCTTTCTTTTTACCATCAGGATCCTTGAGGGATTCGGACGTGATCCCCAGAAACTTCATTGTTTTGGCCTTGATGATCACCTTTTCCAGTAATGTGACTTGTTGTGGAGGAATTGTTTCGGGGACCTTCTTACAGCACGCCGCTTCTAGAATTTCCAGATTGAGATCCCCTATCTCCATTTCCTTCCCTTCAACTTTTGATGTCTTGTTATGATCTTATTTAGTTTCCTGAGGCTCTTCCTGGTTATGGATCTTCATGCTCGATTATGTCTCTGGATTCTGCTGAGCTTGAGTTTGATATTGTTGCTAGTTATTAGTCTGCTTTGAGTCTTGGAGGAATTCAAACCTGTTTTGAGGTTGGACTTTTTTTGTGGATCTCAGGGCCCATATTTTTCTTAGCTGGTCTTTTCTTATTTGGGACTCTGGTAAACCCCTCGACATCTTGATTTTCTTGATCTTTCTTTACTCCAGGTTTTTTATTCTGTGGGTAGTCTGTGAATAGATGTCCATGCTCATGGCATCACCTGCATCTGAATGGTATCTGCTCATATTCTATTGCTTGGAACCAATCCTCATCATCCCATGTTAATTCAATTCCGTCTGGAAGATCCTGTGATATGTCAAGTTAGATGCATATTCGGGCATAGGATGTATAACGTCTTTGTCGAGTTTTCTCTGAGACTTTTACAAAGTTCCCTAGAATGTTCCTAATGTCTGTCAATATTTCTTTTGTACAGTATTCCATAGGAAGGGAGTACATTCGGATCCAAACCGGGGCTATTGTTATATTTTCTTTGTCTAGATTAGATCATTCTTTCCATGGCCTTAATAAGAGACCGGTGGAATTAAAGAAATAAGCCCCACTTTCAAATATTCTGGTTCTGTCCTTTTCATTAAAAAAGATAACTGTGAATTAAAGGAATTGATATTTTCCCCTGGAAAAAAAGTTATGGTTTAGCAATAAAGTAGGTAAGTGGTTTTCTTTTTTATCTTATTAAAAGCATAGTCTATTTATATAATATATTTTTATTTTATACTAGTTTTAGGTGGATTTTAGAATGGGTTAATATTTATATTTTATATTAATTAAGTTGGATCTTAGAGTGGGTAGTGTTTTTATACCTTACTTGAGAGTTTTAAAGATGATATATTTAAGATCTTAATTTCATTAATTTTGGCTTCATTTTGAAGAAAAAGGAAAAAATAAATCTTGACTCAAGGTAAATAAAGGGTGTTATTGTTTCAAAACAACAATTTTTCATTAATGAGAGTGTTACGTTAATGGAATGCAGATGTTCACTATGACAATGGAATACAAGAACACCCACCACCTTATAGTAAAGCACTTGACATTGTTGAATGTGAGAGCACAATCGACTTGGACAACTAGGTCACCAATTGAAGCACTGTAGTGGTGAGGTCTACACGATTTTTCCACAATGATTACATTGATTCAATGATTTGGGGTTAACACCTTTATTGTAATTTGTCCAAAACAAAGACACCTGTTGCACTTATGACAAATATATGTAAATCATTTATTCCTTTTCCTTGTGGTGGGGTTGGTTAGGAATCCTCGAGCTTCTCCTCAGATTCTAGAGAAAGGAGATAGACTCCTTATGCCTTTGGATGGAAATATTCATTCATTGGGATCTTCATTCCCTTTTTTGACAAATGATCGGGACTCTCGGCCATTAAGCGCTCAGGGGTCTAGGGTTTCGGTTTCACTTCCTCCTTTGCTTGAGAGGGCTTCCTTGGGGAACTTTTCCTCCAATGAGGGTTGTGGTGTTGGAGAAGGGTTTTTCTCGTGGTTCCTCACATTTGAAATACTCAAGCGTTTAACGCCCATGAGGATGTTGTAGGTAGGGTTTTTTTTGTCTCTTTTAAAACCATTGTGGTTTTGTTTTCGATTGGTGTATGTACTTCTAGTGGTTCTTATGGTATAATTATATTCGAGTCCATTTCAAATATTGTTGCAGAAGGCCTAGGGGTTGCAGGTGTTTCTAAAGATGGATTTGAGGAATTTATGGAGAATGGAATCATGCTTAATTATGGCAACCCTATTAGGGTTTTCAACAAAAAATATGTTCAGCTTAAAAAGGCTTCGGTTACGCTGGTCCTAGGGGATGATGCCAAGATGCATGATGTGGTTTCACTTATTTGCAAAACATTGGTTGGAATATTTAATGGGAAGTGAATGGGTTCTACCTATTTAAAGGATTGGTTAATTTCATGGTAGCAACCCTTCCTGGGTTACATTCCAAAATTCTTCATCCTCACAACGGGTTGGTATGGATTCATTTTTTAAGTTGAATCAGATGTGAACAAGATCATGTCTGCAATTTAGAAGTGGGGTGTTAATATGTTATTTCTTAAGAATTGGCATCCCTCATTTGATGCTCAAATGAAGAAACAACATATTTTACCCCTATTGGTTAAACTTTCTAGCTTCCCTCCTGAGTATTGGTCCAAGGAGATCTTTGTAGCACTAGGGAATGCTCTTGGAATTTTTTTATGATGTTGATATGAATTTTTTGGCCAATGGTTTAAGGATAGTTGCTCACATTCTTGTGGGTTTTGACCTACAGGAAGGTCTAGCAAAGAAGATCACGGTTCATAAGGGGTTGTTTTCTTTTATGCAAGATTTGTACTATTTAGGGGTTCTGTTCACATGTAACCACTGTCATCAGTCTGGACACCTGGTAAAAGAGTGCCCTATGTCATTTCGACATTTCTATTCAACCCCATCTCAAGCAAAAGTGAAGGATTTTTTGTTTACTAGATGATGAAAGCGCGTAAGTTATTTTGACGAGCGATTTCTTGATGGTCAAACTATATATGACTTAAATATTTCTTCTTCTTTTATTAATGGGAAGGGTTCCCAAGTAAATGTGGTCGAGGCCATTTCCATGTTGTGACCCTTAGAGGCACATGTTTTAGTTCCTTTGGTTCCTTGCTGGAATAACATATTTGTTTTGAACACCCCTATTGCTCTTGTTTCCTTATCAATGGTGGTTGTGTGTTGACACAGATCTGTCGACAAGGGTTCACACTTTGTCGACATCCCTAACTTAGCGATTTCCTTGAGCATTGACCCAGACAGGTTTTACCATGTCCAACAACACCTGTAGAGCATATGAAGTTTCAGTCGAGATGTTTGGGGGAGAACCGTCAGAACCATGTTTTCGCAGTAAGAAGGAGGGTTTTACGCATCTACCGTTCAAATATCACAACACTACTCAGAGATCCCGGCATGGGTTTCTCGTTCATTTATTCATATCCTAAACCATTTCAATATAATGTATACATTTCATGGATATACAAATATAGATTTTGTTTTATATTTCAGATAAAAAATATAGATTTTGTTTTATAGTTTAGATTGAATTTTATTAGATTTTTTGCATCTTGTTGGCATGCAAGATCCTACTATCCCTTCTAATGCATCAAAAATTAGAATAGACATAAGGCTTAGTAATAGATTTATGTGGGTTTAATTATGTTATTCTCTCATATTATATTATTTTAATATCTATGTTTGTGCCTTGTAGGATGTTTATAGAATAGCTCCAATAACCTTGCAATCTATCAGCAAGGACAATCTTGTCATTCCCTATACATAAAACTAACAACTCTAAACACAAGAATCACTTCTAATTCTCAAGCTCATAACATGCCTTCTATAATCAACATGGATTCTTCTAGTATTCCAATTGAATTAAGCATGCCAACAACCATTAGGAGTACACCAAAATTAAGAAATAATTTGTCAAATCACTACAACAAAACCCTGTGATTAGCGTCCACTATCACTTTAGTGTATTTTTCATCATTTTTTGGACAAAGTGGACAATTTTCCACGAGATGGAGCTTCTAATGGCGTTATTTGTGTCCCTTTTTAAGATTTGGCACTATTTTGGACGCTAATTAACATCCCAATTAACGTCCTAATTAGCATCCCAATTAGCGTCCCAATTAGCGTCCATTTTTAAAAGTTGACGCTATTTTAGACACTAATTAGTATCCCAATTAACGTCCCAATTAGAGTCCCAATTAGAATCACAATTATCATCCCAATTAGCATCCAAATTAATGTCCCAATTAGCATCCAAAAAAACATCCCATATAATGCCAAGAATAGCCTCCAAAAAAATGTCCTAAATAACATAACACCATATATTAATCCAAGGTTAGTGACAGGAATGTGCCATGAATTTCAGCAGGGATAAAATCCAACATAGCGCCAGGAATTGTGTTGGGCAATAGGGCAGACCCAGGTTTTATACCTTTTACTTCACACCAACAAAAGACCCACAGTGTTGGCCCTTTCGGCAGAAACCTACGAATAGGTTGCAGTCTCACCCAAAACAACTATGGGGTGCCGCAGAATCAGGTTTCTGCAAGCAGAAGAGGGATATTACTGTACCTTTAGCCTTTAATAACTTATAATCAATTAACACAGTGCTTCGAGATTCACATATACATATCTTCGCAGTTAGATAAACAAACAGTGACTTGCTTAACCCTTACTGGGAATTCACAGCAAAGTTAGTATTTTAGCAGCGATCTTACTTATCAGATATATATATATATTTATCAATGTATAAAAGAACATAACAGAAATAACACAAAGAACCACAACACCATATATAACGTGGTTCACCCCCAGTGTAGGGGCTATGTCCATAGAACTGTGTTTTATTCAACTCTTTACAAAATCACAGTTCTGATCTGCGCACTCAGCTGCAGATCCCTTCAAGTCCTTAAAGCCGCGCACACAGCTGTAGTCTTCTGCACACACAGCTGCAGATCTTCTTAATCACTTACAAACCCTCTGCACACATAGCTGCAGAGGTTGTCCACACACACAGCTGGGACTTAACCTTCTCTTACAAAATAGCCTTAGCTTCGCATTAATTCCCCTTACATAACAAGCCTAACCTAAATTCTTTACAAGAGTGCTTATTTATACTATGCACTATTACAAAACAATGGACTTAAACCATGGACACCCCAAACCATAAACCCTGGGCTTAAACCATGGGTTTATTACAAAAAGAGGACTTTGACACCCTTAAGACTATTTTGAGTCATAACTCCGCTTACAAAATTCCACCAAAACCGCGGACTTACCAAAATCAAGGGCCGTTTAGGTCGGAGCCCCAACAGGCCCCTAAGACTCACTAGTGGCCCGTCCCGGGACACTCTGCTGCTCTTCTGGTAAACTAACTTTGTCAGCAAGGATAGTGAATTTCTTGTTGAGACCGCGCATCATATTGTTGGCTGCTTGCTCCTTTTCGACCAACTCCTGCAATATTACGGCTGATGCTTCGCTGGCCTTATTCTGCGCAAATGCATCATGTTCCTTCAGAACTTTGAGTTGGGTGTCCACAGCAGTACTCAACTCGAAAGCTTCGCTGATAAGTGGCTGCATAGAATTTTCCACTTCTGTTGCTTTTGCTCTGCACAACTCAATTTCTTGTTGGAGTTCATTGCTTCATTTTACCTTGAGCATTTTCTCCATGGTCGGGAGAGTCTTAATTTCTGCTTTTACTGCATCCAATTCTTCCTGTCGCTGCCTGATGGTTTCTTGCAGCTGTCCGACTGCTGGATGTTCCTGCAGGGTGGTCTAGGCTTCAACACTGTCTTCTAGCAGCTTTGCTGCGCTGCTCACAGTATCCAAGATTTTTTCTGCGGAGGCCTATATGTCTGCTTGGCGTTGCTTATTGACTTCTGGTGGGCTCTCTGGGGTAAGACGGAGTTGAAGCTTCGAAATCTGAGCCTCGTGTTCTACTTTGAGCTTCTCTATTTCACTGCGAGACTGCTGTGCATAGTCTTTCAGCTTGACTAATCTTTGTTTTGGATCTTCCACCAGCTGTACGTCGAAGCCAGGAAGACTTCAACATGCCTCATCCAAAACTCATACCAGTGTAATCCACTTACACTCTGCATCCCTCTTTCTCTGCTCTGCTATCTCCAGCTGTGCTGTAATGCCCTGCTATTGATTTATGGCATTTTCCAACTGTGTCTATGAATAGTGGTCTTGTGCCTGGATTTCCTTCATGATTGCTGACTGACAGAGATGTAGCTTTGACATAGACATCTTAGTGTAATCGATTCCAACCTTCATACTCATCTCCGAGAGAGACGCTGCATCAGTTAATATGAGGGCTGCACTTGATACTTGGCCTTTGTTCTCTCTGGTTGGCCATTGCCTTAGGTCTGGCTGCGCGCTTACTGGGGTACTGCTTGTTGCAGCGCCAATCACTGATTTTTCTGTTATGTCCTTTAGCTCCGAAATTTTGTTTGCTACGCCAGTAAGCGCAGCGAGATGTAGATCTGTAAACTCTGACCACTTGCTAGTTAATTCTTTTGTAGACTTTGCCAGAGCTTGATCAAGCTCTTTGAGCGTCACAGCAGGTTCTTCGTCGATACCTTTATCTTTTGACGCTTTTGCTTTCTTTCTGGCCTGAGGTTTGGTCACTTCCTGTACTTCTGATGACTTTCTCTTCTCTGACTAATTAGGGTCAAAGGTAGTGTTAACCGAGGATTTGTCTTCGTCTTCATTTCCACCATCTCCACCCTGGTCGCTCTTAGTCTGCTGCGAGTCAGATTGTTCTTCACTGTCCACTGGTGGGTCTTACTGCTGCGTGTGACTAGGGCCTGCGCCCACATTGGTAACTGGGGGAACTGGAATGTGAGGTTTTTTTCCCACGTCTTTCAACCATTCAGTCAGCCAGTGCTGAACTACTGCTCGGATATCGTCCCCATTCACTACATATGGTAACTTGAACCATTGATGCTTTTGATCTGCGCGGGCCCAGATGAAAATATGATGCATGTCGGCACTGAAATGGACTGCGCCGTCGTATTGTGAGAATAACTCATTACTGAGCCGAGGGGTTTTTATGATCTCATATGAGATACTCATCATATAAAAGGCAAATACACAGTTCATCATCTGATGTAGGGTTTTATCCTGGGAAACCCATAAAGATGCATACCTAACTGCACCAGGCATGTCCGGAGAGATAGCAGCAAACTGCGCCTCAGTGGGTTCTTACCATCCTACTAATGCGATAAGGACTATCAACCATGAGTAGTGAAAGGGCCTACCTTTCTCTTGCACGTCGTGGACGTCTTCTAGGAATTCCTTCTCAAGGTATGCTACCCAGTTGTAACTGTATCCTTCGGCACAGTTCATAGCAATTCTGATGACCGGGTGTTGCAGTTGCAACTGTTCTCCCCTAATTTTTTAAATTTTGGGCCCCTCCTTATCATTCAGAGTTGTTTTGATTTTGTTAGGTCTTGCTTTAACTTTGGTTGATTCTGAATATTAAATTGCACGCAGCTTGTTTTCAGAGGTAGTTTGTGTTAAGATTTTGTTATGGGTCGGTGAATTGTTTTTGGACTGCTAGCCAGAGACTCGTCAGACCAGTCACCCTTGAATAAACCGTTCACTGAATTTGAGTTTTCATACACTTTAAGTTTTCTTGTGATCGGGCATCATTTATGTTGAATCGGAAGCTATAATCGTTTTCCCTTCCGCTGTTGCAGCTGCCAAAGCGGTTTGGCATCCGAAGTGCAAAATGTTCCAGTTTTCGATTGGGAATTTTTTCCGCCAAAGGTCGCATGTCTTAATATTTTCTCTTCTGCCATTGTGGCTGGGAAAGTATTTTGGCTTCTGATGTCCAAACCTTTCTGACTTCTGATTGAAGCTTTTCCTGCCTGCGTCGAGTACCTTTGTCCTTCTCTTTTCCGCCGTTGCGGCTGGGAAAGTCTTTTGGATTTCGATGTCCAAACCTTTCTGACTTTCGATCAAAGACTTCTCCTGCTCACGTAACCCTTGTCTTTCCGCCGTTGCGGCTAGGAAATCCTTTTCGCATCCGATGTCAAAGCCTTCAGATGGCCGTTTCAGAACTTTCCCACCCAGGGCTTAATAAAAAGCTCTTTCTAGAGCAAAGGAGGCACTTGGCCGTTATTTTGTGGATTAGCTGTTTCGAGTGGTAAATTTTAATGTTTAAAAAATGCCATTCCAACAAATGATGCCCAGTAATTGATTGCAGGTGGATTTCAATGGACGGTTGAGTCAACCACGGTGTGAAGGCGTAACCTGATCAGGCCAAATCCGGTAGGGTCGCAAGGAAGACAAAGAAAAGGACAAAAGAGAAAGCAACAAAATGCAGATATGAAGGGTCCAGCCATTAATCAACTTCTCCTGAACATACACAGAAAAGATGTTGATTGCATGGGCAGACCCGGGTTTAATATAATCAACCAGCAAAACCCCTAGCTCACTGGCCCTTTCGGCAACAGGCCGCAAAGCAGCCTGAAGTCTCCCCGAAGTGATCCTAATGGGTTGGCCAAGGACTCAAGTGTCTTGGACCAGGTTCCGAGGCAATCCTACTTGCGACTCGTAGCTCTCCTAGCTACGAGGTCTCTGACTCTGCGCGTCGTGCAATCCCTGTCCTCTTCGTACAACATCTACCTACTCACAATACTTCCAATCTTACCGCATCACCGCACATCATGCGACACGCACTCTTCTCCAACGCTAAGCCTTTACCTACGGTATCGCACATCTCAGCTCCTCTGCTGGTGCGGTATCGCCTCTCTGTGATATCCTTTCTCCATGGTTCAGCACTCTTAGAGTCGCTCGTGTCGATGTGTGTGACTCAACATATAGGACTGTTCATACTGTAACTAAATGACTATTACAGCAAATACAATTGAACCAACCTTCAATGTATTACAGACTTTAACTTATAAGTGTCTTCCGATATTGCTGTGGAACGAACAACTCATGCATTCATCTACTGTAATCAGGTTAATATGCAAGGTAACAGATAGTAAATAAAAACAAACACATTCAATCATCACATAACACGCAGGTTTTACATGGTTCGTCCCCAGGATGGGAGTTACGTCCACAGAACTGTGCTTCTCTACTATAGCTCAAGGGAAGGTGAAACACAGTTCTGCTGCACCGCATATGCAGCTCAGATCTTCTCTCTTAGATCTTTCTTCTCTCTATATTGCTCTCCTACAATATACTCTTCCCTCACCGTCGATCTCTGCAGATCGTTACATGCATGCTTTCTAAGTCTGCTACTGGCTACTATAAGATGTTATAGTTACTAATAGAAACCAGAGCTCTGAACTTACAATACAAGATATCTTTTACATGCCAAACGACTAAGCTAAACTAACACTAAGCAAAGCCAACTGGCTAGAATACAAAATATATCCCTTTATAGGCAGCCCGAAGGTCTTGCCTTTACAACACTGTGGGCCTGTCCCAACAGTAACCCAAACCCTCATAAGTGACAATCGGCGTATCTGTACTTGAAGTAGCTGCTTTTCGTCACACCACAGCTCTCTGCAGTCTTCCATGCTTCCCGGCGCTGATCATGGGTACTATGCACCGCTTCTCTCTGCTGTCCTTCGTCTTCAATGCTTCAGCCTCATTGCTTCTTCTCCTTTATGAGGGTCGCTGATCCCCCCTATCTTCTGCCGCTGCCTTCAATGCAGTGGGTGAGATCTCTCTTCTCGGTCGCTCAGGTACCGTTGCCTTCTTGACTTCTCTATCTCAAAAGTCATGGTTTCTGGCTCTGCTTTACAGCTGGAAATGTGCTACGGCGTCGTAGCTCTGTCTTATCTTCCTTCCGCCAAAACTTATCTCTCTGCTAAACTGGAAGCTTCTTCTATAGCTACAGGACCCTACTCCAACAGTCTCCTAACACTTACTTATGGCTCGCCCTCGAGCCATTACTAGCAGGCTTCTCCTGCTGCAGCTTCTACTTTGCCTCCTACGAAGTGTGTTGTAACCTGCCCCAAAGTCCTACGACTTCATTCTTTATTGCTTCGACACGCTCTCATTAGTTTCTGTAACTTGGTTCGCTGGGCTCTCTTATCTTTCCTGCCCGTAATAAAAATCATAGTTTCGCTCTCTTCGCTCTTTCTTCTTTTGAGAACTAGCTGGCGTTTGGAAGGTCGTCCACAGATATCCTTTCCTCTTTATCTGGGTTAGAACTTTTATCACAAGGAAAATCTGTAGCTCCCAGCCTTCCCAAACGTTCGTTCAGCCTGGAGCCTTGTATTAGGGAAGAGATACAAACCATGAATTCCATTCCGAGAACAAGCCTTTGTCCTCGTTCTGGAAGTCTCCCCTCCGCTGGGTTTGCAGTCCTCTTCCACTTCTCTTCTCTTCGAAGTGCTCCAGGTACACATGCTGCCTCTGATCCTCAGATTTTTGTTGCGTTGCCTCTGCAATCTCTTGTTCTTCTCTTAGCTGATCAGATAGGTCAACGACCTTCTCCCGTTGCTTTCTTTTTCTCTTTACGTTCTTTCTGACGGGAGATTTCTTCTTGTCAATCTTCTGCTATAATTTCTTATCTTCAGTGATCGGCTCGTCTTTCTTCTTCTCTGTAGCAGAGCTTTTCATGACAACTTATACTTCTGGTGCTTGACTACTCATCCTCGACGGATGTCTGACCTGAGATGTATCTAATTTCACAACCTTGGGTGGTGTCGTCATGGTGGCTAAAAGGCCACCACATTGAAATAGCTTCAACACGGCTCCCATGGATTCGTCCCCAGACAAAGCCTTCTGGGTTGAATGTATTGGTTGTGCAATGGCTTCTAAATTTGGAAAGCACAACACTCTGCAACTGAATCAATTCTGCACACGGGGAAAACTTAACTGCGTACTTTAGAACTCTCAGGCTTTGCAACTGTACTCTGCCGACGTGAAGAACCTGTGCCTTTATGCTGAAGGCAGCAGGCCCAAATGGTACGGTCATCCCTGGTAATACCCGTGTACTGTAATAATTACCCAAACAGGGCCACACCCGTCGTCTGATTCCCAATCAATGCTAAAATCTGATTGAATTTCCCTTGAAGCGTGCGTGTAGGTACCAATCTTGTCGAAGATTTTCCAAATCTGGAAACTTAATTATGCAGTTGCCAAATCTACGGTAAGGGATACCGGTCATTTCCTCATTAACTACCTGTCAGACAGTGATTTGACTGGCTCTCTGTCGGTTACAAAACTGAGTACGTGGCACGGGGAAACATCGCACTGACGCTATGCTACTCCGCATCTCCTGTGCAAACAAACAAGTGGGTTTTTTTTTTTTTTTAGCTTAGAAAATACCTGCCAGTGTAGACTAGTTCCCGGTGCGATGCCTCCTTTCAACTACACTAGACATCTGCACCACCATAAACTGGTTAAGCTAGGGCTGAGAGGCGAGGTGGCTTATCACTATAGAGCTTAAGCCTACTACCATTAATCCATGTGGGAAGAAGCTCCCTGTTCAACTGACTGAGCTGGACGGCACCTCCCTCTGTAACTTGCTGTATCTGATATGGCCCCAGCCAATGCGTCTTGAACTTCCCTGTAAACTTAATGAATTTGCTGTCACAGAGGAGCACTAGGTCTCCAATCTAGAAAGTCTTACTCTTAATGTGTTTGTCATGCCAAGCTTTTTCTCGTGCTTTCTGCACTTTCTGGTGGAATCCTGCGATGAATCTGTCTTCTTCTAAGGCAAGCAGCTGTGCTAGCCGTTCCTCCACTGTGTCTATATCAGTCATCTCTGTAATCTGAGCGATTCTTAAACTGGGGAGAATATACTCCATAGGCATAATAGCCTCCTATCCATACACCAAGCTGAAAGGTGTGTGTCCCGTAAGTTTCTTGCATGTGGTTCTGTATGCCAATAATACAGCGTTAACTCTGAGGTCCCAGTCATTCTGTTGGCTATTACAGATCTTCGTAAGAGCCTTTTCTAGAATCTTATTGAAGGCCTCCACCGTACCATTAGCCTGTGGATGGTAGGGAGTGCTCTTATGGTGCTGAATCTGGAATTCTTCTGTCAAAGCTTCTATGGTGTGGTTCAAGAAATTTGTGCCCTGATCGCTCATCAAAATTACTGGGCATCCAAATTTGCTGATGATATTTTCAAAAAGGAACTGTGCGGCTGTAGCAGCATCACAATTTCTTACTGCCTTGGCTTCTGCCCATCTGGTGAGGTACTCTGTTCCAGTAATGATATATCTCGCACCCGTGCGCTTTCTCGATGGGTTGATAGGACCCACAAAATCTATAGCCCATTTGTTGAATGCGCGCAACGTGACCTGTGGTCGCAGCGGCATTTCATCGCATCGTGAGGGTTTTCCTACCCTCTGGCAGATATCGCAGCATCTGCAAAAGTCCTTAGTGTCTTTATGTAATGTAGGCCACCATAATCCTGCCTCTAGGATTTTCTGCGCAGTCGGTTTTCCAGCGAAGTGACCTCCTGCGGTTCCTGAGTGTGCTTCTCTTATAATAGCGTATTGTTCATGCGGCATCACACATCTGCGCAAAAATTCATTCGGACCCAACTTGTATAAATGTCCTACAATAAGGGTGAAGTCTGCTGCTTTAACAACCAACTGCTTCTTTTGCTGCTTAGTAAAGTCATCAGGTGCTACTCCTGTGGTGAGAAAGTGAATGATATCAGCATAATAATCATCCATGATCTGAATAGAAAACAGCTGTGCTTCTGGTAAGTTGTCCTCTAGGTTACTTGGCTCTTCCCCTGAGTATATCCGCGACAGATGGTCAGGTCCAGCATTCAATTGTCCTGGTTTCACAATGATTTCAAAATCATACTCCTGGAATAAGAGTAACCATCTGCAGATTCTCCCCCCTAACACTGACTTATTGACTAGGTACTTCAATGCGGAATGGTCAGTAAACATCTTGAATGAGGCTCCCAACAAATAGTGTCTAAACTTCTGCAAGGCATACACCATAGCTAAGCCTTCTCTTTCTGTCGTGGTGTAGTTATTTTCTGCGGTCGACATTTTTCTACTGGAGTATGCGATAGGATGGTTAATGTCCCCTTCTCCTGGTTGTGTCAAAACAACCCCTAGTGCAATGCCTGAGGCATCCACGTGTACATGAAATGGTTTAGTCCAATCTAGGAATACTAAGATGGGTGCTGTAACCATCTTCTCCTTAAGCGTTTCTAGGCTCTGCTGACATTCCTCATTCCATAGGAATTTTACATCTTTCTTTAGCAATTTATCCATTGGTGCTGTAATCTTTGCATAACCCTTGATGAACTTTCTGTAGTACCCGGTATGACCAAGTACTGTCCTCAGCTGCTTGACTGAGTTGGGTGGTGGAAGATTTACAATGATGATGACCTTCGCAGGATCTACCATCAAGCCTTGTCTGCACACAATATGACCCAACAAAATACCAAATGGTGCACAAAATATACATTTTTTCAAGTTTAGAGGAATCTGGTATTGCCTACATTTCTCTAACATCAGCCTTAAATCTCCTATATGTTTAACGATTAGCCCAAATACAGTCCAATCATCAAAATATACTTCTAGAAATTTATGGATGTATTCTTTAAATACAGCAACTACTACTCTAGAAAATATAGCTGGTGCATTCTTAAGACCAAAGGGCATTACCGTATACTGGAACGAACCCCATTCTGTTGCAAAAGTGGTCTTGTGGCGATCCTCTGGATGGATCCTGATCTGATGGTAGCCTGAAAAGCCATCGGTGAAGGAGTAGACCTCCTATCCTCCCAGGTTGACTAATACCTCGTCAGTGAATGGTGTTGGAAATGGATCATGAAGGGATGCATCGTTGAGTTTGCACAGATCAACACAGATTCTGATGTCCCCTTTTGTTTTCTTTTCTTGCACGACCATGGGGCTAACCCATTCGCTTTCTTCTACTGGCTGAATGATGCCTGATACGAGCATCTTATCAATTTCATCTTTAACCTTTTCTTTGTACCGTGGGTTCAATCTATATGGGTGCTGTTTGACTGGTCTAGCATCCTCCTTCAATGGTATCCTCATAACTCCCAAGTCTCCGACTATTCCCTTCGTCTCTGTGAACTTAGTGGGAAATAGGTCCTGATAGTCACATAACAAATCTGCGATCTGTCCGACTGTTTCATCGTTCCAATAGTCTCCAATAGAGGCAAACTTAGGTTCTGCATCTGTGCCAATATTGACCTTTTTAATATTGAGGGGTTCAGTGATTGCTGGAATCTCTAACTGTGGTCCTCCAACATCGCGAGTCCCTTCCGACTCCGGAATGTTAGTGTTACGAGGATCCTCATCCTCATCCTTATCTTCGTTGTCTGATTTTGCGGCAAAATTATAGCACTCTAGTGCAGCTTGTAACTGGACGGCCCACTCAGGTTGAGCCTGTACTCGGGTGGAGCAGTCTTCAAATATCTTTCTCTTAATTACTTGCAGGGCCTGATCAACACTTGGATACTCATATTCAAAAGCGAAGGTGAGTAAGAAACTGTCTGTCATAAGTGGCCATGTGGTCGTTCCTTTGCACAACTCGGTCTCCGTGTACTAGTTCCTTGGAACTGTGTCCAATGTATGAATGAATCAATGAACCCACTCATCCTCAGGAACATCCGACCAGCTCTATTCACATGCCTGAATGTGTGTCCTGGGATCAGTTTCTCCTGTGTACTTCTGCTGGACATACTCTCTGTTGTCGAAAAATCTGATTGCCATCAGTCTCTTAATATCATCCCACGATGCGAGATTCTCCTTATGCGCATACCACCATCTTGCAGGCGTGGCTCGTACTGCAAGGTCCATAGCTAGGATCCTCTGGTTGTAAGGGATCCGTTGTTCCAACTGGTCAAGGAAGTCCTGGATATCTGTCAGCCCATGATATGATGGAATCTCGTTGATATCTGTGCCAATCCATCGCAATGACTTACTCATAAACGCACATCTGCACGCTGAGACTTCGTAAAGTCTGTTTTTCCAATTCTCTAAACTGACATCGGAATCCGATGTGCATGAGATTTCGCATCGCCAACGGATGTTCCCTTCCGCAGTTGGATTGATATAGTCATTCTGGTTCGCAGTCATCTGATAAAGGCTCTCCATGTTATGTGCTTCCTCCTCTACCGAGATAGGTTCAATATATCTAGGACCCTGGAAAGGATCCAACGGCGCGATCACCCGGATTTGCGCGTCCTCAAAGGTCATTTGTCTTCTCTTTAGGTCTATAACAGCCTTACTACCGATCGCCCAATCTATACTTAATAATGCCGGATATGGTCGACTGTCACCAATGATTTCTATAACCTCGAAGTCCGCAAAAGTGCGAACTCCGTCAATGTCAACTGGCACCTGCGGTAGTCGACCCAATGGTGATACTCTCTACTGGTTGGCTAGTCTCAGATGGATAGGTGATCTGACTAGCTGAGGGCTACCCATCTGTTCCCATGTTTGCTTAGTTAGAACATTTACTTCTGATCCCAGATCTAAGACGACCTCATCCATTTCAAATTCTCCATTCTGTGCTGTGAGCTTCATCTCTCTTCCGGTCCTTGTATGTCCTGTAATGTTATGAATAGCGCAGTGTGCACTGTCTGATAGAGAAGGCTGCTGACATTGGTCTATGATGCACTGTAGCTCGCCAATAGCTTTTTCATTTCTCAAGAGTTTCAAGCAACTACGCAGAAAGAATTGTACACCTTCTGTTGATTCATCCCCGTCGCATCTTTCGAATGTGGTAGCCTGCGGTATCTGTACGAGGCTATTGCCACAAGGTGCTTGCTGCGGTATCTGTACGAGGCTATCGCCACAAGGTGCTTGCTGCGGTATGCCCCTAGACGGCGGTACCTGTGATCGTAACTGGATAGGTTCATCAAAGGAAGCCTTGGCTTCATGAAATGTCTCTTTATTCTTCTGCAGGTCGAGTGGTGTTGCTTTACTAGGAGCTCTTCGTACCCACGCCTGACCTGTTTTCTTTTCTGTCACCTGGGATGTCCCACTGGTGGAAGCACCGCTACGAGTCACAATGTTGACTCTTGGTTCTGGTTCCTCTGGTTCAACAGCAATAAGTTGGATGTTCTAGTGTACTGCTGGCTTGGGGTCTTTAATCTTAGCTATCAGTGTGGGGCACTCCTCTATGGTATGATCATACGATTTGTAGTAATTACAAGTAGTAGTAGGGCTCTGACAGTCCCGAGCATAGTGTCCTATGACTCCGCAGTTATAGCAAGTGATTGGCCCGTGACCTTGGCCAAATCCCCCTCCTCGTCCAAAGCCTTCTCCTCATGCAAATCCTCCTCCTTGGCCTCATCCTCTGAATCCTCCTCCACGACCTCCGTAAGTCTGATCAGGCTGTGGTCCTGTTACTGGACCCTGTGTTTCTGATTGGACTCTGTACACGTCATGTTTTCTATCCAACATGAGATCATAGGCTCGGAAATCCTACTGATCATGTCCAATGGACTTGCAAAAGACACAGTATAGGTTCTTAGGTGTCTGTACATATTTCTAAAGCAAAGGGCATTGCTGAGGCTGGTGTCTGTGTGTTTTGCATATCTCACACCATGGCCCTTGCGTTCGTGGTAAGGGGTTAGGAGCCCTTGACGCTAAATATTCTGCAAAGAGTGGACAGTTGTCTTTACTATGGCCTTGTGTGTTACATTTGATGCACCATATGTCTTGCATAACCTCTTTCCCTTTCTTAAGTTCATGTATCTGCAACATGAGGTTGGCTAACTGGTTCTGTAGAGTTGTCATGCCTGCACTGGTTTTAGCCAAAGGTGAAGCTTCTAACTTCATCACCATCTCTAGTGCTTCATCCTGCATCTAGATTTTCTGCTGCATTAGTGGTTGTCTGATGTGAGGGAGCAGCGCTGTAATAAACCATTCCTTATGCTACTCCGGCACAAAGTTAAATCTAACTTCGTCTATGAGGGCCTTGAACTTCTGGTCAAAGTCCCATACTGATTCTGATGGAAGCTGCTTAATATCCTTGAGCTCTGTTATACACTAAGATTCAGACTTAGGTTTCTTGAACTCTTTAATCATGGCATTCTTGACCTAGGCAAGTGTCTTGGGCGTTTGTGTATACTTTATGTACCATGTTAAAGCTCGATCTCTGAGTGTGGTGACCAACTGTACAAGTTTATGGTTATCATCGTTTATTGTTTTGATGGTCCATAAGGCTTTGCATAGAAACCAATGCTGTTCGAGGTATTCTGCTCCTGTACCCTTAAAGGTAGGTAACTTCATGTCATCTCCCATTCTATTTCTCTGAGGTGAGTTCTGATTGACTGGAATACTATTACTCAGCGGTGTAGATGAGGCTGTTGTAACGGGAGTAGGTACTGTCTGGGAACTACTGGATGGAGTACCTATAGGGTTATTCTGAGTCCCTGTCTGTTTCTATGGAGTATAGGGATGGTAAGGGATACCCCCCTCTGATTCTGCTGTGGTACTAGGACTGTGTTCTCTGGTATACTGTGGGCTACTTTCAACTATGGGTGAACTGAAATCTACTCTGCATTTCTTTCCACTACGTGTTCGTGCAATGTCATCAAAATCACTTTCAAACTCTTGTGACATTACTATCTGTTATTTACTCATCTGAAGCCATGTCCATTACACCTTTTTCATATAGCAGCATCTTAATGGACAAGTTTAAAGATATTAGGTACTTACCGCGATATCCTTTGAAGAAATACCACTCATCCTCGCTGAAACTCTTTCTCTGATCAACTGCAAATTCTGTAACAAATCCTTCTAGCACGCTTGTAAGCCAGAAGTCCACTGCTCTCGTAATGGAATTGTCAAGGTTCTACACAGCCTGGACTAGCTCTGGTGTCCAGACAATGTTTCTTTTCATCTTGAATATGTTCCTATCTGTCAACTTTGATAACCAGTCAAAAAGTTTGTTTCCATAGGTGTCAAAGAATATGGCATGTATATCTGAAGCAATATGCTTTTGCAGCCAGTCTTCTGTGCTCAGTCTAGGACTCCGATTTTCTTTCTGGGAAAACTCCCTTAAGTTTGAATCCAACCACTGGTGAAACTCTTCTCTAGTAGGATGCCAACAGAACATTAACTCCCACTCGTTCAAACCGGCAATGGAACCATTTGTTGATTGCATGGACAGACCCGGGTTTACTATAATCAACCAAAAAAACCCCTAGCTCATTGGCCCTTTCGGCAACAGGCTGCAAAGTAGCCTGAAGTCTCACCCGAAGTGATCCTAATGGGTTGGCCAAGGACTCAAGTGTCTTGGACCAGGTTCCGAGGCAATCCTACTTGCGACTCGCAGCTCTCCTAGTTGCGAAGTCTCTGACTCTGCGCATCGCGCGATCCCTGTCCTCTTCGTGCAACATCTACCTACTCACAATACTTCCAATCTTACCACATCACTGCACATCATGCGACACACACTCTTCTCCAACGCTAAGCCTTTACCTATGGTATCGCACACCGCAGCTCCTCTGCCGGTGCGGTATCGCCTCTCTACGATATGCTTTCTCCGCGGTTCAGTGCTCTTAGCATCGCTCGTGTCGATGTGTGTGACTCAACATATAGGACTGTTCATACTGTAACTAAATGACTATTACAGCAAATACAACTGAACCAACCTTCAATGTATTACAGACTTTAACTTATAAGTGTCTTCCGATATTGCTGTGGAATGAACAACTCATGCATTCATCTACTGTAATCAGATTAATATGCAAGGTAACAGATAGTAAATAAACACAAACACATTCAATCATCACATAACACGCAGGTTTTACGTGGTTCGCCCCCAGGATGGGAGTTACGTCCACAGAACTGTGCTTCTCTATTATAGCTCAAGGGAAGGTGAAACACAGTTCTGCTGCACCGCATATGCAGCTCAGATATTCTCTCTTAGATCTTTCTTCTCTCTATATTGCTCTCCTACAATATACTCTTCCCTCGCCATCGATCTCTGCAGATCGTTACATGCATGCATTCTAAGTCTGCTACTGGCTACAGTAAGATGTTACAGTTACTAACAGAAACCAGAGCTCTGAACTTACAATACAAGATATCTTTTACATGCCAAACGGCTAAGCTAAACTAACACTAAGCAAATCCAACTGGCTAGAATACAAAATATATCCCTTTATAGGCAGCCCGAAGGTCTTGCCTTTACAACACTGTGGGCCTGTCCCAACAGTAACCCAAACCCTCATAAGTGACAATCGACGTATCTGTACTTGAAGTAGCCGCTTTCCGTCACACCACAACTCTCTGCAGTCTTCCATGCTTCCCGGCGCTGATCATGGGTACTATGCACCGCTTCTCTCTACTGTCCTTCATCTTCAATGCTTCAGCCTCATTGCTTCTTCTCCTTTATGAGGGTCGCTGAGCCATCCTGTCTTCCGCCGCTGCCTTCAATGCAGTCGGTGAGCTCTCTCTTCTCGGCCGCTCAGGTACCGTTGCCTTCTTGACTTCTCTATCTCAAAAGTCATGGTTTCCGGCTCTGCTCTACAGCTGGAAATGTGGTACGACGTCGTAGCTCTGTCTTATCTTCCTTCTGCCAAAACTTATCTCTCCGCTAAACTGGCAGCTTCTTCTGTAGCTACGGGACCCTACTCCAACAAAAGATAAAGAGAAGAACCTGAAACGTTTTAGGGACTGGAACGCCACGCGTTTGGGGGGAGCCCAAGCGGCTTGCTGTGTAGTTTAAATATTGTAAAGTTAGAACTTAGAAAGGGGATTTTTCCCCTGGAAAAACTTGTAAATGTTTGCTTGTAAGAGGAACTACTTCATTTTACAAAGAGAAACTGCAATTTTGCCTGTTGGAGAAAGTGCAATATGGAATGCATCTAATGTAATTAAATGAGCAATGTTGAAGGGGAACTATTTCGTTTTCAGCTGTGTCTTATTAACTGTGAGATTATTTTAATTTTTTGAACCTATGTTCTTGTTGAATGTTCTTCAGTATATTTTATGATGTTTTCCACTGTGAGTAATGAATGCTATTCATAAGCAATTGGCTATCTGGTTGCCCAAATATATGTAGCTGTTCATGTATCTTGAAATAAGTGTCAGCTATCTATAACTTTTCATTATGAATGTACAAAATCTATTACTCACTAATGAATGATAACCTTGCCCCCTAGGGATAGATTAGATAGTTAGTTTATTTTCTTATTGTATATGGTTTAGATGCTTGGGGGTGCTAATACGAGAGGTAAGAACCTGTGCATCACATTGTGACTACTCCTTGCATCTTAATCACCCTACATTTAGTTAGGCACGTGCATTTCATTCTTTAAAGTCAAAAAATACAAAACTTGGTGGACCGGGCCACAACCGGTAAAACCCTTTCTTTTGTTACTTGACCTACGGTAGCCGGACCGCAAACCGGACGGATTCCCTACACCAAACAGTCAATGGGCTAGTTGGGAACGTTGATTGGGGAGAATCCCTTTCTGTTGTTGCCTGCGAATTTCTAGGCCTTAACAGTTTTGGCGCTAGAAGGGGGGCCTCCAGTGCATGGCTGGCCGAGGAAGCCCGTTTTCCCGAGATTATTCCACCAGTTACAGTTCTGAGAGTAGTGGACCGCGTAATCCAATTCCGGAAGAAGGGAATAGAGATCATCTATATTCAATTGGCAATGAAGTTGTAAATGGCCTCAGAAGACACACTAGGGCATATGTAAATAATATTGGAGGATTCCCAATTATCCTTGAATTGCCTAGAAAAGAGTATAAAAAGAAAGACCATCCTATAGTTGAAGATTCAGTGCTGGTTGGAGACCGGGAAGAGCTTGTAGAAACAACCTTACAAGAGGTTGTCCTACCTTTGAATCAAGAAGGCCTAGAGACCCCTCATTGTTCTTCTGCCCACACTCCTATTGGCTCACCTCCTCACTCTCCACCCCTACTTATGGCAGGCGTTAACACAAATCAACCTCCTCCTAATCCACCTAATCCACCACCTGCATGGAGAGCCAGATCACCTCTAAACCTGACCCCTCCTTTACATGACCTACCTCAAGCCTTTGAAAATTTGTTGCCTAAGTTCGACCCAAATGAGAAGATATTAGTGGATGATCATCTACAGAGTTTTTACTTGGCAATAGAAGGTTTGAGGGCAGGGGAGCATGAAGACGTAGTGTGCAGACTATTCCCGCATACCCTCAAAGGAGCTGCTGCATCATGGTATTTTGGGTTGCTTGCTAATTCTATCCCTAATTGGGATACTTTCGATAGAATTTTCAGAAGTAAGTATGCAGTTCAAAAGACTCATGCAGCCCTCATGAAAGGACTATGCGCCTTAAAGAAAGAGAAAAAGGAGAAGGTGCACAGTTTTACTCAAAGATTTGCAGCATACATCAAGAATTTTTCTAACGCTAACAAACCTTCGAACAAGGTCCTGATTGAGTACTATACATCAGCCTTAGGCCCTGATTTAGCCATGTTTGCCAAAGGTACGGCCAAGCCTATGTTGGATGAAACCTATGAAGAGGCAGAAGTAGTGGAGGCAGAAAGAGAAAGTGTTGAAGATTATCCCAAACAGTCAGGAGAGAAAGGAGCGGGAAGGAAAGCCGTATTGTTTGCCAAGCCTAAAGAGGAGAAATCACCAGACTATGAAAATATGGAAAAAATGATGCACAAGCTTTCCAACAAAATCATAGACTTAGAGAAAGAAAAAGAAGCACAAAATTTCTACAGGCCATATTATAAGAAAAGGGAGGATAACAATCAGTCCCAACCTCCTCCTCACAATACTGCATCTATGAATTTGACAGATATAGGGATGGAAAATTTTTGCACCTTTCATCAACAACCTCATTCCGAAAAGAATTGTCCGCAATGGATAAATTCAATGACATTGGTCATGAATCAGATGTTGGATTCGAGATTAACAAAAGAAGGCGATGAAGAAAGGAAAGAGAGTTTTGCTTCTACTTCTACTAAAGAACAGGAATAAGAGACCATGGAATTGTGGAATTCTGTTTCCTTATTTGATGTAGAAGAGGAAAAGACTCAGGGGCACAAGGACGTCATGGAAGCCAATGTGACAACAAGGAGCCAAGGGACGGTTAAGGATCACAGTCTTTTACTCCCAAAGATCAGGAGGCTGCAGAGAAATATTAAGAAGAAATTTCAAGATAAATCCTTGGCTAATAAGATTCCAGAGTTCACTATTACCAGCCAAGATCCTAAGCAGAACAAAATGTTGCCCCAGCCAAATGAAGAAAAGGTGAATGCTAATAAATCTCATCCCATTAAACAACAGATGGAGTATGACATCGTGGAAGATTTGAAGAAGATAAAAGCAAATGTTCCACTGTTTGAAATGTGCAAAGTACCACAGCAAAAAGAAAAACTACTGAAAGCACTCGAAGCACTGGATGAAGAGCTGCCCATTGACAATCAGCCCAAAGAGGAAGAAGAAATTGGGGAAACCAGCATTGGAGGTAAGTATAAATGTAAACATCCACTTTTCCTCCTTACATTTGAAATTTTCAATCACAATGTACATAATTTCCTGGTAGACTCAGGGGCATTGGTCAATGTTATGCCAATATCAATATGTAAAAGGATAAATGGACAGCCTAAGCCTTCCACATGGAGAGTTGTCCAGTTGGACAGGACAGATGTAAAAGTACTGGGTGAGATGGAGGATGTCCTGATCCGCCTGTCATTGAATGATAAAGTGTGCCAAGTCATTAATATCGTGGTGGCAGACATACCAGATGCTTATGGGCTCGTTCTGAGCAGAGATTGGTCAGTGAAGTTGAATGGATATTTCACTTTTGATTGGTCACATTTGTGGTTTCCCTATAAGGGAAGTCCAAACCAAATTAAGATCTTAAGGGAACCTCACATGAAATATAATGTTACTAGACTTGAAGAAAAGAATGAACCAGTGGATTCTATCTTGGGAAACTATTTTATTGAATTAGAACCTGGAAATTACCAAGGAGAAGAAGCCAGCAACACTTCAGACACCCAGCCTGATCTCCTTCGATTTTCACAGGCTGATGAAATTGATTGTAAAATAGTAGATTTAGCTGTAGGAATAGATTCGCATTTAGTAGTTAGTGATTTTTGGACTTTATTTTTTGATGGATCTAAGACTTTAGAAGGGTTAGGGGCTGGCTGTGTCCTGATTGATCCTCAAAAGAATAAACACTTTCTTGCATGTAGATTAGAATTTGAATGTACAAACAATACAGCTGAGTATGAAGCACTAGTGCAGGGCTTAAAGAAAGCAATTGAATTAAAGGTAAGTAATTTAAAAGTCTTTGGAGATTCAGAAATAATTGTAAAACAAATCAGAAATCAAATACATTGTGTTTCTCCTCACTTGAAGGCTTACCAAAATGAGGTATGGGACTTGCTTAAATGTTTTAATGCATTCAATATTATTTCAATTCCAAGACTAAAAAATGCAGCAGCTAACTTGTTAGCAACTTCGGCCGCTAGGCTTGTACCCGCCAATAATCGATGTACTATTGAATTGCTTTTCAGGACTTCAGTACTTGATATGATCACCAATCTACGAGTGTTCAATGACGACCAGCAGATTATAGAATGTTTAACGAATGACGAAGTATTCAAAGGAGCAATTATAGATGATGAAGAACATCAGGCCGAGATGAAGTATGACAATTTCATCCCTAAAGGAGTCAGAACGTTAGAAAAGATGTTCGATTTAAATGAAAAGTTCAGAAGACCAGCTAACATGAAAACTCACAGCTCTTCTTTGCAATTTGAGCTAATAAATTTAGGGACTGAGATGAATCCTAAGTTTGTGAATCTCGACCAATGTTGTTCACCAACAGAAAGAGATAAGTTCGTTAGTATGTTTAAACAATATAAGGATGTATTCACCTGGACATACGAAGATCTGAAAACATACGATACAAACATCATCAAACATGTTGTTCCCATCAAGGCCGATGTCAAGCTGTATTAGCAGCCTTTAAGAAAAATGCATCCAAAGTTGGAACCGCTGATTCAGAGTGAAGTCAAAAAATTATTGGATGCTAGAATCATCTTTAAAGTTAGACACTCTGAGTGGGTATCGAATCTGGTACCAGTCAGAAAAAAATCCGGTGAAATCAGATTATGCGTTGATTTTAGAAATCTGAACCGAGCCTCGGATAAAGATAACTATCCGGTGCCACCCATGGAGCAATTGCTGCAAATGGTCTCAGGTTCTGAACTCTTTTCCTTATTAGACGGTTTCTCTGGCTACAATCAAGTATTGGTAGCCGAAGAAGACCGATTAAAGACAACGTTCAGAACAAAATGGGGAACCTTTGCCTACAGAAGGATTCCCTTTGGACTTATAAATGATGGAGCAACTTTTCAAAGGGCTATGGACATTGCTTTTTGAGGATTGATTAGCTGTAGTGCTGTAGTGTACCTTGACGATATTATAATATTCTCGAAGAAAAGAGAAGAGCACGCATTTCACTTAAGGTAGATTTTTGAACGCTGTCGAAAGTATGGTATCTCGCTCAATCCTAAGAAATGCGTGTTCGCTGTCATGGAGGGCAAGTTGCTGGGTCACGTAGTGTCAAAGCAAGGAATCTCCATTGATCTAGAAAGGATTAAGGCTATTGAACAAATCCCCTTGCCACACAATAAGAAAGGGATGCAATCATTCATGGGAACCATTAATTTTGTGCGAAGATTTGTGCCTGATTTCGCTCAGACTTTCAAACCACTGCAGCAGATGGTGAAGCAAAATGCACAATTCAAGTGGACTAATATTGAAAGGAATGCCTTCAGCAAAATCAAAACTGCTATTGCACATGCACCCTCCCTAAAAAGCCCAGACTTTGATAAAGACTTTATACTATATACCTATGCATCTGATGATTCGATAGCAGCTATGCTCACGCAAAAGGAAGATGGGGGGGATGAGTTTCCAATAGCCTTCATGAGCACTGGTCTACAAGGGGTTGAATTAAATTACCCGGCCATCGATAAACAGGTGTATGCAGTATTCAAAGCGGTGAAGCAATTCAGGCCTTATATCCTGAAGAATCGAACCAAGGTCATCGTCCCTTACCCAGTTGTAAGGTCTCTTCTTATACAGAAGGAGTTAGGGGAAAGAAGTTGCAACTGGGTAACTGCTCTTCAAGAATATGACCTTGAGTTCAAGTTGGCCTCCATAGTTAAAGGTCAAGGATTGTGCAAATTGATGACTAGCAATAAAGAAAATGAAGAAAAAAATTGGGAAGATGAAGCCGAGTTACATTTAACAGATGTCTGTCCTTTGTTTACAGCTCCTGAGTCTTGGTATAGAGACCTTGTACATTACCTACAGTCAAGACTATTGCCGAAACATTGGAACTCTAAGCAAAGAAGGGCGCTGCGTCTGAAATCAGCTTCCTATCAAATCGTTGAAGGCGTATTATTCAGAAAAAACTATGACGGAGTTCTTCTGAGATGCTTGGAGAAAGAAGATGCTAAGAAAGTAATGTATGAATTACACGATGGTCCGGCTGGGGGACATTATTCAGGAGATACTACAGCCCACAAGATCCTCTGAGCTGGTTACTATTGGCCTACGCTCTTCAAAGATGCACATGCACAGGTCAGAAAGTGTGATATGTGCCAAAGATGCAGTGGGAGACAACCTAGAGCAGCAACACCCCTAAAGCCTGTGATGATCACAGAGCCTTTTGAGCAGTGGGGTTTGGATATCATTGGAGAAATAAAGCCAAATTCCTCCCTTCAACACAAATACATTCTGATCGCGACTGATTATTTCACTCGTTGGGTTGAAGCAGTTCCGCTGCACAAGATAAATCAAGATGAAGTCATCAGCTTCCTACAGGACCACATCATGACCAGGTTTGGAGTTCCAGTTTCGTTATTTTTTGATAACGCCATGTACTTTTCTTCAATTAAATTGAATGCTTTTGCTCATGATAACAGGATAAAATTGCATTATTCTACCAATTACTATCCACAAGGAAATGGCTTGGCTGAATCCACGAATAAAAATATGATTAGAATTCTAAAGAAGACTGTAATAGAAACCAGAGAAGTTGGCACTCAGCCTTACCAAATGCCCTTTGGGCTGATAGAGTCAACCCCAAGTCTGCGATAGGAGTGTCACCCTATACCCTTGTGTACAGTAAAGAAGCCATCCTCCCTCCCAATATCATGCTACCGTCTTCCATTTTAGCTCAAGAGTCTAGTGGGTTGGAGAATGAAGTTTTACAGAAGAGGATATGCAGTCTTCTGAAAGCCGAAGAGGCTAGATCTACAGCCAGAGAACGCTTTAAGCATCAACAGGAGGTAATAAAGAGGTGGTTTGACAAACATAAAGCTGGAAAAAAAGACTTTAAGGTAGGAGACCTAGTCCTCAAATGGGTTCACCCCCATGATGAGAAAGGGAAGCATACTAAATTCCAGCAGTTGTGGGTTGGCCCCTTTCAGGTCGCGGCAAAGCTCGGTCCTTCTACTTATAAGCTACAATATTTACAGGGTTGGGAAGAGAACTTTCCAGTTAATGGTTTGGTTCTCAAGCCTTATTTTTCTTGAGTGTCTTTGAGTCCTTCTGCCTTGTATATAAATAAGTTGTTTGGCTGTCTTTTGAGTCATGCTTTCATTTTGTTTATGTTTAAGTTTATTGATTTCAATAAAGGGAATGAACTCGTGGTTGTTTGGGAAACATCCAAATTTTTGGCTATGATAAATATGTTGAGTATCAGGCTATGTGTTGCTGATTGAACTTCTTCCAGTCTAGCAGTTTTCTCAAATATATCTCTATGTGCATTGAAGTCCTGCTTAATCCCTGTAAAATAAACCGGATTCAAAGAGTCCAGAATACTATGTTGAGGCTCCATCCACTTCACGCTTAAAATGTTCTAAGGGGCGATAACAGAGGACCCATGGAAAAGAGCAAAGTGAATAGTAGGTTAAATATAAATGATCCCATGCCAGGAAGCAAATGCCAAAAGGCAGATAAGAGTCCAAACTCCTATGAAAGTGTCATACATCAAAGCAAATGCTGAATCATAAGTACTAAATTGCCAAAAGATCCTCTCCATCCGTGAGCTGAAACATAAAGCACACCGCTCACAGAAAAGGGCACTATGGGATAGAGGATCCTGAATGAAAATTCAGTAAGAAAGGCACGCAGGAGGAATCATATGAAAAAGGGGCAAAGTCCAGAGGCACAAAAAGTGCTAGAGTGGCATGGGAATGAGGAACAAACGAATATTTCTGTTCACCATATGCTACAATCCTGTGGTGTCCAAGCTGTCAGCTACATGAAGACAAAATTAATATTGAAACTCATCATCTAGCCTCGACATAGTTGCATGGACTTGAAAAATCTTGGTTTCCACTCTCCCCAACTTGGACTATCATCAATGATTAAGGTACACACTTCTATCATTGGAGGAATCCATATGGCTGGAATAATTCAATAGATGCATTTGTTGTGAAGTAGCCTGTCACTCAAAGAATAATTTCCCAAAGATCTAGGTTCACCAGGTAATCGCCAATTGTTGCAGCTACAACTGTTCTCCCCTAATTTTTTAAAATTTGGGCCCCTCCTTATCATTCAGAGTTGTTTTGATCTCGTTAGGTCTTGCTTTAACTTTGGTTGATTCTGAATATTAAATTGCGGCTTGTTTTTAGAGGTAGTTTGTGTTAAGATTTTGTTATGGGTCGCTGAATTGTTTTTGGACTGCTAGCCAGAGACTCGTCAGACCAGTCACCCTTGAATAAACCATTCGCTGAATTTGAGTTTTCATACACTTTAAGTTTTCTTGTGATCGGGCGTCATTTATGTTGAATCGGAAGCTATAATCATTTTCCCTTCCGCCGTTGCGGCTGCCAAAGCGGTTTGGCATCCGAAGTGCAAAATGTTCCGGTTTCTGATTGGGAATTTTTCCCGCCAAAGGTCGCATGTCTTAATATTTTCTCTTCCCCCGTTGCGGCTGGGAAAGTCTTTTGGCTTCCGATGTCCAAACCTTTCCGACTTCCAATTGAAGCTTTTCCTGCCTGTGTCAAGTACCTTTGTCCTTCTCTTTTCCGCCGTTGCGGCTGGGAAAGTCTTTTGGCTTCCGATGTCCAAACCTTTCTGACTTTCGATCAAAGACTTCTCCCGCCCGCGTAACCCTTGTCTTTCCGCCGTTGCGGCTAGGAAAGCCTTTTCGCATCCAATGTCAAAGCCTTCCAATGGTCGTTTCAAAACTTTCCCGCCCAGGGCTTAATAAAAAGCTCTTTCCAGAGCAAAGGAGGCACTTGGCTGTTTTTTTGTGGATTAGCCATTTCGAGTGGTAAATTTTAATGTTTAAAAAATGCCATTCCAACAAATGATGCCCAGTAATTGATTGTAGGTGGATTTCAATGGACGGTTGAGGCAACCACGGTGTGAAGGCGTAACCTGATCAGGCCAAATCCTGTAGGGTCGCAAGGAAGACAAAGAAAAGGACGAAAGCGAAAGCAACAAAATGTAGATATGAAGGGTCCAGCCGTTACTCAACTTCTCCTGAACATACACAGAAAAGATAAAGAGAAGAACCTGAAATGTTGGAGGGACTGGAATGCCACGCGTTTCGGGGGAGCCCAAGCGGCTTGCTGTGTAGTTTAAATATTGTAAAGTTAGAACTTAGAAAGGGGCTTTTTCCCTTGGAAAAACTTGTAAATGTTTGCTTGTAAGAGGAAATACTTCGTTTTACAAAGAGAAACTGCAATTACTCCTATTGGAGAAAGTGCAATATGGAATGCTTCTAATGTAATTAAATGAGCAATGTTGAAGGGGAACTATTTCATTTTCAGTTGTGTCTTATTAACTGTGAGATTATTCTCATTTCTTGAACCTATGTTCTTTTTGAATGTTCTTCAGTATATTTTATGATATTTTCCACTGTGAGTAATGAATGATATTCATAAGTAATTGGCTATCTGGTTGCCCAAATATCTGTAGCTGTTCATGTATCTTGAAATAAGTGTCAGCTATCTGTAACTTTTCATTATGCATGTACAAAATGTATTACTCACTAATGAATGATAACCTTGCTCCCTAGGGATAGATTAGATAGTTAGTTTATTTTCTTGTTGTATATGGTTCAGATGCTTGGGGGTGCTAAGACGAGAGGTAAGAACCTGCGCATCATATTGTGACTACTCCTTGCTTCTTAATCACCCTACATTTAGTTAGGCACGTGCATTTCATTCTTTAAAGTCAAAAAATACAAAACTCGGTGGACTGGGCCGCAACCGGTAAAACCCTTTGTTTTGTTACTTGACCTACGGTAGCCAGACCGCAAACCGGATGGATTCCCTACACCAAACAGTCAACGAGCTAGTTGGGAATGTTGATTGGGGAGAATCCCTTTCTATTGTTGCCTGTGAATTTCCAGGCCTTAACAGTTTTGGCGCTAGAAGGGGGGCCGCCAGTGCATGGCTGGCCGAGGAAGCCCATTTTCCCGAGATTATTCCATCGGTTACAGTTCTGAAAGTAGTGGACCGCGTAATCCAATTCCGAAAGAAGGGAATAGAGAACATCTATATTCTGTTGGCAACGAAGTTGTAAATGACCTCAGAAGACACACCAGGGCATATGTAAAGAAGATTGGAGGATTGCCAATTATCCCTGAATTTCCCAGAAGAGAGTATAAAAAGAAATACCGTCCTATAGTTGAAGATTCAGTGCTGGTTGGAGACTGGGAAGAGCTTGTAGAAACAGCCTTACAAGAAGTTGTCCTACCTTTGAATCAAGTAGGCCTAGAGACCCCTCATTGTTCTTCTGCCCACACTCTTGTTGGCTCACCTCCTCACTCTCCACCCCTACTTATGGCAGGCATTAACACAAATCAACCTCCTCCTAATCCACCTAATCCACCACCTGCATGGAGAGCCAGATCACCTCTAAACCTGACCCCTCCTTTACATGACCTACCTCAAGCCTTTGAAAAGTTGTTGCCTAAGTTCGACCCAAATGAGAAGATATTAGTGGATGATCATCTACAGAGTTTTTACTTGGAAATAAAAGGTTTGAGGGCAGGGGAGCATGAAGACGTAGTGTGCAGACTATTCCCGCATACCCTCAAAGGAGCTGCCGCATCATGGTATTTTGGGTTACCTGCTAATTCTATCCCTAATTGGGATACTTTCGAGAGAATTTTCAGAAGTAAGTATGCAGTTCAAAAGACTCATGCATCCCTCATGAAAGGACTATGTGCCTTAAAGAAAGAGAAAAAGGAGAAGGTGCACAGTTTTACTCAAAGATTTGCAGCATACATCAAGAATTTTTCTGACACTGACAAACCTTCGGACAAGGTCCTGATTGAGTACTATACATCAGCCTTAGGCCCTGATTTAGCCATGTTTGCCAAAGGTACGGCCAAGCCTACATTGGCTGAAACCTATGAAGAGGCAGAAGTAGTGGAGGCAGAAAGAGAAAGTGTTGAAGATTATCCCAAACAGTCAGGAGAGAAAGGAGCGGGAAGGAAAGCCTTATTCTTTGCCAAGCCTAAAGAGGAGAAATCACCAGACTATGAAAATATGGCAAAAATGATGCAAAAGCTTTCCAACAAAATCATAGACTTAGAGAAAGAAAAAGAAGCACAAAATTTCTACAGGCCATATTATAAGAAAAGGGAGGATAACAATCAGTCCCAACCTCCTCCTCACAATACTGCATCTATGAATTTGACAGATATAGGGATGGAAAATTTTTGCACCTTTCATCAACAACCTCATTCCGAAAAGAATTGTCCGCAATGGATAAATTCAATGACATTGGTCATGAATTAGATGTTGGATTCGAGATTAACAGAAGAAGGTGATGAAGAATGGAAAGAGAGTTCTACTTCTACTTCTACTAAAGAACAGGAAGAAGAGACCATGGCATTTCGGAATTCTGTTTCCTTATTTGATGCAAAAGAGGAAAGACTCAGGGGCACAAGGATGTCATGGAAGCCAACGTGACAACAAGGAGCCAAGGGACGGTTAAGGATGACAGTCTTTTACTCCCAAATATCAGGAGGCTGCAGAGAAATATTAAGAAGAAATTTCAGACTGCGACGGGTTTTCAGGAATAACAGGTCTGCGCTGCGAGGTTACCGGAGGGTTTCCAACAGAAGGGGTTTCTTCAGGGTCTGAATCTACAGGATTTACAGGGGAAGACGTGGTATCTTGACCTAAGGAATAGGATCCAAAATCTCTCTTGTACCTTTTTCCACTTCGTAGCAAACCGCTTTGCTCATCGGAGGTACTTTCACTTGCAAACATAGGTTAGTAATACTAAATCTGACAGTTTGATTCAATCAGCAATATACCTTTTTCAGCTAATAGCATTTTAATTCTCAAACTAAATGAATTCAAAAACTTACCCCTTGGTCCTTTGAAAAACTGCTGCTCGGCTTCACTAAAGGAAGTGCTCGTGTCGATGGCGAACTCCGTCATAAATGCTTCAAGAGTTCGCGTCATCAAGAAATCAACAGCTCGAGATATCTCGTTGTTCACCCTTTTCAATATATTAACTCGGGCGGAGGTCCAAGTAGGAAACTGACCTTCTCAGAAGTTCGTCCTTCTCTCTGCCAACCTGGATAACCACTGGTTCAACTCTATGTGGATACTACCAAAGAAAATTTCATAAGCATAAAAAAAAAACATACCTTTGTAAAAAATCATTTGCACTATGACGTGGATCTTTGTTCTCTTGCTCAGCGAATTTCAGATAAGTCTCATCAAGCCAATCCCCGATTTCCTTCACAGAGGGTCCCCAGATCATAGCCCTTGAGGTACGACGTAAAAGCCCTCTTGAGCAGATACTGAGTTCAACCGGCAACGGAACCAATTTGTTGGGAAATAGGGCAGACCTGGGTTTTATACCTTTTACTTCGCACCAACAAAAGACCCACAGTGTTGGCCCTTTCGGCAACAACCTGCGAACAGGTTGTAGTCTCACCCGAAACAGCTATGGGGTGCCGCAGAATCAGGTTTCTGCAAGCAGAAGAGGGATATTACTGTACCTTTAACCTTTAATAACTTATAATCAATTAACACAGTGCTTTGACATTCACATATACATATCTTCACAGTTAGATAAACAAACAGTGACTTGCTTAACCCTTACTGGGAATTCACAGCGAAGCTAGTATTTTAGCAGCGATCTTACTTATTAGATATATATATATATATATTTATCAATGCATAAAAGAACATAACAGAAATAACACAAAGAACCACAACACCAGATATAACGTGGTTCACCCCCAGTGTAGGGGCTACGTCCACAGAACTGTGTTTTATTCAACTCTTTACAAAATCACAGTTCTGATCTGCGCACTCAGCTGCAGATCCCTTCAAGTCCTTAATGCTGCGCACACAGCTGCAGGCCTCTGCGCACACAGCTGCAGATTTTCTTAATCACTTACAAACCCTCTACACACACAGCTGTAGAGGTCGTCCACGCACACAGCTGGGACTTAACCTTCTCTTACAAAATAGCCTTAGCTTCGCATTAATTCCCCTTACATAACAAGCCTAACCTGACTTCTTTACAAGAGTGCTTATTTATACAACGCACTATTAAAAAACCATGGACTTAAACCATGGACACCCCAAACCCTAAATCCTGGGCTTAAACCATGGGTTTATTACAAAAAGAGGACTTTGACACCCCTAAGACTATTTTGAGTCATAACTTCGCTTACAAACTTCCACCAAAACCGCGGAGTTACCAAACTCAAGGGCCGTTTAGGTCGGAGCCCCAACAAATTGTGCCTAGAAAACATCCAACATAGCGGCAGTTATAGATCCATGTATAGGACCTGGAATAATGCCAGAAATTTCAAAAGGAACTTCACTAGGTTTAGAGCTAGGAATTGTGTTCGGAAAACGTAGGACATAATGTTAGATATATCAATGTCAGAGTCAATGGTCATGATTCATATGATAGTACTTTTGCATCTTGATTTATCATAGTGGCACGTAAATGATCATAATAATGACACTTTTAGATCTTGATTAATCCTAATGAGGGGTAAATTACCTTAATGTCACTTAAATTTCTCTAATGGCATTTGAGTGTCCCCAACAACATTTGATAGACCCTAATGGCATCTGATTTGCCCTAAAAACATGATGATGATGCATTACGATAATTGTGATGGAGTGTATGGATATGATTTGATAAGTATAAGACTATATCGTCCATTCTTGTGAGGTAGTAGGGCTTTGTGCTCATTATTATCGCAATTATGTTGATGATGACTACGATGAGGACCATGATGTTGCTTTATTGTATGATGATGATGACGATGTGGATGCCAATGATGATTATGCATGTGGTATCACTTTTGGATCGTAATTGATTATAATGGAACCTAAATATTTGTAACTAAATTTAAACAATCCTATTATCATCAAAATGACTGTAACGACATATAAATGAACTTAACAATTACATGACATTAATCCTAATGTCGATGAGTGATTAAGAACACTAATGGCATATGAGTGACCATAATGACAATGATGACGATGATTTTGTTGATGATGTACTTAATGATGACGATGATGATGACAATGAGGATGATGATCAAGATGATGTTGATTTACCATATGGCATTGATGATGATGATGACAACGTCGATGTCCACAATGATGATGCATACCATAATACTTATGGATACTGCAAGACTTGAGATATTGGAGTTAATAAAAAGTAATAGAGGTTGTGAGGTGTTGACCATAAAAATGTCGTTAGCCATTGGGTTTTACATTGATTGAATGGCCATTGGGTTTAGTAGTCCCCCACCCCAAATCCACCCCCCTACACCCCCCTTGCATAAAGGTAGTACAATACCACCTATCAGGGTGCTACCAAAATGTCACCCTACAAGGTTTTTTTTGATAACCTCCCCATCCATACCCTCATTTTTACCAAGAACATCCAAGGAACAAGAAGTGGATATCAATCTTAACACAAAAGCTAACTTTCTTTGTACTCTTAAGGAAATTTTGGTCCTGGTTTAAAATGGAATGAAGCAACAAGCATTTCAATAATGCTCATAGTGTTACTTTGAAGAAGTGGCTCAAATGTTTTTACATATTTGGCCTTATAAGCGAACATATCTCAAGGAAAAAAGCAATTAGTTGCTCAAGTTTTATGGCCCCTATCAAATCTTCCAGCATTACGCTACACTATTGACCAATGTTTGATTCCCATGAGATTTATTTTACATAGTAAAAGAGTGATTGAAAACATAGAGGTAAATGCCCAACTTATAATACTAGAAGATGGGCATTCACATGGACACACACATTGCATATCTAAGCTTGTATCTATGTACTCTTCAGGAGTGACTTTTACTAGGCACTTTAAGTTAATCACAAAGGAATTTAGAGATACGAGTTGAACTTATAACACCAAGACACAATGACTTGTATAACTATATTACAAACCTAGGGTCACCTCCATTTATTTAGGTCTACCATTTTTAATGTTTGGAGCTTACTTTTTGCCTACAATATTCAAAGATGAATTAATAAGATTTTATCATTCACTCCCTAGGGCTTGCTTTTTGACTACAATATTCAAGGATGAACTAATAAGATTTTATCATTCACTTCCTTTAAGAAGGTAATGAGCAAGCAAGTTTCTTAAGTCATTGAGACCCGTACAAGTGTAATTGTGAATGGATAAACCACCACAATAAAAACCCTATGATTAGCGTCACTTTTTGTTTCTTTTTTTGCGTTTAGACCATCTTTCAATGTATTTTTCTTCATTTTTCGGGAAAAATGGAGCAATTTCATGGGTTGGTGCTATTTTAGGCGTTTTTTGTGTCCTTTTTCTAAACCCAGCACAAATTATTGCGTAATTTGTGTTGTGTTTTGCACCTTGTTATGCGTCAACTTTTGCGCCTAGTTTTGCACCTAGTTTGTACATCTACTTTTGTTATTCCCCCTTTTATGTCAATGTTTTCCTCCACTTTTACGCCCATGTTTTCATCCACTTTTGCATCCTTTTTTACATTCTCCTTTCTTCCAATTTTGCATCCCTTTTTACATTCTCTTTTCATCCACTTCTGCTTCTTTTTTTGCATCCCCTTGTGCGCCAAGTTTTGCTTCAAAGTTTACATCTTGTTTTGAGTCTAGTTTTGCATCTAGTTTTGTTTCACTCACTTTTGCACCCACTTTTGGATCCACTTTCGCATACAATTTACTAAATTCTAACACTGCAGATGGATTGGGCCTCTGAATCCATCTATGGTGTTAGAATTTAGTAAATTTCTAGGGATCTCTAAACCCATATGCAATGTTAGAATTTAGTAAATTTCTAGGGGGTCTTTGAATCCATCTGCAGTGTTATAATTTAGTAAATTGTATACCCCCTGTTATAGCATATTTCACCACTCCAGGTGAATCACACTTTGTATGGCCTTCCCCTGTCTCGCTGTAGACTCCTTAGACCCCATGGACCATTTTTTGTACTTTGATGTTTCCTTTATCATCCCTAAAAATATATGAAAAATGATACACGTGAATTTTAAACCTATAAGCGGATTTCACCCCTCTGACCTCACACATTAGGGGGCATCTGTTATAGCGGATTTCACCACTCCAGGTGAATCACACTTTGTATGGCCTTACCCTGTCCCGTTGCAGACTCCTTAGACCCCATGGACCATTTTTGTCCTTTGATGTTTCCTTGATCATCCCTAAAAACATATGAAAAATGATACACGCGACTTTTAAACCTATAAGCACGTATATACGCGGGTTTTCCCACTAAAACCGCGTACATCAGGATGTGTGCATAATCCAAATTATTTTGGAGTTTTCCTTGACATGGATCCGACTCATTTGAATCCTGGCCTTCCCTATGCCTTAAGATCGCTCGGATTCGACCTTTCATTACCTCTTTGAAAAGCTTTATAAGGAACCCCTTGTTACATTGAAGGCATAAGAGAGAATTGAGAGAAAAGAAACTATAGTCCATTGTTGCTGAAACTTATGCTTGAGTCTGCATCCCTTTGTCCCTTGGAGCACTTTTGTGTTCTTCCCAAGCTTGCCTTTTGCTTGTGAGCTTGCTATCGAGAGATGGAGGATTGAAGTGGTGGAGGCCCAAGTGGGGGATTTAGTTTCTCTGGTTCACAGACGTGCCATCAGAGGTTGTATCTTGTAATCTCTGATTGATATTAATAGAAATATCTTTTCCTGTCCAATAATGTGTGTTTGAATGAATATTTTATCCATGGGATTATGTCAAATGATTGCACATTATTGATTATATATGCTAGAATAGATCTAACACCATGATATATAGAATTCTTGTATTGTTTACTTGTTGTTGAGGAATTAATCTATTAATTCAAGCTGAAGATTGGAAAGGTCAACGGGGATCTACTTCAACGGTCCGAAATAAGGTACGAGGTCTGATCCTTTAGTGTTAGACATGTAATTTCTATTGCATATTAAAAAGGATTGATTTTTGGAGTCAAGCTGTCTGTTGTGGTACCCCAAGCCATAGGAATTTCTCTCTGTAACAGAATTGGTGACTCCACTGAGGAGTTCCTAGTAGTTGTCCTTTGGGGGGTTGTTTTCTTGGCATTCAATGTATTTGAATTGCTCTTTCTCCCTTGTTTCTGTGTCGGGTCTGGGGGCATGTATGCCTGGTAGAGTTTGATTGGTGTGAAGTTTGTCTCAGCCTGTCTGTTTGCCTTGAATTTATGCACCTTTTTTCCTGTATGCAAGTTTTTAACTCACAGTCGCGTATACACGCGGTTTCCCTTGTGATTTCCGCGTATACACGCGGGTTTACTGCGAACAGTTGCGTATGCCCTTGATTTTTCCTTTTTGGGGAAGATAATTGTTGCTGGGTGAATTCTGATATTTGTTGAGTCTCCTTTGGCACTGCCCGAGTCTGCTTAGACCTCTGTTTCTGACCAGAAACGTTTTTTTTTAGCCTAAATATTATTTTTTTAGAAGGTTATTGTCATCGCATTTTTGATTTTTTGTTTGAGATTAGTGCATTAGAGTTATTTTACCTTAGTGCTTTGCTTGAGTGCTGTCTAGGTGTGCTTGCGGAGTCTAGGGGTCATAGAATCATTCTTTTGCTTTTTGCATCTCTTTTATTTTCAAAAAATCCAAAAACATTTGCTTATCATAATGCATTGCATTTTGCATTTCGCATTGTACCTGCACTAGATCTAGATTTGCTTTGGAGTACTAGTTAGGACTTAATATAGGAAAATTTGCATTCGTCATTTGAAGAAGAATTGTGCATTTCACGTAGTAGCATACCCTATTTTCATGGACACAATGCATTTGCATTGATTGTTAGGTGTGCATTTTACTTCATGTTGCGTCATAACACCATTAGTTGCACGATCATATCTATTTTTTGAGTAATAAAGCCAACTAAAATCAACGCTAAATTAAAATGAATTACACTCTTTTCTTTTCTAGGGTGCACCAACAAGCTCAGGTTTTAGGATCTTGGAATAGTTCATTGTAAGTCAATTCTCCAATATCACTAAACAACAACATCTAGGTGTCTGTCCAGGTGAGTGTGTGAAATCCTTGGTATAACCAGTGTTTCTCAGGATCCTCCTCTCAAAAGGGAGTTAAGCACGAGGCAGTGTGAGCGGTTATTGATTGGGATGACCCCTAGTCATAACTGAGTAGCACCGAAGATATTTCTAGGATTGCATTCATATCTGGGGGCTCTTTCGAGAGTTTTGGGCTTTGCTACCCTGCCCATACAGTCAATCCTGCCTGCGACTGTCTGCCTGAGAATTGATTATATTGAGATGACCTTAGTGGCCTTACCTAGGATATCGAGGGGGTACTTTGCAGGGGTTATTCTGTAGGTGTCCCAGCCAGGTTGGGGTCAGATAGCACAGTCGCTTTACGCATTGAAACTGAGGGACACAATAATTGGTTATGTACCTCTGCTTGTTGTGTATGGGAGTCTCAAGCCTCTCCTAGGCGAGACATACCTGCTTCATTCGGGAGCTCACTTATCCAGCCCTTGTTTGCTTTCATTTGGCTTTAGATTTTATTAGTGATTGCTCTATGCATGATAGTTGGTGTAGGGTTTACGTAAATAGAGAGTTTTTGCTATTTTTTTGAGTCATTGTGGATTCGAGTGCGGTTCCTTGCCGTTCTCGTCATTTAGCAGGACTTTTGCCTTCTACTTCTCCTCCTCCTTTGGGAGAGAGACCTAGACAGTCCAGGTGGACTATGTCACACATTGATTCACACACCATGGGAGACTGTTTGGAGGATATTCCTGAACCACCTCCTCCCATTCGTGTAGACAATGGGGAATTTACTCCTACTTATGATCCTTCACCTGACTTAGCTGAGTTAGGTCCTGTGATTTCTGAGATAGGAACCTTGCACGATAGACCTACTCACTCCATGTATGATTCCCCATTGATGTGTTACCAGTATGGAATGCCGGAGGAAGCCGAGACTCATTTTGAACCTGCCAGCACTAGCTACAGTAGTTATGCTATGTCTGGTTTCGCTACACATGATTTGACATTTCATGTCGAATGAGACTTTGAGCCTAACACTATGCTTGGGGGCACTCTCATTCCTTACCATGCAGAGAGGTTTGGGAGCACTAGTCACATTGCACCTTCCATCCCAGTGGTGGAAGCTACATCGTATATCCCTCCTAGGTCTAGGGTTAGCGGTCCGATTAGGATACCAGATCTGAGACGAGTGATGATAGGTGGTATTACTCAGATTCCTTCGTCCTCGGTTCCTAGTTCTTCAAATGTTCATCCTACACCTTATTCACGTGGTCCTTCAAGCCGGTATATGGTTACGAGTCAGGTTCGTACTGCAGTTACTAAACCGATTGTGTCTCAAGTTTACATACCACCCGTTGCTTCGGGAGGCTATGTTCATACTTCTAGAGGTCAGCTTGCTACTTTCAGGGCGTATATCCCTACTTCCGGTATGTATATCCCTACTTTCGGAGCATATCTTCCTACCTACGGAGTGTCTCATGGGGCATCGCATGCGATAACCTATGGACCCTATTATGGGATGCAGTATGGACAGGTTTCTTCACCTTATGGAGGTGGGTATCAACAACCTACTTACTCTCCTAATTACAGCTTTGTAGCTCCTACTAGTCAAGGTCCACCATACTATGGTGCTTCCACGCCACCCTATATGGGTCAGACGGGAGGAGGACACTATGGCCAAGGCCATGGTGGTAATCAACCCTATATGAACCAGGGAGCAGTCCATAGACCTCATCATCCTAGGCTCCCTTTCCTCGCGACACTCAATCTTCCTGACTTATCGAGACTGATGAACGATCCTGTGGCTCATGACCCGGCTTGGCCGGCTGTCCCTACCAAACTTCCTTCAGACATAACTAAGTTCAAAGGAAAATCGGGAGAGGATCCAAGCAAACATGTTACTAGGTTTCACCTATGGTGCTCTTCGAATTCCTTACATTAGGACTCAGTCCGTTTGAGACTATTTCAATGCACCCTCACAGGGCTTGTTGCGAAATGGTATATAGAGTTACCTAAGGGGGCTTTCGCTTTGTTCGACAACCTTGCGATGAATTTTATTAATCACTTCCAGCTACTAGTGCGCTATGACATTGGTACTGAACTCTTGTTGACATTTTGGCAAGATAAAGCCACACATATTTCTGATCATATTCAAGAATGGCGTAGATGAAAGAGGTTAATTAAAGCTTTTATACAGTCGAAATTCCTCCTCGAGTGGTTCCTCAAGTCATTATTTCCATATATAGCGAAGGATGTTTCCACATCCAAAGTGAAAAATGAGGAACAAGCAATTTTTAGGGCACAGGAATTGGACTTGATCTATGCTCAGTCCGGTTTGTTGTATGAGATTATTCCCAATGCTCCTTGTTCCAGTTTCGATCCCAAAGTCAAACCTGGACCACATGCCGATGGCATTGTGGGTTGTACAAGTGCGAAACCTATAGATTCGGTTGCAAAACAAGTTAGTCAATTGTCACTCAACCAATCTGCTTCAGGACAAGCTACGGCTTCGTCTCAACCCGCCCAAATGGAGAATGTACTTTTTGTGCAATTGTTGGACCAGAAGGGTAACCAACAGCCCGAACAGAATAGAAAAAGGGAAAAAATAATAATCGAAAGGGTGGGAATAAGAATGAGAATGCTAGCAATAATGACAAGAACGGTAAAAATGATGGGGGGGACAAGCAAGTGAAACGTAAGGTTAAGTTCCCTTGCAAGTTATGTAAGGATGATCGCCTCACTTACTTGTGCCCTCGGATTGAAGAAGCATTGAGATTCTTAGCACAAGGCCCAACTGTGCTAACTAACCCTTTACCACATAATCAAAATATGAACTCAAAGTCCCGTGACGAGTCTAGTGATGATGATCCACCAGAGGGTAGTGGTCATGGGTGCATTAACGTGGTCTGTGCTGTGAAAGTTGTAACTCATGTGAAAGATTATAGTTCATCACAACCCAGCCCAGGAAAAGAGCCTGATCCACCAGGGACCCCTTTGCGCATTAAGAAACCTACGGATAAACCTGAGGCTGCACCTCGGATTCCTAAGGGAGTCCTTAAGCGTTCAGGGCATAATCCAAATGCCTGAGCTGCCCAGAATTATTTAGTTGTCAAGGATTTGGGCCACACTCCTTGTGCGATGTCTGCATTGGAAGTGCTTCAGAGTTGTCCTTCGAAAAGGAAGGCGTCGTTTTCTACCCTTGGTGTGAACAATGATGATTCTTCCTCTGTGATCAAATTTGAAACTGCAGGACTCTAGCCTCACTTGCCCTACTATGTGTCTTTTTTGGTGCACGTAGATGTCTTGGTATGACCGTCAAGTGCACTGTGATTGACGAGGGCGCTGCTTCTTCTGTGATGTCTTTGGCCTGTTGGAAGGGTCTCAGTTCTCCTGAGCTATCTAAATCAGCGACTATGTTAACTGCATTCGATGGGAGATATTTTAGGCCGCATGGCATTCTTCCTTCCCTTAAAGTCCGTTTGGGGGGGAAGAGCATTACGATCGAGGTTGAGGTGGTTGATGTGCCCCTTGAATACAATCTCTTACTGGGTAGGAACTAGATGTATAGTATGCAAGCCATTGCTTCTTCCTTGTTTCGTGTTGTATGCTTTCCACATAACGGGAAGATCATGACAATTGATGAAATGACATTCAAGAATCCGTTGGTTACCGCATCTTCGGGAGCTTCGATCCTGATTCTTGAGCACTCTCACCCGGCAACTGGGAGTGTGGGTGTAGGCATGTATCCATCCCTCATGGGAAGCTTTAGTTGTCCTACACTGATCCTCATGATAGGATCTTGTTCTGATGAGGCTTCAACATCTATGACCTCAGTGTCTTTTCACACGTCCCATATGGAAGATTCTTGGATTCTTCCTACACCGAGTACTTCGAGTGAGCCTGTTGAGACGAGCATGCCATTGCTTGCAGCTATGATAGCTTATCAAGCTAATATCAAGAATGTTGCAGAGCCTAGTTCTTCCTCTTCGCGGATGGAGGAGGAGGACCCTTATGTGCTACTGGCATGGGCAGTACAGTCTTCTCATGACCATGACTACCTTGATACGGTTTTCCTTTCGGATGAAGTGATTATTGAGGCTATGTCGGGAGTTGAGCCACCATGGGAGGAAATTCATCATAGATCGTACTTTCTTCCAGAGCTTGACCGTTTGGAGCATGAGGATTTTAGGGTGATTCTTAGTCAGAGAGTTAGTAGTCCTATGGTTCCATTAAGCTCTCCTGGTCTGATGGCTGATGGAAACATGGTGAACATATCTTCAACGATTCCTATCAACATCTTTCACGATCCTGGCACAATAGAGAATGTCTATATTGGGGCAGAATGTTCCCATGCTGAGATTCTAGAATATACTGAGCTATTTAAGGAATTCCGTGATATTTTTGCTTGGTATTACGACGAGATGCCAGGTATTAACCCTCAAATTGTCGAACATGAGATTAAGACTTACCCCAACGCTAAGCCTGTTCGACAATGTTTACGTGTGGTGAATCCTAGGAAAGCACCCACCATTAAGGCAGAGATAGAGAAGCTGTTGAAAGCCGGTTTCATCTATCCCGTTCCCTTGACGGAGTGGGTTTCAAACCTCGTTCCGGTGGATAAGAAGCAGGGAGCGATCCACATATGCACTGATTTCCACGATTTGAATCATGCTTGTCCTAAGGATAACTTCCCCACACCATTTATAGATCAGATTTTGGATGAGTGTGCGGGTAGCGAGGTGTTCTCCTTTATGGACGGCTTTTCTGGGTATAATCAGATACAGATTAAACCTGAGGACCAACATAAGAATGTATTTATTTGTCCTTGGGGAACGTTTACATATCGAAAAATGCCTTTCGGCCTTAAAAATTCCGGAGCTACATTCTAGCAGGCAATGACCTTGATTTTCGATGATCTCAAGTCTATTATTGAAGTATTTTTGGACGACCTCGCTGCTCATTCTTGTATGAGAATGCATCATCCCTATCACTTGAGATTGGTATTCAAAAGATGCTGGCACTATTCAGTTAGATTAAATCCTCATAAGTGCATCTTTTGTGTGAAGTCAGGTCGTTTGTTAGGATTCAGAGTTTCAAAAGAGGGTATAAGAGTTGACCCTTTGAAGGTGGAGGGAATACTCCAATTGTCTCCCCCGAAGAATATTCATCATCTTCAGTGTTTGCAAGGCATGGAAAACTTCTTACAAATATTTGTTGTCAACTTTGCCAATTTGACTAGAGGCTTCATGCGTCTCTTGAAGAAGGATACTCCCTTTTATTGGGATGAGTGAGCCCAGGAGTCCTTCGATGCACTCAAGCGAGCCCTAGCATCGGGCCTGGTGATTAGTCCTCCGGATTATAGCCGTGATTTTCTATTATATGTGGCCACGTCCTTAGAGACGATTGGTATGGTTTTGGTTCAAGAGGATGAGGAGCTCCAAGAGCATGCCATATATTATCTAATCCGAAACCTTATTGATGCAGAGATTCGTTATTCTCATGTAGAGAAGCTTGCTTTAGCTACCGTACATGCGGTTCAACATTTGAGACATTATATTCTCCTTCGCCTGACCTTGGTTGTGGCCCATGTCAATCCATTTCAATTCGTCCTCATCCGAAGGATGATTGGGGGAAAATATAATAAATGGATTGTCATTTTGCAAGAATTCGATCTCGAGTTTGTTTCGGCAAAATCGAAGCAGTATTTAATTTTTGCAGAGCTTATATCGGATTTCTCGAGCGAGGCCAAGGAGTTGGTTTGTGAAGATATGTTTGTTGATGAACACATCTTCTTAATCTCAACATTAGGCCCATGGTATGGGGATATCATAGTATATTTACAAACACAGAATACCCCTACTCACCTCTTGCAAGATGAACGACGACGATTACGTCAGGTCTCTAAGAACTATCTCATAGTGGACAATACTTTGTACCGCTGTGGGGTAGATTCCATTTTACGTCGTTGTTTAACTCATGAAGAGGATGAGGTTGTGCTGAATGATTTCCACCGAGGGGTGTGTGGTGGTCATTTATCTGGGCTTTCTACAGCTCAAAAGATTTTGAGAGTGGGTTATTTCTGGCCGTCGATCTTTAAGGATTGCGTTGATGCGGTCAAAAGGTGCCACCCTTGCCAGGTTTTTGCACATAATATGCGCTCAAAACCTGCCCTGTTACATCCCATTATCACCACCGGTCCCTTCACTAAGTGGGGGATCGATTTAATGGATTGCAACCCAGATTCGGCTGGGGGGCACCATCACATTATAGTGGCTGTTGATTATTTCACGAAATGGGTTGAGGCTATGCCTACAGTAAAATCTAAAAGTGAGACAACTGATCATTTTGTATTCAACCAAATTATTACTCGGTTCAGGATTTCGAAAGAGCTTGTCACTGACCATGGCTCACACTTTCAGAACCGTATGATGGAAGAGTTGGCATTGAAGTTAGGGTATAAGCAAGAGCACTCCTCTTCTTACTACCCTCAAGCGAATGGATAAGTAGAGGTAGTGAATAAATAACTCAAATCCATTCTCCAACGAACCATTGCACAAATCAAGATGAATTGGCACATTATGTTATACCCTGCTTTGTGGGCATATCAAACCGCTATTAATACTGCCACTGGTTTTTCTCCATATCAGCTCGTACTTGGAGTGGAGTCGATATTGCTGGTTGAATGCGAGATTCCTTCGTTGAAGCTAGCTATGGAACTCTTACTAGACACTTCACCTTTTGTGGAGCGTTTGGTTCACCTTGGGCAACTTGATGAGTAGCGTCGAGATGCCTTAGTGGCTCTAGAGGTTAATAAACGTCGCATTAAGGTCTAGTACGATAAGTCTGTCCATCCAAGAGTGTTTAGTGAAGGAGACTTGGTCCTTTTGTGGGATCAACCGAAAGAACTCTTGGGGGCAGGGAAATTTAATCCTATGTGGCGTGGTCCTTACATGGTCAAGTGTGTGTTAGATAAGGGTGCGTATGAGATAGTGGATTACGAAGGAACAACTTTTGCGGAGCCTAGAAATGGGCTCTATCTCAAAAAATACTATGCATGATCTTTAGCCAAGGCTGCTTGTTGTATATTATTGTACAGCTTTGCATAGTTAGGTCTTTTTCTTATCGTGATCAAGTTTGTGATTAGTTTCCATTTATTTTGGTATATGTCAAGGGAATCTTCCACCTACATAGGATTCACAGATGGTGCAAGCCGTCACACTCAACACTCAGCCTCTGCTGCTTGGGTGATTTATACTCCTATGGGTCAGGTACTGTCTTCAGGAGGTGTATGTCTACAACCATCTTCCAACAATGTTGCTTAATATAGTGCCGTTATTGAGCTTCTATGGGATGCCATTCTACATGGCGTTCTATCTCTTGAGGTACGTCTTGATTTGGAGTTAGTAGTGTCATAGCTCAATGGTTTGTACCATGTTAGAAATCCGACATTATTGAGAAGGTTCTTACGTGTGAGATTGTTAGAATGACAATTTGACAATATAACATATATACACATTCCAAAAAATAATAATCAAGTTGCTGACTCATATGCTAACTACGTGTTAGATTGGCATTTGTTTCATTCATAATAAATTAATCACAAACACAATTTTTACACATGTAAATATATAAATCGATCACCATAAAACTTTTTATATATACATCAAAAATGTGATAATACATAGTGTCATGATACAAAATTTGGGGCTTTTAAAGCCACCATCATATAATACACGGTCGTACAAAATATATACACTCTCAGGTGTCTAATCCTGTAGAGGAGGAGGAGGGTTGTGATCATGGAATGTCACTACGGCTCTAGCTAGCCGCTGAAATAAACGCACCCATGTGCATGGTACACCCACCACCTGCCACTGCATGGCCTCAGGCAAGTCCTCGACTTGCGCCATGGGAACTCTATGAGTCAGTCTCACAAAGTTGGTATGAATGCTCTGGAGCATTCGCTCCGCATCCACACCCGTGATGTCATCTCCTCTTTCCCTCCGTCTATGATGAGGGAAGCCCTCTGGCCACCGTGGTCCCACATTTGCACACAGATGGTAGATGTCACTATGTGTTGTCATGCAAAAACATGTCTTTTTGATTCCACATAATCAAGAAAATACAAAAAAATTAAATAACTCAAAAAATTTAAAAAAGAGTGAGGGTCGAGATTCGTTACGTATATCACCATATGCCGATCCTGGTGGCAATGGCATATCTAGGCCCCCCTAGAAATCTATCCTTGCATAGGGGTAGTCATCGATGGCAACTATCTGTCATCACCACCATGGAAAGAAGTCAGCTGGATATGGGTTGGCCACCCTACCACCCCCCAGCCTGCGCATAGCATTTTCCCAATGTCGTTGGGCCATATCTCGAACCCCGTGGAGAGGAACGTGCACTCTAGGGCTCAATCCCGGAACACTCTCGAAGAAAAAGGTGCTCAAGATACTGCTGAACCCGAAGTTCCGCACCCTGCCTGCCTTACACTCATTGAGCTGGTGTTTCATGTTGCTCAGTAGTGTAGTACTCCAGTCATAGATTGTGGGTCTCATGCATTCCATTGCATAGAACATTAGAGGCCGAGAGGCTTGGTGGAGTGATGCTAAGCCTGCTATCCTGCCTAGTTTCAGTAATATGGCCTTTAGGCCCAGCACCTGTATAGCATTGGTAGGGACTTGACTCCCCACTTTCTCAGTGTCTGGATAACAGTACACGGAAATGTACTTGTCGATAGTCAGGCCACCCCCTGGCCCACCACGGGAACGAAGGTTCACCACCTCCCATCATCTAGAAATCCCTGTGATAAAGTATATGTCCTCCACCTCTATGGTGAGGGACATCCCATCAATATGAAAGGACTCCAAGTATGGATCCCAATAGTCTACTAGCATCTGTAGCAGTCTTGGTTTGGCCCTCAAACCACCAAGAAACCAAAACTTGTAGAGTCTGCATGCACGAAGAGCTTGTTGAGCCATTAAGTCGGCCCTTATTGCTTCCTCTACTTCACCATGCTCGCACTCTCTCCACTCTAGCACCATCCTGCAAGAGAAATTGGAAATTTTCCCATGAGTTTAGTAAAAAATCATATGTGCGGCCTCATACGCGATTGTTTTCAAAATAGCCGCATATGTACACGGGTTTGAGGCCCTTTTCCGCATATATCCATCCCTATATGCGAAAAAAGCCTCAATTTCTGCATGGGCTGCAGCGCTCATTTTGGGATGGCCTAAAAAACTCATTTGACCATGAAAATCTATAAAAATTATATCAAAATGCAAGAGGAGAGCATGAGTAAATACCTGGAAGAAACGGTTGTGAATTCCACCGGCTGGATCTCCTGGAATTTGTAGTTGAAAATCAGAGCTCAAATGGGTAAAAGTTTCAAATGATTTATATTTTTTACTATTTATAGAAAAATTTTCGAATATTTGAAAATTTTTACCCCCTTTCCTATAGTTTCGACATTTTCTAACCATTTTGGACTATTTTTGACATAATTTGTGATGTAGAAGACCTTTTTCAGTGCTGTTTCAGCCATTGGATTGATCTGTTCATGCCGATCTCAGGTATCATGTCTAAACTGGCATATAGGTTAGGTTTCACCACCATTTGCATTTTGCATCACCTTATGACCATATCAACATGACCTTTGGTACGAACCCACTCTATTATGTCACAGAACCTTCTTGCTAGTTTAGACGTGGCATGATACGAGTGGTAGAGCTTCACCTTACATGGGTACCCTAGTTAGCGCCTTATGTGCATTTGGTGCCCATGTCGACATTTTCTCCTTTAGGGTGTGGGAGTCCGTTGTATAGTACTGCCATGACATTTCGCAAGAGCCCCGTACTCCTCTTGATCTTATGCTGGCCTATTTCCCTCAGGACTCCCTCATGTCAAGTTGTAAATGCCTTATCATGAGCTTTTCCTGCCTTATTGAGCTTTATGCCGGCTCCCCTGACATTGCGTTTCAGCCATATAGCCCAAGCTTATCTCATGTCTAGCCATGCAGAGCCATTTTTTGTATCCTTCGCAGCTTGATTTCCTTTTTACCGGGAGGGGATTTTCCCCCGAGTGTCGATATCCTACACATGTATCCTTACATTGAGCATAGGTATGTTCCACTGCTTGGAACTAGTTTGTTTGATGTTGTGACACTTGTCTCCTCCTAGTTTGTAACTATAAAGCTAGTTTATTCTTTTTTCAATATTTTCAAATAACTGAAAAAGTCCAAAAAAAATCAAAAAACCAAAAAGTTGGACAAGGAAAGATGTTATCTTTGGCAGTTTTCGAGTTGTGTCGCCTTCGAATAGAGCACTGTATATCACATCCATTGGTTGGGTTATAGTTTGACTTTAGGAGCTGTACTCATTTATCTGAGTTTACCTCCACTGACTGGTTAAGCTTCCAGTCCCTATGGAGCCTCTGTTGATGCCTCTTGTGTCGCAGAGATGTCCCAGTTTGTATATCGAGTCTATGCTGCCTTCATTCAGTCACCATACACCGTTATGCTCTTGTTCGAAGGAAGTTGAATCTTGTGTCGGCCATTCCTCAGTTATCTTGACTTTGCATGTCGGCCATTCCTGGTACAGTTACTGGTTCATGCACCTTATGATCGAGTCCTTCCACATTATACAGCTTTGTTGAGTACCTCTTGTTGGATTATGGGGGATGCCTTAATGCCCTCCTTCTAGCGGATTTCATCCCATCGACTTCAGATCATTTATTCTGGGATTGGAATCTAGAGTCCTTTTGAGTTCCTTGAGACTTGCAATCATTAGTGGCAGGTTCTCTCACCATCGACAGTTTTTGGGAATACATCAATGTCCCCTGATTGATGGATCCTCTCAAGTGTTCGACCTCAACACATTTATTCACACTTGTTAGTTTGCACTCTAGTACCTTGATTCCCATTTTCATTATCGGTGGGTGATCTCGCGTCTGTTAATAGTATACATTAATGACCGGTAATCAGACGATGGACTACTATGTTCGACCTCGACACCTCTATTCACATAGTAGGACATGTACTCATAGCGGTTTGTGTAGAAGAATTTCCAGATTGGTGGCATCTCTTATATGCTACCTCCTTGATCATTCCAGTGTTCATGAGATTTCAGCTCTCGTGACTTGATTCCAGTATATGTTAGATATTTCAAGCCACTATGGAGATCTTGATCTATTATATATCTTCAACCATTTTGGAGATCATGGTCCTTTGTATATCTTCATCATGGAGATTCTGATCTATGTATATTGTACGTGGTGATGACCACATATGTGATATCATGTATCATGCCTATTAATGGCCATTGTACTCTTATGTATCCGAGACTGCTACATGTATTTGCAGTTGTATGCAGAGTTGTATTATTGTAATATGCTGATTGGGTGGCTGGTATTTCATTTGGGATCCTTCATCACTCCACTTCTGGGATGGACTTACAATGTATTTCGGCCATCGTATGACCCCTCTGACCTCACACATTAGGGGGCATCTATTATAGCAGATTTCACCACTCCAGGTGAATCACACTTTGTATGGCCTTCCCCTGTCCCGCTACAGACTCCTTAGACCCCATGGACCATTTTTTGTCCTTTGATGTTTCCTTGATCATCCCTAAAAACATATGAAAAATGATACATGCGACTTTTAAACCTATAAGTGCGTATATACGCGGGTTTGCCCACTAAAAATGCATACATCGGGATGTGTGCATAATCCAAATTCTTTTGGAGTTTTCCTTGACATGGATCTGACTCATTTGACTCATGGCCTTCCCTATGCCTTGAGATCGCTCGGATTTGACCTTTCATTACCCCTTTGAAAAGCTATATAAGGAACCCCTTGGTACATTGAAGGCATAAGAGAGAATTGAGAGCAAAGAAACTATAGTCCATTGTTGCTGAAACTTATGCTTGAGTCTGCATCCCTTTGTCCCTTGGAGCACTTTTGTGTTCTTCCCAAGCTTGCCTTTTGCTTGTGGGCTTGCTATCTAGACATGGAGGATTGAAGTGGTGGAGGCCCAAGTGGGGGATTCAGTTTCTCCGGTTCGTAGACGTGCTGTCAGAGGTTGTATCTTGTAATCTCTGATTTATATTAATAGAAATATCTTTTCCTGTCCAATAATGTGTGTTTGAATGAATATTTTATCCATGGGATTATGTCAAATGATTGTACATTATTGATTATATATGCTAGAATAGATCTAACACCATGATATATAGAATGCCTGTATTGTTTACTTGTTGTTGAGGAAGTACTCTATCAATTCAAGCTGAAGATTGGAAAGCTCAACGGGGATCTACTTCAACCGTCTAGAATAAGGTACGAGGTCTGATCCTTTAGTGTTAGACATTTAATTTCTATTGCATATTGGAAAGGATTGATTTCTGGAGTCAAGCTGTCTGTTGTGGTACCCCAAGCCATAGGAATTTATCTCCGTAACACCCCCTCATGTGTCACAGGTTAGCATTTATACATTAAGCATATTTGCACCGCTTACATTAACGACCTTATATGTAATCTTTTGTTGTAAGCCCATATGCAGTGTTAGAATTTAGTAAATTTCTAGGGGGTCTTTGAATCCATCTACGATGTTATGATTTAGTAAATTTTATACCCCCTCATGTGTCATAGGTTAGCATTTATACATGAAGCATATTTGCAACGCTTACATTAATGACCTTATATGTAATCTTTTGTTTTAAACCCATATGCAGTGTTAGAATTTAGGAAATTTTTAGGGTGTCTTTGAATCCATCTGCGGTGTTATAATTTAGTAAATTGTATACCCCCTCATGTGTCATAGGTTAGCATTTATACATGAAGCATATTTGCACCGCTTACATTAACGACCTTATACACAATCTTTTATTCTTGGAGAAAAAACAATTTGCTTATAAGATTTACATCCTTACCAAGGTATCATAATTAATTTGCAATACATTTTTGGTACAAACATGAATACAAACCATCCCAAGCAAAGATATCGCAAATACTACATAAAAATTGATCTTTTATTTGGTCATTTTCAGTTGTGTAACTCCAACAATGGAAAATTACAATTTTGACAATGAATTTGTATAATTTACTAAATTTTAACACTACATATGGATTCAGAGATCCCCTTTGTCTATCCGTGGTGTTAAAATTTAGTAAATGGTAACATTATAGATGGAGTCAAAGACACGAGCTAATGTCAAAACATGATACCATAGGTGAACCTACTGAACTTTTTTGCAAGATCATTTCATATGTACTTTCACATCTACTTCAGTGTGTTTATCATGTCCATATCTTATTCATGATTTTTTCTTTTGTATTATCCCTTCAATAGATTCACCAAGCTTTATCATGTTCATCATCATAGTGTGGTTGAGTCGAGCCTTAGATGTTTGTTGTATTTCCCTCTCGACATTGCCATGTTGTGAAGTTGGTGTCATTATGTTTGGCTCATCATACTAGTCACACTCATATTTTGTTTAAATAAAATCATCGTTGTTTGATTCTCTTGGCAGTATGTTAAAGTTTTGACAAGTTCATGTATTTTGTGTCATCATGTTAGCTAACAATTGTCAATTTCACAACCTCCATTAATTCCCCATATGCATCCATTCATCATGGTTCTCCTGGAACCTGGGATTGGAAAGTTATAAAGTCCCCATAGGGTCTCTTCCCTGCAAAAAATCACCAATATCCTCCATTTAGTAAAGAAAAACAAATCCTCCATTTTGAAAAGAAAAAAAATCCTCCATTTTTGTAATTTCTTTAAATTAAGAGTTACCCTGAATCGATTGGTCTTTGAATCAATCCACAACATTAAAATTTACAAAATTGGGGTTAGTCATGATCAATTCGAACAAACCAAAATTAATATCACTCAAAAAAATAGTTCATATTTAATATATTATATATTAATATATAATATGCTAATATATAGATTCGGGTCTACCTTTGAATGCGAAGAATCCCTAAATATGATAATATGCCCAATGCATTGATCATAAAACTTTGGGAGACATCCCATTGAGTGATAAACTTGGAAAAGGTGAATGCTAGGGAAGTTGGGATTCATAAGAATTTCTTATAAGTCAAACAAGCAATTACTCAATGTGATCAAAATGTTACCTAAATACCACAATATCGTGGAATTTGGGAACATGGAATTGACTAAAAAATCAGAGGCGGTTAGAAATCCAAGACACACAATCTTATCAAATGTTGGCCTTGGAAGAAGTGCAATTACAAAAAATGAGCTTCCCTAGATTCATAACATAGCTCAATACCAAAGCTACACAATGATGTTTGCTAGCATAATGTACCCAATCTTGTTCACATATATAATGCCTCTGCAAATGGTGATTATGAGGATGTAATATATTAGTGCAAGGGGTGTCTAAAGGGATCCTTATTTATAATAAAGATCACATGGTTAATCCTCACATTCTCTACAGACCCTTAGTATTATGAAACCAAATATTCTAAACAATAAACTATCAAAATACACAAACCAATTCAAGGACAAAGACATATTAAAGAATTTGTCTACTCAGTCACATTATCACAATTGAATATTTAAAGACACAAAAATTTTGCACCTTAGCACCAATAATTGTTTCCTGCCTCAACAACGCTCTTAGGTCTCACCTTCCATCTTATAACTAGTCTTATTTTTTTTTATCTCTTTGTCTTCTCAATTTCCTCTTTTCCTTCACCAACTTCCTCTTGAAAAGAAACTCTTTACTCAAAGGAGCCAATTAGACCTCCTTTAGGGTCATCACGTTTTTAAGTTTTTCCTTCAACGTGCATGTGCCTCATATGCATCAACTTTTCCCCATAACACTTCATCTTCCATGCATGCCTTAATGCCCAAAACTTTGTCCATGTACCTGTCTCCTTTGCACCAACATTTTGGTACACATCAAATTTTTTATTGCAACGTTCTCTTCCTACAGCCAAACCATTATCTCTCACACTCACGTTTATTATACCTTGTTTGATCTACATCCACTATGCTTCCATTTCCAATGACTTCTTGAGAGGTTAATATTCTTTTAAAACATACATAAGATTAATCTTGTAATATGTAATAACAATGTGGATAAAAACACTATTTCTTTCATGGAATCCATTCTTGTTGGATACATAGTTACCATAAGGAAAAATGAAAAAAATGCATTACTATCCCTAAATACATACATAAATAGACAAACAAATATATAATAAAAATAAAAAATCCCAACTCCCATCACTTAGGTTTAATTTAATAATAACCTAATTTAATAATGATAATAATATTGAATAGGGATGTACAAAGTATGCCAATAGAAGAGCAAGTGATGGGAAATTTTGTGTGTGAGAATAGAAAAGGCCATAGATAAACAAATTATCAATTTTATTATCATAGCTCACACATTTTTTCTCCTTTGGTGTGATGTGCTATAAATGTTTCCATCTTATCTGCCATGCTTATGATTTGACCCCTATCTCGAGTATTTCTCATCACCCACCGCAACAACATAAGTGGATTTCATTTGACAGTGATAAAAAAATAGGAATTCTATACCATTCCAAGTTTTTTTTTCTATTTCCATTGAGATCCAAATTCATAATGTCTATCTCTTCAATTTTTCCTGCCTCTACCTAGAAAGCAGACAATGAAAAGAGATGAACCAAAGATCCACAGAAAACATTTCCTCTACCCAGAAAGCAGACAATGAAAAGTGATGAAACAGAGATCCATGTAAAATGTGTATTTGATAGTAACTCTGAAGGAATATTTTACTTCTGTCTAGTGGCTACCAAGCCATTGTTCAGGGCTTCAATGGTTTTAATATGTCGTGTCGTTGTTGAGCTTGCATTTTTATAGCCATGTATGTCAAGGATATTTTTCTAGAGGGTTCAAGTCCTACACCACAAGAACGATTGTGTCAAATTTTGATCCATTTTCAATGCCATAAGAGGGCTAGACGGCTCTAGGAAATCGAACATTTTGGATTCCATCTGCTTAGTGGGGAATAGGCTAATGCAGTGAACTCCACACCCTACCCTTTGGAGATGGATAATAATCACCACTTAGGGGGGATGAAGCCTCTTCCTAGCGCCTATCAATTTGGTGCAGTCAAACTTGCAGGAACTAGTGTTCAAGTAGGAGTAGGTTGGATTCACCAAGGCCACCATTACCATTGTCTTGGATAAATCCAACACAAAATGTATCTCCATTGGCTACGAGGATTGCAGCAAGATCACCGTCACTCACAGGTACTTTTTGCTTCTAAAAACATGAATCTCTATGATTCCAAAATCTCTAGATCCTTTAAATGGATGACATGAAATGCTTGCATGGTGTGTGATACAAGGCTACCAAACCCTACATTAAAAAATTTCTTACTGGATGGAAAATAGGCCTTCCTTTGCGCCACTCTAATCCATTTCCAGAACTACTCTGTCTCAATCTCCTTTTATTTAGATTGACCCATTGTACTAAATATGTATGATTTTTGGGTGCGTCCACAGAGTGTTCACTCCTTGATCGATTCACTTCCTAGTTTACTTAGTTGACTCTAAGATCTCTCACAACTCACACTTCTTCAGTAGTCATATTATTGATTTCCACACTATCTTCGACATTCTGTGTACTTATAACTTTGATTGGGTTCTTAAACTATGCCGACTCTCATTGAGACAATTGGATGCCCAAAAGACACCTATAAATATAGACGTGTTACCTACTCATTCATCATTGAAATCATAATAGATAACAAGGAAACTTAAAAACTCAAAGTGCCCAATTTAAAACTCAAACATACCTTTCACCAATGATTTGATCTGAGCCTGAATAGTTTATAAGCCACCCAATAGATCTGGAGCTCATCTCCCATCGGATATATCATCATATTCGTTGATTTTATCCTTGATTACAATCTGAATTCAAGGTATCTCCACACTAAGCTCTATATTGTTCCAATACTTTGACATGTTTAGCCTCTGTTCACCAATGAAATACCCATTAAATCGTTACACTGCATGCACACGATACTCCCTCTTAAGCATCATTTCAATGGCTTGGTCTTCTGGAAATTGAATCCTAATTACCAGGTAGGAAAGTGTGATAGGATGCTTCCAAGATGTGGCATCAAACCACAATATGCCAAATCGGTTCCAATCAAAATTTCCATCTCACCATCTCTTCATGCAATTTGTATTCTTTAAACCAAAGTAAAATCGCAACACAATCTATACAATATTAGAATTTCAAGTTGTCCAAACATTCAATCTCCAAATATGCAGAAGATAGTATTTGGAGGTATTACCATCTACAGATATACACTGTCTGTCATATATTCTATTTGATTTTAATACACATAATCCTTTATTATTCCAAATTCCACATGAATAAAGAAGTAAAATATTATGTAACACAATCCATATACTATCGATGGCTGTAAAGGTGAATAGAAAATGAATCTTTTCCTTTACAGAAATCTTCCCAATAACTCAAGTGAAAAAAAACAAAGAAATAGTAAGAGATTTAACATATTTTTGCTGCAATTACTTCTATGATCATTTAACACACACACATATATAAATTATATGAAAATATGCAACAAAATCATTCACAGAGGAAGTCTTGTTTCCTTAAGGATAATCTTCTTGTTATTTTCTGTAAAATACCTTTCAACAAAAATAGAAATTATATTGGTTTCCCTTGTTCTTGTTCACTCCTATCTCTCCGTTGGACTTGTGTTGTTTAGCATGGCCAATCCAGGGAGCAATCTTGCATTCCAAACCAAATCTCTCCGAAAGGTGCAACTTCTAGAGGCAACAATCCTCAATCCCACTGGACTAAATGTGAAATTCTCTTGGACAATTCAACCTACATTGCCACCCTCTCTGCTAAAGAGTAGTTCAATACATCGTCCTTCCATAGATCCCTCATTGAATGTAAGGAATCAAAAAAGATTTCCCACCATCCAAAATCCTTGCATGCAATTTATTAGAAAAAGACAATCCCACTATACAAAAATTCATGACATCATATTACGAGCTTCATCATCTCTACCACAAAATGAATCAACACCTTTGAAGAGGGAAGCTACAAAGAAAAATCAGTTTCCCTATGCGCAGAAACTTATTAATAATTATTTGCCTCTATGAGGAAAAGTTAAAGTGACCATCTATCTTAAACAAATTATGAGTAGAGTAAGTAGTACGACCAAGTCTATTCAAAGAAAGGGGAAGTGGAGTGTTAACCAAAAAGCAATATAAAGGAAAAAGCAAAGTCTTCTCCACTGCTTCAAAACTGAAAAACAATGGCAGAATTTAAGAGTAGTATAGACAAATGAAAACTTGCAGAATCAAGCTCAGCACCCAAAGTCTTACTAGAGCTCTGAAATTTTGTTTAGAAGAAGAAGAAACCAGAAATAAAGTCAAGCATGCAATTTTCCCTTCAGAGCTCTGCATACAACCAAGAAATCCAAGAGAAGAAACTAGATAACCAGAATTGTTGAAATCCAGAAAATAAGCTCAAGAACAGATACAATCTAATGGAAAGGAGGAGAGAGGGCCAAGGTTTGATTCAATGATGTGATGTAGAGTTTAAATAAAACTTAACAAAGAAAGGGTAGGATGCAACATTCTGACATTTCTTATGTGGGTGTCTCCATTTTTGTTATCTCCAAATCCATACATCATTATAATGCACTTTTCCCTTTCGGTCTACATTTGTATCTGTGCCTTGCAATCAAGGTTGAAATCTAGGGATATAGAAACCATTCCATTTATTTATCATGTCGACTGACAGTAATTTGACAAATCTCTTGCATAATCACACTTATCTACAATTTTATAGAGATGTTCAGCTAAAAACCAACATAGAAACGTAGATACACAATATTCAAGAAAGAAGAGTGTGAAATAAATCATAACTCTATTAGTCATATTTCTTAAATTAGTTTGGTAGTCGTCGTGTTGCTACATTATCTATTTTACCAATGTTTTCTTCCATTGTATAATCACAAATATTGGCAATATTTATTATAAGAGAGGTATCCAATTCTTATCAAATGATAAGCACTGTTGCCAAATTTGATAGGGGAAATATTTTTTTCATTTTTAATTTAGCATATTGGCCATTGGGAAACTAGACTTTCTGTAAACACACCCTTACAAATTTGATATTATCTTTTCCTCTTTTTCCATAACATCTCTATCCTTGTAGAATCATTAAGTTGTTTAATGTTTTTCTAAATTGGCTGAAACTAAAGGTCAAACTTTTTGCAAACATCACTTCTGAGATCCTAACGTCTTGATGGAAATTGTGCTGGTAGAGCCTCTATTTTGTTCAACCACATTCCCTCTAAGCTTTTCTCTTAGACATCCCATTGTTCTTCTTATTTCTTCCTCTTGTTCTTCTAAGCCATATTCCAATTTTTTGATCCTTTATTCACAGTCTGTTGTCTTTTTCTATACATGCCTCAAATCCCACTGTTGTAGGAAGAAAATGAAAGTTACCACTCATTATGAAGAAATCAATGAGTTTTGTTATGATTCTCTCCTATTGAATCCTTTGACCCTGTAACTTTGGTGAATTTTAAAACTATGGAGTGTGACATTTGTTTTTCATTGTTTTTCACTTTTAGAACATTTAAGGTATTTTTTGCGGTTTAAAGTATTTTTTAACACACAAACAGGTCATATATGGGTCTCACTCCCTTTAGGAGCTTTTATTTTCTAATTTTTTAATTTTACTATGGGATATGGTAAGGTAGGTTATGGTAAGTCAAAGGGTTGGATAAAATCCATTTTTAATGCCTTTAGAATAGTAAATTTATTTGGAACCAAAGTCAAACTTACTAAATGACAGTTTCTATTTTTTTTGCCAATATGTTCCATTTAAGGGACTTTGCATCAACCTGGGGTTAAGAGTATTGTGCATTGATCTAACTTTTATCTTTTTCTGCTCAAAGGTTCAATTCTGTATTGTAGAAAGGATGTTTCCATGATATGTTTGCATTTATGTTTGTTTATAATGATAAGATTCAAATGGCACATCTATTTTTTCCAGGAAAAATCATCGTTTTGATTCGAGAAGATGAGAAATTGCATTCCTAATCTAATGCTGCTCTTTCAAAGCATTAAAAAAAGAGCTCTTTATTGAATCCCTCCGAAAACAGACTATTAATACATCTTCAACTTGATGTTTTGTGTATTAAAATAATACAAATGAAACGCCTTAACTATCTTGTCTTTAGTCCTATACATTTCTATAAAAGTACTATGTCTTTATTTATGATAGAAAACAAAAAGATCAAATTTTTAACTAGCATTAGGGCCTAGAACATTAAACAGATTTCGATGATCATATATATAGAACCCTCCCTAAATAATAGATTCTGAGACATAAATGATTTCATCCATGCATTCTTCAATGACCACACTTCCCTCTGCTACATGACACTCTTCCTTTGAGTAGTCATCAGCTTCCACATTTTCCTCGTTATATCCACAAGTAAAATAAATTGTCTTAAAAAATCTTGCTATTGTTTTTGTCTGATATTGTAGAGGTCTGAGGTTTATATTTAGATTCTATCCTATACCTTGCATATACTTAATCACCATACTGAAGTCACTATATTTTTGTAACTAATTTACATTACTCTCTATGTCACATTTGAGAAGAAGTGTTAATTCCATTAGTTATGAAAAATTATAGGATCCTGTTCTAAGGCTAGCGACCATCCATCCATCTTAATTGTGTGATTCTCAGTTAAAAACAAAATACAACCCGCACTACTACTATCCCAAGGACCTTTCCTTGATCCATCAAAGAACCTGCATACCTTCCAAGTACCATAAGGGAAATTTATGTGTTCCTTACAGGTCGGATCTAGATTGGTCAATAGGAATGGTTCATATGAATATTCTCCTGTAGATTATAGTGTTGAGACTTGAGAGGCGGTAATAGACAGTCTGGACTCCAAATAAGTACTGGTTGTGGAAGATTTTGTGTCTCTGAAATTGATCATAATGGTCCAGAGTTGTCTTATATATTTTTGGCTCTGATTGGCTTTTCTAGCATGTCAAGAGAGTCTAAAATCAATATGATCCATTGAGATCAGTGATGTTTGGGTGTCAAAATCTAGAGATGCACATTTATGTCTCATTAATAATATTGGTTGATGTTAATCCCACCTATGTGGCATAATTTCTGCCACCTATGAGATCAAACACATGGACTTGAGAGCATGGAGGGACTTTAAACCCTTCCTGACAGTCAAATTGTTGTGTTAAACCTTCTTCTGCAACCCAAATCCTTGGATTTTTTTGGTTTCGACAACTATATTTTCCACCTTCCAACTTTGCACAATTCCAATATTTCCGCACGCTGCCTTTCGCAATGGGATTTCCACATTCACCTTTTTTGCAATGCATAATGCAAAAATTAGAAAACTCACTTCTCCAATTTTCAAACTTCAACACTTCCACACTTTCACATCCGCAATTCTCCTTCCACATGCACCTTTCCACACTTCCCTTTTTCGTTGTGGATTGTGGGTTGTGGATCTTCGTTCCAATTTTTTTTTTTTTGAAGTTTGGTTTCTCGCACTTCAACTCTTTTGCACCATTGATTATTTGTGGCCTTGCTCTCGACTCCCAATCTATTGTGGATTGCATATCTTGAACTAACTTTGCGTATCCATACTTTCTCTTTGCGAAATTTGATCGTGACCGTTGATATTCTCCAATATCTATCTCCACCGCACGATCTTAAGTTACCTGGGCAACTGGTTTAGGAGTATCTTTGGCGTAAATTTTATTTATATGATCAATTTTAGCCGTGCATTTTCTCCTTCCATGATCTCAACCATCCAAGCCTGCATAGGCTTAAATCTCAATTTTCATCGATCCTTGCAGTGATCAATCTACAGGTCCCAAACCTGTAACAAGGTTACTCTGCACACACATTTCATTCATGAAATTATCAATGGATTGCTCACTTAATTCTCCTTTGATTGATCAAATATTCGATCAATCAATCTCTGTTTCCCTCCTTCTCAAAATCCTAAATTCACATAGAGGATTATCAACTATTAATAGAGATTTAATCAAGCATTCATACATATCCTTATGAAGTCACCCATTCAGAAATAATTACATTTACACACAGAGATATGTTGAAATAGGATTTTTCATTCACACGCTAAAATATTACATACATACTTGTCTCAAAACCCACATTCTAATCTACTTAGGCCTGATACATCTTTAATTGGCCTCTTCTCCGATTCCTATAGGTTTTACTGACCTCTGTTTCTCTGTCTCTACTAATCCTATCCTCTCTATATACTATTATTTTGCCTTTCTATGCCTTGTAGGCTTACATATTTATACACAACAGGATTCATGAACCATTCTGGTTCAAATTCTCAATACACTCAACAACATGCTTAATTAACTCAAACTATCAAACTTATCCTATGATTCACTACCACTAATTGATGACTTTGTTACATGATTCAACAAACGGCCCAATGAATCACTCATCCACTTAATGACTCACCTAATGGATCACCATCATCTATAATCAAATAAAACATAGGTTTAATTACAATGTAATGGTTCGAATACCATCAATTCAGAATTGAAGACCCCTTCTAGGTGAGGTGAAACATTGAGCTTGAAAATTGAATAGAGAGCAGGATGCTCTTGCATCAAACTTCTCAGGACGAAAAAAATTTGATCTATTGGTCATAACCTTCCATATCCAGTATGCCTGGATCCCAAACCTTGTTCTGTAGTTGGTCATCCATATTATCATGTTGTTTTGTCTTTGTCATCTTCAATTCTCTTGGTTTCCAAGTTTTCTATTGCAATGCTCCACTAGCCTTTCTTCTGCAATCTTAATCTATCATCTGTCTTCTACCATTGTTCTGTCTATTTGTTCTACTGATTTAAATCCTCATTCTTTCTTCATGCCTTGTCTGAGACATCTTCATCATAAAAAACCTTAGTTCTTCATTCTCCATGTCCAGTCTGTAGTTTGGATGACACACCTGCATCTTCTTTTCCTGAAACTGTTGTTGTTCTTTTGATTCTCTTCTTATATCCACTAAATTATAAAATAATTTAGTGTTTTTACCTGCTATATGCTCTTTTCCAATGCTACAATAAAACATTAAGCAATCATCTTTATCAATCCTTGGGTTGATCAACCAATCTTCTAACATTTCTAACTCTTCATCATATTTTATGTGGTTAGAAAATATTTTTTTGTATTCATTAACCAACTCCACAACAACAAGTTCTTTTATATACTGATCACCCTTTTGAGACAATATAGTCTCTTCCTGTTTCATGACATATTTCTTCCCCTATCTGTTAGCAACATTACTATCAAAATATGCAAGCGTTTTCTTTTGTTTATCTCCATGAGACCACGTCATCTTGTCCTTCAATCCTAGAACAAAATTATGGCTTTGGTCGATGTCAAGAATACATGGATACTGTCCTTATTCATATTTTGCCTTTGGAACAACCTCACAAGGTTCAACAAATGTTATTCATGCAAATATACACATTTCATTAATTTAAAAAATATTGAAATTTTTGTCTCCCATTGACCCTCTTATCAACATATTATTTTGCTGATCTGAACTCTCCCAAGAGTTCACGAGACTTTCAGCTAGTCCCTCTTCTACACCATCTTTTTCTAAGATGATTTTATGTTCTGCTTTAGAATAGTGAACATATTCTTCTATCAATGGCGTAATTCTGATTTTTTCTTTCTTTCCGAAAGCATCCATCCTATGCTTCACAACCTGCATAGACACATCATCTAAGTGTGCTTCAATACCTGCAGCCATACACCAATAATCAGTTTCAAAAACATGAGACTTTGAAGTCCCTGTTTATATTTCCCCTGGAATCCTCTTGTTGTATTGGTATGAACACAACATCATATTCCTTTCACCATCACCTACTTCTTCAAACTTCATGATAGTTTAAGGTGACTCTTCAACTCTCTCCTTCATTAGAGTACAATCTTGATTCTTCCTTGTAGAAATGTCTTTGAACATTTATTTTTCTGCCTTTATCTTCATATCATCTTCAGCTGACTACATTCCTCCATCAAGAAATTCATCAATGAGTTCCTTTTGCTGCAATACTTTAGACCTTTCCTCATTTGAGAGACTTTCTTCATCATATATGACTTCATCAAATTTTAAGATATTTTCAAAAGACTACCCATCATCTGCAAAAAACCTTGCAATCACAAACAAATCATGAGTCTAAAAAACATAAGACCTTTTGGTCATTTGGCCTCACAGTCATCTCCTCCATAAGTAGATCTTTACTCTTTACAGAATTCGTGAGACTCTCAATTGGTCTCTCTTTTTCTACTTCATCATCCTCTCCAAGAAAAGGACCCTGTTCAGGTTTACAATCTGAAACCTCCATCTCAGAATCAACTTCTCTGAGTTCTTTCTTCAATCCAACAAACATATTTTGTTATAGCTTCACCTATTGTGAATGCCATATTACCTCCCTTTTCATGACCCAACCATACATCTGGTTCTCTTCTTCAACAGCTTTCATATGCTTCTCAAAGCACAAAATGTCTCTTGCTAACTCTAGCAATTCGCTGTTACATTCTTCTTGTCTCTCTTTCTTCTTTCTTCTATTGTGGATTTTCTATGAACCCTTGTAATGACCTTCAATAGTCAGTGCTTTTGTCTCCTTCTCCTCTTTTTTGAACTGCATTCTGTTCACTTGTGGATTGCAACTAAGCCCTCACCTCCAACAAGTATCCATACTTGTCTGCTATATCTCAATAAGCTATCTCTCCTTGAGCTTGTCCTTTTAGTATCTTTGGTCCTCTCACTAGAACCTTTTGAGCATCTCCTTTGGTCTTCTTGGCTTATGCAGGTCCATTCCTCCGTTTTGAGAACATGTACTAGTCCTCTCTTTTCCAACATCTGTTGGATTTCTCAGGTTCTGCCACTGCTTCCTCTTCCATTTTCTCAAGAACTTCTATGTTCTTTTCTGCTAATAAATTCATATAACCAGAGTTAAAATACAAACATCAAATAGTCCATACCTTCTGACTTTTCGCTTGTACAATTGGATGAAAATATCTCCATCAATATCTTCAAAAGATCTTCTTCCTGATCTTTTTCATCTGAACATTTCTTTCTTGTCTTGGTTTATAGCCACTATCTACAATTTATCCTACTGCATAGCCTATAATCCCCCTCTCTAATATCTTCTATGATCCCTTGTATAAGACTAAGCATAACACACTCACAATTATCAGTCTTCAAATTCAATAACAATTTCCAGAAATTATTTACCTTTGCTTTCTTCAATTGCTCAAGAGTAATTTGACTCAATACTCTTTTCATGCATCATAACTCCATTCTTGTACTTATCCAATCCTACCAAGGATTTCTTACGTACTCTCCCGTGACTAATAATCAAATTTAACCACACATCCTCTATCTGCAATCAATTCTGAATTGTTGATGTAATTGTAACTTCGGAATGTATTCACTTGTATTTCTTATGTACTGTAACCCAATGTTTATTCCAGGATGTATTTGTAATGTACATGAGTCATGTCATACCCCGATGTTCCTATCGGGAAGTTTCTATAATGTAAACAAGTCATGTCAAGTCAAGGTGGTTAACTCTCCTATTGTCTAAGGGTTAAAGTCCCCGTAGTTCTGGGGCACTAGGGTTATTAGACTCACCTAGTGAAGTCGGCCCTAGTTGGGTTTAGTCAAGTCGAGAATTAGTATAAATAGAGAGATAGACTCTCTATTTATCACACACTCACACACACTCAATTGTAGCGCATAACTAAGGAAGAGAAAGACACTGCGGAAAGGAAGAAAGAGGTTACTGCTGTCGGGAGATCATCTTACTGTTTTTGGGTTTCACTTTGGTGCTGATTCTATCTCTGAGGAAGTTGCAGGGTTTTCTCCATTTATGGTTTTTCTAAGGAAAAACAATGTGTTCATTGTCTCTTGTGTTTGGTTGCTGTGCTTGTTGTTCTCTCAGTTAAAGATCCTAATGAAATGCTAGCTTAATGTTTAAAATCTAACATGGTATCAGAGCTAACTTGAGAAGAAGACACTGTGTAGCTGTGGGAACTAGGGATTCCTATTTTGTGGATCTCTCTCCACATATTTTCAGAAAAAGTAGGGTGGAATAACTCTCCTCCCTAGGGCACATCTTTCTGTCGAAGCAGAATCCAATTCTGAGGTTTTTCAGTTTTGGACCCGACACTACCGCCGAAAATTAGGGCTTTTCACAGAAGTGGAATTTTTCAATGAGCCTAGGCCTAGATTGATCTCCACCCCAAAATCGAAGTTAGGGATCAAATTCAAAGCATTTGGTTGGATAGAACTCTGGAAAAGCAAAACCCTAATATGCTCCTAAACTAATACTACAGGATTTCAGCTCTAAATCCAGATTCGACATCTTGATCTGGTAAGATATAAATCTTTTGTATTTCCATTTGAGGTTCTCAGTTAAGATGTCTCATCATACCAAGCTTGATGAAAAGCTTGAGGGAGTTGATAACTTATGAACCTAGAAGTATAGGATCTCCTTGGTCCTGGAAGAAAATGAGTTGGACTCCTACATCCATGAGGAGGTTCCAGTTCCAAAGGGAGATGAGGCCAAGGCCTTACAAAAGAAGAAGTTGGTTATGGAAAAGAGGAGCATTGCAGATTCTATCAAGGATCACCTCATTCCACAGGTGTCCTCCCTCAAGACACCTAAAGCCATGTTTGATGCCCTAACCAAAATATTCGAAGGAAAGAACATCAATCAAAAGATGACTCTAAGGAACCAGTTGAAGAATGTCAAGATCCAGAATGAGGAGACCATCCAGTCATACTTCACAAGGGTCTCCTAGATCAAAGAATAGCTGGAAGCCATAGATGAAGAAGTGGACAATGCAAAAATTGTGATGACAACATTGAATGGCCTCCCTAGGTCATGGGATTCTTTCATCCAAGGATTCTGTGCTAGAAAGATGTTGGTCAAGTTCAGTAGAATGTGGAAAGAATTTTCTCAAGAAGAAGCTCGGATAGCAGCTAGAGAAGAAAAGATGGGAAGTGAAGATCAAGCTCTCACAGTACACTCCAAGAAAGGGAGAAGGGAAAATCATCATCACCAAGGTAAGCATTCTCATCAGAAAAGCAACACTACAAGAAGGGATTCATCTAGAATCAGATGTTATACATGTGATGAAATAGGAGTCTTTGCTAGAAATTGTCCCATGAATAAGAATGGATCCAAGAAGAAGAAGAACTCCAAAAGAAGACATCATGCTCACACTACTGAGGATGATGATCCTCCCAGGAAGAGAGTAAAACAAGAAAGTGAAGATGAATATGTTCTGATCTCCGTTCTCACGGGAACTGTCACTCATGGAAGCAAAGATTGGCTTATTGAGAGTGGGGCTTCCAAGCACATGATAGGTTTCAAGGAATCCGTTGAGAAACTATCTGAACATAATTCACCCCATAAGGTGAAGCTTGGGGATGACTACCAATATCCCATAAAAGGTAGTGGTGAATCCTCCTACAAGCTAGACTCTGAAAAGTTTATAAAATTGAAGGATGTCTTGTTTGTACCAGGACTAAAGAAGAATCTTCTATCCATATCAGCATTGGATGCAAAAGGCATGAGGGTTGCATTTGTAGATGGCCAAGTCCTCATGTGGCCAAGAGGAAAGACTATTGATGATGCAATAGCGATTGGAGAACAAGAAGGAGGTTTATACAAGATGAAGGTCCATCCAGAACAAGCTATGGTCCATGACACAATAGAGCCCAATGAACTTTGGCACAGAAGGTTTGTACATGTGCATTACAGAGCACTACCACTTGCAAGCAAAGTTGTTGAAGGTCTTCCAAAAATTCAAGCAAAACATGAAGGGGTCTGCAAGGATGTACGAAAGGAAAGAACACAAAGAAGATATTTCCAAGTAGTGAAATCAAAGCAAAAGGAATCTTGGAGATCATCCACTCCGATGTATGTGGACCAATGTCATCAAGTTCACTCAGCGGGTATGTATACTATGTTTCTTTCATTGATGAATTTTATAGGAAGACATGGATTTACTTCATGAAGAACAAAGATGAAGTTTTCAGCAAGTTCAAGGAATTCAAAGCCTTGATCGAGAACCACATAGAAAATAAGATCAAGACCTTTCGATCAGATAATGGCGGAGAATTCACATCAAATGAATTCAAAGACTTATGCAAAGAATCAGGGATTAAGAGGGAGTAGTCCACTCCTTACAATCCACAACAAAATGGGGTTGCAGAAAGGAAGAATAGAACCATCATGGAAGCTGCAAGAGCAATGCTTCACGATCAAGATATTCCTATGCATCTATGGGCAGAAGCAGTGAGAACAACGGTGTATGTACAGAACCGTACTCCACACATAGTACTCGAGAACAAGACTCCTGAAGAAGTCTTCTCCGGTAAGAAACTAGAAGTCAGGCATCTCAGAATATTCGGCTATCCAGTGTACATATACATTCCAAAAGAAAAGAGAACAAAACTCGATCCTTCAGGAAAGAAGGGTATATTTGTGGGATACTCTGAAAGCTTGAAGGCTTACAGAATATACTTCCCAAGATACAAGAAGATCAACATCAATAGGGATGTAACATTTGATGAAGACACAGCTTACAACAAATCCAAAAAGAGACCTGCTGAAGATATTGAAGAAGCAGAAGCACCCAAAATTCATGATACAACCATGAATGAAGAAATTCAAGAAGAAGATCGAGAATTTGAAGAACCACAAAGACCTGTAGATCCACCTCAGGAGAAGAATCCTCACAAGAAGAAACCTGCTTGGGTATGAGAAATTATCCAAGGTGTGGAAAGTTATGGGGCTCCAGAAGAGAATCACAAAGAAAGAAAGAGAACCAGATCTTGCTCCGGATATGTAGCTTTACTATGTGACTTTATCAATGAAGAACCTTCCAGTTATGAAGAAGCGCTAGAATGAAAAGAATGGAAGGATTCTATGATCGAAGAGTATCAATCGATCATGAAGAATGATGTTTGGGATGTTGTCCCAAGACCAGAAGGGAAGTAGGTTGTAACTTCCAAATGGATTTACAAGATCAAGCATGTTGCAGATGGTGGCATAGAGAAATATAAGGCAAGATTTGTGGCTCGTGGTTTCTCACAGAAAGAAGGAATAGTTTATGAAGAAAACTTTGCACCTGTAGCTAGATACACTTCCACCAAATTGGTACTTGCTTTGGTTGTAGTAATGAAATGGAAGATACACCAAATGGATGTCAAGACTGCTTTCTTGAATGGTGTAGTGGAAGAGGAAGTGTATGTAGAACATCCACTTGGTTTTGAGACACATGACAGGGAGTCTCATGTGTGTAGATTGAAGAAAGCCCTGTACAGTTTGAAATAGGCACCCATGACATGGTACGGAAGAATTGAAATCTTTCTATCTAGTTTGGGATTTACCAAGAGTAAAGCAGATTCCAACCTTTACTACAAGGTTGAAGATGGCAACCCAGTGATGCTCTTACTGTATGTAGATGATCTTTTTGTAATAGGAATGGATGGGTTGATTGCTGATATGAAGAGAAAGCTTGCTGCCGAGTTCGAAATGAAGGACTTGGGTATGATGCATTATTTTTTAGGTATGGAGGTGTGGCAGAATGCAGATGGAATCCCCCTCGGACAAGGGAAGTATGCAGTAGAGATCCTGAAGAGTTTTGGGATGATGGATTGCAAGGCCATGCCCACACCTATGGTATCGAACCTAAAGCTATTGAGTGATGCTTCATCAGAAGCGGTTGATGCTACGATGTATCGTCAGATGATTGGGTCCTTAATGTACCTGACGAACACGAGACCAGACATTTGCTTTGCTATGAACACCTTGAGCTAGTTCTTGACAGATCCGAGACATGTTCACTTGATTGCTTCAAAGCATATTCTGAGGTACCTGAGGGGTACAATTGATTATGGGCCCAAGTACGAGGCAAATTAGAAGATTAACTTGGAGGGTTATGTTGATTTAGATTGGGCAGGCAGTGCCATCAATAGGAAGAGCACTTCAAGTTGTTGCTTTAGTATGGGATCAAGTGTGATCTCTTGGTTTAGCAGGAAGAAATCCTGTGTGGTACTGAGTACAGTTGAAGCAGAGTATGTCGTAGCTTGTTTAGCTAGTTGTGAGGTAGTATAGCTGCAAAAGCTAATGTTTGATTTATTTGATCTCTAGATGGATGCTACTTGTATACATTGTGACAACCAGAGTTGCGTGAAGTTGTAGAGAATCCAGTGTTCCATGACAAGTAGAAGCATATCGAGATCAAATATCACTATATCAGGGATATGGTGCAGAGGGGAGCAGTGAAGCTCCAGTATGTTTTGAAGGAGGAACAAATACTTGATGTATTGAAGAAGCCATTGGCTAGGGTGAAGTTTGAGTACTTCAGGAAGAAGCTTGGTGTTCCCCAGATCGAGGTTTCCTCCAAGGGAAAATGATGAGACCCATAGCCATTCTGACATGGTGAGAGGATTGGTTCCTTCCATGGTCAGATGTAAGGGATGAGCGATTCTGTCATGGTGAGAGGATTGGTTCCTTCCATGTTATATGTGAGTGCTGAGCCATTCTGATGTGACTATAGGATTGGTTCCTACATGATCAAAAGTAAGTGCTATATGCCATTCTGGGATTGGAGGCGCCTGGTTAGTTACCAGGTAGCTGAGTCTAGGACTGGGGGCCATTTTGATAGGACTGTAGGATTGGTTCCTACATGATTAGATGTGAGTGCACGCCCTTCTGACATTGGTTGTCATATGTAAGTGCAGAGCCCTTTTAGCATGAAGGATTGGTTCCTTGCATGGTTGAATATAAGTGCCGAGCCTTTCTAATATTGGTTGTCAGATATAAGTGCAGAGCCTTTTGGCATGGAGGATTGGTTCCTCGCACGGCCAAGTGTAAGTGCTGGACCTTTTCGATCACTGGTTGATGGATGTGAGTGCTAGGCCTTTCTAACAGGGTTGTGGGAGGTGTTCCCACATGGTCAGATGTGAGTACTGGTCATTGCCTTTCTGATATGATTATAGGATTGGTTCCTACATGATCAGATATAAGTGTTGGGTGGGCCATTCTGAATTAGGTTCAGATATAAGTGCTAGAAAAGACCTACATGGAGGGTAGGCCTACAACCAGCATGAAAAAGGGTTGGCTCTGTAGAACTTCCTGTGATGAGAAGAATCATGAGATAGCACCTGTGAAGATTCAGTGTTGATGATCCAATAGATATGATCTAGATCGAGGGATGATCCATATCCAGAGATGATGCTCCAAAGATGATCCAGATCGAGGGATGATCTAGATCTAGTGACGATGATCCAGATTGAGTGATGATCCAGATCCAGATGAAGATGACTTGAAGATGAAGATGACTTGAAGATAGAGATGACTTGAAGGTGAAGATCATGAAGACTCGATGATGATCCAGATGATACAGAGAAGAAGACTTGTGCTGTTAAATTGTGTCGAGAGAATACCTTCCTAGTTAAGAGGGAGCGTTGATGTAATTGTAACTTCGGAATGTATTCACTTGTATTTCTTATGTATTGTAACTTGATCTTTATTTTAGGATATATTTGTAATGTACTTGAGTCATGTCATACCCCAATGTTCCTATCGGGAAGTTTCTATAATGTAAACAAGTCATGTCAAGTCAAGGTGGTTAACTCTCCTATTGTCTAAGGGTTAAAGTCCTCGCAGTTCCATGGCACTAGGGTTATTATACTCACCTAGTGAATTCGGCCCTAGTTTGGTTTAGTCAAGTCGGGAATTAGTATAAATAGAGAGATAGCCTCTCTATTTATCACACACTCACACACACTCAGTTGTAGCGCATAGCTGAGGAAGAGAAAGAAACAGGGGCAAGGAAGAAAGAGGTTATTGCTATCGGGAGATCATCTTACTATTTTTGGGTTTCACTTTGGTGCTGATTCTATCTCTGAGGAAGTTGCAATATTTTCTCCATTTATGGTTTCCCCGAGGAAAAACACTATGTTCATTGTCTCTTGTGTTTGATTGCTGTGCTTGTTGTTCTCTCAGTTAGGGATCCTAATGAAATGCTAGCTTAATGTTTAAAATCTAACATGAATATCCTCTCATGACTAACCCTCTCAACAATATTGTTATTCTCCAATTTAAAATGAATTGAAAATTAGAAATTGATTTACCTCTCACGCAGAATCCTTGTTCTGCTTTGAAACCAAAACTGATGCCAACCCCACCTCCATGGCATATGTTTTCCCACCTCTGAGATCAAACACATGAACTTTAGAGCATGGAGGGACTTTAAACCCAACTTGACAGCCAAATTGTTGTGTTAAACCTTCTTTCGCAACCCAAATCCTTGGATTTTTTTGGTTTCCACAACTATCTGTTCCACCTTCCATCTTTCCACAATTCCAATCTTTCTGCACGCTCCCTTCCACAACCAGATTTCCGCAATGAGGAATGTTGTAATTGGAAAACTCACTTCTCCAATTTTCAAACTTTAGCACTTCCACATCCACAATTCTCCTTCCGCATGCACCTTTCTTCACTCCCCTTTACACTGCAGATCTTTGTTCCAACTTCTATTTTTTTTTGAAATTGGGTTTGCCGCACTTCAACTCTTCTGCACCATCAATTCTTTGTGGCCTCGTTCTTGACCGTTGATCTGTTACAGATTGTGGATCTTGAACTAACATTGTGTATTCGTACTTTCTCTTTGAGGAATTTGGTCATGACCGCTGATCTTCTCCAAGATCTATCTCCACCGCACGATCTGAAGTTATCTAGGCGATTGGTTTAGGAGTATCTTGGGCATAAATTTTATTTGTGGAATCAATTTCAGCCATATATTTTTCTCCTTCCATGATCTTGACCATCCAAGCCTACACATGCTTAAATCTCAATTTTCATCGATCCTTGCAATGATCGATCTGCAGATCTCGAACCTGCAAGAAGGTTACTCTACACACACATTTTATTCATGAAATCCTCAATGGATTGTTCACCTAATTCTCCTTCGATTGATCATAGAATCGATCAATTGATCTCTGTTTCCCTCCTTCTCAGAAGCCTAAATTCACACACAGAGTTATCAACTATTAACAAATATTTAATCAAGCATTCATACATATGCTTATAAAGTCACTCATTTAGGAAGAATTACATTTACACACATAGATATGTCGAAATAAAATTTTTCATTCACACACTGAGAATTTACATACATACTTGTCTCAGAACCTACGTTCTAATCTCCTTAGGCCTGATACATCTTTAATTGGCCTCTTCTATGATTCCTATAGGCCCTACTAACCTCTGTATCTCTGTCTCTACTACTCCTATCCCTTGTTTCTTCTATTCTTATGTCTTTCTATGCCTTGTAGGATTACATATTTATACACAATAGGATTCATGAAGCATTCTGGTTCAGATCCTCAATACACTCAACAACATGCTTAATTAACTCAAAATATCAAACCTATCCTATGACTCGCTCCCACTAATTGAGGAATTTGTTACATGATTCATCAAACGACCCAATGACTCACTCATCCACTTAATTACTCACCTAATGGCTCACCATTATCTAGAATTAAATAAAACATAGGTTTAATTACAATGTAATGGTTCGAAGACCATCAATTCAGAATTGAAGACCCCTTCCAGGTCTGGTCAAACATTGAGCTTGAAAATTGAATGGAGAGCACAATGCTCCTGCATCATTGGTATATATTACACTGTTCAGAAAATACTTACAAGTTTTGAAAGAAAGTTCAGTAATAATTGGAATTAGCAGACTTAGGAGGCTCAACCTTTCCAATTTTGTGGCTTAAAATTAGTTGTTTCATTTCCTCCTTTTATCAAGGTTCTTTTTTTTCTCTAAATCACGTATAGTTGAATATAGTAAGTACTTTCGAAAGATGGCATTAGTTTCCTTGATGCATCTTTTGTCAGAATATTCTTCCAGTTCAATAACCACCTTGTTTCTTAAACTTATCATGGGGGTAAATAGGAATGCATGTTGTGTTGTACATAACCTTTCAACAATGAAAATTTTGATTAAATTGTATCCCCATTTGAAAAAGTAGATTGCCTATCGCATTGATTGGCATATTTTGAGAAAAATGGACTAGTTGCACTATTCAAACTTGATTCTAATGTAAGGTTTGATCATTGTCTTACTTCTTGATTGATCGGATGAGATGCAAGGGTAAATTCCATCGGGGGAACACGGAAAATAATGCTTTTTATGAGGGCCCGTCACTTCGAATAAACCATTTAGGAGTGGGTCAAGAAATGTCAAGCAAGGTAGCTCGCCCTTCAATAAATTAGTTATGTAATTGCTGTGTCAACTTGTAACCGACTTAATAATGTATATAAGGAGTAGAGAGGTCCTATTTGAGGTTGTTAAGTATTATTGTAAAGTTATGCTACTGGAATGGTTAACAGTTAGGGTTTTATTTTGTGTAAAAGGAATAGATGAGAAGATCTGTATGTACTTGCTATGTTGTAATGAGATGTAATTTATCATAATAATTCGAAGGAATAAATGTTGAATGCTTCACATTAGAATTTTCCTTAAGCAAAATTTCCCAAGCATCTGCCTCAAGAATTCTACATTGCTCTGTTGAGTTTGAGGATTTTGAGAAAACCAAAATATATCCCTATCTTGTGAGGATGCTGATAGATATATGTAACCTAGGAAATGCACCAGAGAAGATGGAAAATATGTTATCATTTTCTGTAAACCAAAAAGAGTCCACCAGTAAGACTATAACTATCATATCCACTCTTCAAATTAAAGGTGAGAATTCTACATCAATGAAATTGAATTCATAAAAAATATAAGCCATTGCACTCTGGAAACTCAACCCTCATATACAGTCTCAATTTGTCCTTTTTTAAAACGACAGCATCAACAATTCTTTTCAACTAGACAGTTAGGTTTAATGTTGCAATGTTAGATGCCCAATCAATTCTACCATGTCAAAACAAAATAGATAATTAACTCAAAATTATGTGATACCATGTCTAACTGGTTCTATAATCTTGCATGTAATAAATCGTTCATGAAGTTTTGGGTATGAACAAGTTGGATTTCTTTCAAATCCATTGAAAGACTCATAACATACTCCCCAAGTAGTCAAAAGGTGATTGAAGCTGGCCTTATTTCTGTGTTAAAGAGTCTGTATACCCTTAATCACATCAATGGATCAAATAATATTATTGAGAAACAACAAGAGTATGCATGTCATGCTAGGATTCATTCTCAAGCTCAACGTAGCTAGGCTAAGAAATAGGTAAGGTTGATCCGTTCCAAGCTTAATATCAACAAACATTTTTATTCTTTGTTGTATTCTCAATGTTGAAATCGGCAGGGAAAACAAAAATCATATTGAAGAGTGCAGTTATGCTTTGTTAAATGCTTTAAACTTTTTTCGAGTCCTAATTACGTGAATGATTTGCTTGTCTCGATTCCAATAATTTATCAATGGAAGCAATTGAAGAACTATATAAAATTGGAAATATAGGTGCAGAGCATACGCTGAAAACTAAATAGGAATGCATGGATAGTAGTAAATAAATTAAATTCTATTATACACACATTATGAAAATGTTTAGTTCAATATCAGTTCATTCCACTTTTTTGAGGTTGTCTAAATAAGACCACTTCCAATAGTTGATTTCTCTGTTTCAAATGCAGAACAGGGTAGATAATTTTACAGGTTGTGCAGTTTGCCAATGTGTCCACATATATTCCTTTCCTACCTCTATTCTAGATTAATGTAGATGATAATAGATTCCCATCATTAGAGTACAAAACCTTCCTCTTGGTATCTTTTTCATATGAAAGGCATATGCCTTTCACATAAAAGATAACATAATAGAGATTTATAACAAAACGGGGTGTGATGACAATAGCATTATTGTAAGGACTAAAATTTAGTGGTTATAAGAGCTTGAAATTTATTCTAACTGATTCTATAGTTATCTCTGAACTATTCCTCAGAAGAAACAATTTCACATATATACAAAATAGACACAAACATTTACGCTCTATAGAAACTAAATACACTAATTTGGAAAGTGATTAATAAGTAAAATTTTTGAAACAAATGCAAGAAAGGCATTTAAATAAAGGAATGAAAAAATGTGATTACAAAAAAACAAAAGAGTATACATTACGTTTGTATGAAAACTATTCAAATTTCATTTCACAAAATCTAGAAATACATGACTACGTGACCGTGTCTACTCAATGCCTCCATCTCAGTGTAATTTTCCAGATTAGGGCTTAGAAATGAACACTAGGAGGCTATGATTGCATGATAGGAGGCGGTTTAAATCGATGGTGGTAGATAGTCCATGAAATAATGCATGGACTTGATGCTGCGGCGTTGTGGAGAGGTGGGGACACACTTCTGTTAATAGAGGTAGATATGGAGACGAAGCATGTGCACAAACAGTGGTGTCGCTGGAGGTCGAGCGAAATCGGATCAGTAAGAGGGGAAAAAGTATCCTTGTTAGACAATTCCATGTGTATTTCCAATTTCATGGTTCTGTTCAGCATTGATGGTTGTTTGATGTCCATTTTTTAATGTTACAAATTTCTTCAACTGTTGTTGACTGAGGTGATATTTGTTGCGCATCTCTCACATGAAGGTAGCCCGTTTTTGGTATAATGATGTCTCTTGTGACTATGATTAGGGGTTTAATTAATAAATTATTTGAATCAGTTGGATAAGATGTCATATCAATCTCATGTTGTCCACGTTGAATGCAAAACCTTTGTTTTCTTTAGCCCATGCATGTAAGATGAAAACATAATTTTCCTAGCCAGCTTAAGTTTTGTATCTGTAATTAGTACAAAAGGTATTGGCATGTTTAGGAAGACAGATGTACATGCATCCACCAAAAATTGTATACATATTGAAATATATTAAAACGTTTTAGGAACAAGCTCTATATTCACATGTGTACCATTTGATGGGAAACATGTTGTCCAAATAGTTCCTTTGTTTATGGGAATAAAGGGATAGGTCTTTGCAACCAATTTCCAGAGGATGCTCAGTTTTGTCAACTGCAATGAAGCCAAAGTGGAAGGAAATTTCTTATATTTTTGGAAAGAGCCAATGCCTTAGTCTAATACCAATCTTGACCAGAACTGATTCGAGCATTAAGATGCTAAAATAACCCCTTTTCAGTTTTGTTTTTGCAACTGACTTTCTTTTCATCAGACATGCATATGGTCAAAGATAATCATGTCATTAGTTAATTCCATTCAATCTTGAAAAATAGTTGCTAAAATATAAAATATAAGGTATCATACATCTACGTAAGACCAACCCATTATTGGTGAGGAACTCGTAGCTTGTGAATTCATCAAGAAGTTAAGATAATACCATCAATGAAGAACATGGGAGCCTCTTCTTAAGGGATTTTAAATAATTTTTCCTCAAACTAAATGTTATAGAACCCTTTTCCACCTCAATACCAACCCCATTTTGAGATTACATCTTTCAAGACTACAAACCATTTTCCCAAAACCTAGGTTGGAAATAATAATCTATTGAACTTCTTGCCTATAAATGCACAAAGAGATCTTGTATTTCATCAATAGGAAATTCTACAACAATAGATATGTTGTTCATCATAATTTCTTCGGTATTCATCGCAATTCCTAGAGTTTAGATGTCACCTATTGCGGTATTGGACCAAGCAAAATAATTATGCATAGATCTTGAAAAGTTCAGTTGGTGATTCTTTGAAAAACACAACTTCTTCATGGTTTACTAACTTTTACATGGTTTTTGCAAATTCAATCCCTTGAGATTCCTTTTCCCACACATTGGTGTCTTGATCATTACCCCTTGTCCATCCTCTTTATCCTAACCACATGGGAAAGGATTTCATTGAGTATTCACAAGCCCTTGCATGCAAAATCATGCACACAAAATTCATTAAATGGGGAATTGGTGCAATCACAATATATTCCTTGTTATGGGCAAGTGATGTTTTCTTACATGGTTTTTTTATATTATATTTGTTAAACCCTAAATCCAACAAAAACACAAATAAATGTATATATTTCATAGTATTGTTGAACCCTAAAACCAACAATAACAAATATAATTGTAGTTCATCACTCTCTCATAGATATCTATACTGCCAAAATTTTGAACCAAGCCTTCTCTCTTCAAAACTCATGCCATGGAGGTGGGGAAAACCACATCAAGAATGGTACCGTAGTGCACGGCTTAACAACCCATAAAATTTACCAATTGATCAATTACATTTGGCACCTTTAGATAAAAATTGACAATGTTTAGATGTGTTTTGTCACAACCCCAAAGCTTCATGATGATAACATGCAACACTTCCTGAATTTGGATATAGAGGCTTGGACACACAAGATTACTTGTCGATAGACTACATCTCTTCACCTAGAAATTTCCCATACCTCCACTCTAAGCTACACATCAGCAGACTACATCTCTTCACCTAGAGATTTCCCATACCTCCACTCTAAGCTACACTTTGCTGAGACTAGTGGCACCTAATGATCTTCCCATGACTTAAAATTAGTCACTGTGTTGTCTTACTTAAGCCTCGTGATACTTGTCCATTATACAATTAACATAATGGAAACAACCCACAACCACAACACAAGTGTTTGGCGCCCAAGCCAAATGCCATCAATCCTTTATTATTGAAGAAAACGATAGAGTACAATGGGGCAGGTCCAACACAAGGTCATAATCCAATTATAATAGACAAACAAGCCTAGGTTCTTCCTACCCCTTGACACCTTGTTTCATCACTACTGATGGCACTAGGGTATTTCTACTCTACATTTTGGTTGCTTGATAAATTTCATAGTAGATATAGTTTTTATTTCTTATTTTCCTATATATAATTAGATATATAAAGAATGACCAATGTTCATGGGATTCACAAAGATGCAAGAAGTGCCTTCCATAAGCTATAGGAGGCCTCAAGGGATCGTTAGGTATTTATTTGCCTTCTGGTCAGTGCCACTGATAGTTGCTAGTCATTGAATGAAGGTCCTTTTCTATACCCAGTTGTCATTTTGGCTCGATCCTTGTCAGGAAATGTAAGAACTATAGATGGGCTTGGTACAAAGGATTAGATTATGGCGGGGGAACTTGTGCTTTCAACCTTGAGAGATGGTTTGGATAACAAATCATTTATGGAGTTCAATATCCATAGTAGGGATGAGCTAAGGAAACAAAATCAAAGGTTACAACATAGGTAGGACCTGTAGATCATCCCATAGAAGCAAATCCATATACATGTTTAGCTGGATATGTTCCATGCTCAGTCCTAGATCCAGTTTTAGATTCTCCATAGGTTGTTTGGTAGTAGCATATTTCATTGTTTACCTATCAACAACTAAAATAGGATGAGTAAATGTCCAACAGTGGTTTTATGTTTGGAAGAAGACAACGATTAAAGTTATCCTTTCATGCTATATACATCAATTTGATGCATTTGATTTAAACACGATTTATATGTTTGAACTGTAAATGATAATTCTGGACTCTGGTCAATAGTCTTAAATTTTTGTCATAGGAAAGTGTCTTGAATTGTTTGCTCTTGCTCACAAACTTCATTCAAATTGTTGCTTACTGCTAATAGGACCCTGGGATTTAGTTATCAAATTCTACCTGAAACACCATCCCTGAGATATCAAAGTATCCCAGACTTAAAAACCACTATTTTGGATGGTTGTAGGTGATATTTTAGTGCCATACCATCACATGGAAGTTATCCCTTTTCCATGGGTTTATTTCTTCTACCATACTGGTCTGGGTTCTTCCATTGCTCATGTCATTCTATGCGGTTTTATTCAAGTTAGTACTAGGTTCGTCAAATATTTATGTAAAAATGACACTTTTTATACATATGCATCTGGTTGATTCTTTTTTGATGGGGATTATGGAAATGTATACTTGTTTTTTGGGTTCTTTAATCAGGGGATTGGGATAATTGGTCACTGGTATATAAGAGGGATATAATAATGTATACCTTTTTCTCGGGATATTTGTATACTTAATCCGGTTAGTTAGTTACTGATGGATAGGCATGAATGTATACTTGTTTTTAAGAATCAATATCAAGGAATACCTTTATTCCTTCTATGTGGTATTCCCATGTTTCTTGGACATGTACCCATAAAAACCCTATAGAAAGATCTCATAACCCTAAACCAAAGACTCGAGCCAAATCTCAGTCAACTTGGGTTCATCCAGCAGTTAAGAGAATCTAATGAAAAATGAAATGAAATGAATAATTGTGAGATTTTATTAATTCACTTGAGTGCACATTTTCCATGTGATCCCCTTCATTTGAATTTAACGTGTTCTTTCTGATGTTATAAGTTTTTTTTGAAAAAAATAGATTTCAGGATAAAAAAATATTGTATTAGCACTACTAATTTAATTGGTTAATGAAACATATGTAATACAAATATTTATGGTATTGTAATGGCTAGTGTTCTCCTTTATATAATAACTACAACTTATATCATTACATACAGAGATGTATGTAATATTGATAAGCATTGCTTGCTTGTCACTGATGTTTCTATACATCACTACAACAAAATACCCTTTTGGGGGCGGTTTTGGCTTGCAATGATTTTGCTAACCACGTACCCCCCCCAAAAAAAAATTTTTTTTTTAGGTATTTGGGGGTAGTTCTTAAAACCCCCCCTCAAAAGTCTCGAAAATTGGACTTTTGGGGACGATTTTTAAACCCCCCCAAAAG